>CM052976.1:14256924-14856924 GCA_028554685.1 Agrotis ipsilon | reverse complement strand
TGTATGCTGCATACATAAAGTTCATTTAGAACGGAGACATTTTAATGTGTGGTGCATGCAGTTAATTATGTAGTTAGGGCAAAGAGATGGTGAGATTCTACCAGCCTTACTACAATTTTTAACATTTTCTGTCACACTGCCTGATGCTATCAATTAGAAAGTCCCCGTCACCAAGTGAAAAATTCCCACATAATGAATAGGTAGATCTGTGATTAAAAAAACGTTGCCCCACTCTAGGAATTTCTCCTGTGTTGTGGGTGTTTACAAACATAATAAACTCACACACACAAACGCCCAAACCCGAAACACTTCCTTGTAGATCATACAAATATTTGCTCCGTGCTAGAAACGAACTCGCGCAAGCAGTCCAATTGCTCAGCCATTGTGCTAACCGTGCCGACAAATTAAATGAATTTCAATCGATTAGATTAAGGCCATACATAATATAGCACATTCAAAAGATATTCAACGTTGTACAAATAATTTACCCTGCATGAAATAAAGGACAAAACTTAAACACTAACCGCAAACTTGGTCGCTCTTCTCGGAAATTAAACAAACGAACACAAAGGATACAAACTCAGCGATTTCAGCAAAAATAGCGTTAGCTTTGATAAAACTTCGCCGTGAACAAACAAAGGGATGCTCTCCTTAGCGCTAGCAACACAGATAAATCTTACTAACAAAATAAAGACTTTCAAAATATTACAGTTCAGAAGAGCTTGTACAAAAGGAATAATGTTTTGGTCATCAAATCCGCTGGAAATATGTATCTTGGTTCTTCTAACCGTACATACAGATGTGTTGCTGGGGAGTTTGTTCCACCACTTCTTCTTTCCAGCAAAAACAATAGAAAGTGTCGAAGGGAGTGCGCTTTGGGGGACTGTTTTATGTAAAAATTTACCTTCCAAAAGTGCTGATAAATCAGCCTAATTTGAATAAATAACTAATGATTTTGATTTTATCTTCAATCGCAGGCTAATCGGTCAGTTCCAACAACTGCCATCCTGTACTGCTACCAAGATCTTATGCTTCACGTAACCTAAGGATGTCCTAATTAATATTTGTCGATTTGCTTTTTCCACTCAAGAATAAGTAGTATAACTTCACACCTTTTTCTCACTTGGGTAGGCAGAAACGCCCTCTGCTACGATACTTCCTGTGTAGCCTCTAAAGAAGTATGGACGAGTAAAAATTATGTAGATACTATAAGACTACCAATCTATGCCCATATAATTAAAACTCCAGAAAACCCGAATCGCATAAGTTTTAGATGTATTTTACACAAAAAAACAGAAGTTAGAACCGTAAGAAAAGAAGAGTTTTCATACTTGCACAAATCAATTAAATGTCAACTCCATTGTCTCATAGTTTGTGGAACAAACTCTTAGTAACACTACCTCACTGTGAAATCTAATAAAATGATCCCCTGATCGTAGTGATGGGCGCTGCTGGTATAATTAGTCTATTAAATTGATTCTTTGTCGATCGACTGAGACAGTGATTTATCGACTAATCAAATTGAGGAGAAGGATTGGAACATTGATTTATTGGTTTACCTACTCCTATTAAACCAGCAAAAGTCGTTGCAGCTAATTTTAAGGTTCTTAAAACAAATAACTCAATTATATAATTTCACTGATTATTTGTAACAGGGCTAAAATATATTGTGATTAAATTGAATTTCTTCGTTGCATATTGTCTCAGAATCAAAAGGTTGAAATTTATTTTGCAAAGCAAAAGCCGACAATTATAACTATAGACAGCGACCCATCCCTTTTTTTTTTTTTTTTTTTTTTTTTACGTGGTAAAATCATCAAATGAGACCTCCCACCCCGGGCAGGGCGAGAGGTACTGTCAGACTTGTACTGACTAAAATCCACGGTGTCCTTCAATAGCCCTTTATGTTCCGGGGTCACGGTGATGGTATAAGACCCGCGACCAGCGACCCATCCCTATAGTCTTAAAAATAAAGTTTTCATTCTAACGTTGGAAGGGAAATGTCTTTATTCATTATTTAATGAAGTCGTCGAGTTATACAAACTTTATCTTCTCTACGTTTTACCAGAAGGCGTTACGTTATAGTTTATTTCATTATTTGAATTAATTCAGCCCTAAGTTCTTTTGCAACTCGCTGTCCGATCATGGACCATGCCCAGTTCGACGGCGCGTTGTGTTCCACGCGCGCCTCAAAGAGCGTCAGCATAATGACGGGGCCCCCTTCAAGAGGGCCAAAGCTGCCGGGATCGCGGGACTTATTTCATTACCGTGGCCCCGAAACATAAAGGGCTATTGAAGCACACCGTGTATTTTTTACTACACAAAAATAAAGTTGTTAATTCGCTTATTTTCAGGCCCCAAATGGTTTTTTTTTGTTCTCTTTTACGAACGAAATTTTCAAAGCTGGATATCGAAAAGGAAAAGTACTTGTCTTTATTCACTATGAGCGACCCCGTGCTGGGGTCTGTTAAGTTACAATACGATTACGGCGCGCAACGTGCCGGAACAAACTCGCTATCAGTAAACATAATTTAGAATTGATACTACTTTCCGATGTTATTCAAACATCCACATAATAATTTGTATTTTCCGCTCGAATGCGCGATTCCTTTTCATAACTCTCAAAGACATTTTCGAACTCGCCCATCAAAGAAATTCTTCAAAATTTTCTCGTTTCGTCTTTCGTTTGTGAAACTTAAAGTTCCGTTCATAAAGTGTGGGCGAAGCTTTTGAACCAATATTTATAGTTTCCAAGTGGAGTGGTCCGTACAACTTATAGTACAACTTGTATGAGAGACGCAATTGTTCGGAAAACTATTTGTGAAGTATCGAACACGTTGCTGGGAAAATTCTTATGTTTGTATTCGAACTGTAAATTTGAGATATCGAAGGTAGACATTGAGAAGATTCTACACTAACAGAAAGCATTACGATTTGTTATTGTTTTAGCGGATTATTGTTCTGGATTCCTCACATAATATGGAAACAACAATCTAAGTCCTGTTGTGAACTGTAACAAATAATGAGTGTATTAACTTATACGCTGTTTTATTAAACTTAGAACTTGTTACAATATAACCGACGCCTATCCACCATAACGTACATCACAGGACAAACGGAACCAAAGACACAACAACAGTGTTGCCAACTTACATAGTTTTACATTTACATTTTTTCTACATAAACTTAAAAAAATGCTCTTGTCTAGTTGGGGCTCCTCCTGTTTATTTCATGGTTTTACACTTAAATAAATGCATTTTTAGATTAATACCTTGTCATAATATCTGGCTTTTCATATTTTACAAGTTATGGGTTTCTCCATCGCAAACGGTCAGGATTTCAATTTTACATGGACTTCTCGCGGGAATTTGAAACTCGTAATCGAAATCGTATTTCACTACAAGCTGAGACGAAAAGCCTTAATCAACACAGGCATCCAAAAAGCTTTTAAATCCAACCAACCAGACTACGTTTTAGCCAACTTGATTAAAAATTGCAAAACTTTTTAAACCCTACAAAAATGAAGTGATCACTTTCACTCCTACCGTTTTAATCTAAATGGAAAGAGACAGGTATACCTAGACATAGACAATTATTTGCCGGGTTCAGGCTTGATATCATCATTTTTTAACGCAGTAGGCAAATGATATTTTTATGGAACATCAAAAGATTCGTATTTTGAATATTTTTTGTTCTTTTTTTAGAGGTAAAATTCTAAAGAGGTCAAGTTCGTCTGGTTTTATTTGTGTTAGATATGAAGAACTATGTTTATTTGAACCGCTTTCCTTTTTTGTAATTTTCGTTGAACTTTGAGAGAATTTTTTTAAGTACTTACACTTTTTTGCTTTAATAAAAACTTAGTACCTTTTTATTGGATAAGTGTACGGATTATGTGTTCAAACTTGTTTGGAGAGTTTTCTTGTTTTATCAAAGATCAAAAGGTTGTGTGCTTTTTAAAAACATTTTTTTGATATATTAAAACTTAGGGTAGGTTTTAAATTAAGAAAAGTTGCGTTTATTTTGAAATATTCTTTTACCTTCAGTGTACATTAACTATTCTTAATTGAAAAACGTCATTATTGTGTTAATCGTTGGATAGTCACCCGGTTATTATACTCGTTCTTAACTTTATCTGTTAATTTTTCTTTAATTTAGGGCTGATTTTTCAATAGTCAGATATCTTTTATCTGAGGAATAAAATAGCGGTTTGACATATTTTCTATTGATAACCTGTCAAACCACCTCTTTTATTCCTCATATAAAAGTTACTATTGAAAAATCAGCCCTTAGAAAGATAACTTCACTATTCATCACTAGACTAAAACTAGTTTGGTGGTCAAGACACAAAAAGTACCTAAACATCAAAACTGAAATGGTAAATATAGTTGAATGAAATCGTAACTCTAAAAGCCTTTTACACCGTCTGTACCTAAACACATAAGTAGTTATCAACGTACGTACTAACACGTGCCGAGAGGCGCTTACAGTAAGGGTAAATTCACACCTAGACGCGGCGCTGAACGCACATTTAAATAGAGTCACTCAAAATCTAACCGTATTAATTATAGGAAAAGATAAACATGTCCGGTAATATTCCACGTCACGTCGCGTCTCAGTGTGAACTGATCCTAATGCCGCATTTTCAGTTTTTACTACGTTTATTTTTGATACATTTCTCCCGCGACGGAATGTCACCTGTCATCGCTTATGACTTCTACGGGACTTGTCGCAAGTCGAGGAGTTATTCCAGTCTGATCCCCAAACCGAACCCCTGTCAAATATGTTTACTTTCTAGGAGATCAGTTTTTGGGGATCAGTACGGAATAACTCAAGTCGAGGTTACAAGACAAATGTCGAGGCACGTTGTCCCACAAAGTCGCAGGGACACGTTAAAGTCCGGCAACACGTCTCTACGACACGTCCCTTAATGAAAACGCGGCTCAAAGTTAAGCGTATTTAGAGAGAATTACTCCGTTCTCACGGAATACTGAGTGGCTGCTCAGTTGCTCAGTAACGCATGTGCCTGCATATTTAACATCCTTCAGCTGGCCTACATACATTATTATGAAGGCAGATGATTACGTTTCGGTTCTACTGTCTAGCTTGTTCGCAACTGTTGGTACATAATCTGCCTTATTTAAAGAAAAGAATTCATTCAATCATTAAGCTACAGTACGGGCGGCGAGTAATGGGCGGCTCGCTGTCCGACCATGAACCATGTCCGGGACGACGACTCGTTGTGTACTATGCGCGCCTGACAGATTGTCCGCAGAGAATACAAAAATACAAAATACAATACAAAAATCTTTATTTTCTTTTATTTTTTTCTTTTGTAGTATCACCATAATGTTATTTTATGACCGTTACCCCGGAACGTAAAGGGCTATTGATGGACACCGTGGATTTTATTCAGTACGACTCAAACAATCCCTCCCGCTCTGCCCTGGGTAGGCAGACTCATTTGAAGATATTACCACGCAAAAAAAAAGCTACAACTATCAAGGCGAGAGCCAACATAGCTCAAAGAATAGTAAGCTAATACAGGTAGATTATTTTTCCTACTCTTCCACTATTGTTTTCTGATTAATTTCGTTGCAGGATCCAAGACACGAAAAGTCATTCTCCGGAACACGTCGAGTTTAATTGTCTCGGCGCTTATCTTGTGACCTTCACTGTTGATTCTGGCTTTCAGGCTCTTGGGCAGATTTCTTCATTTAAAATTTTATCATTTCGTCGCTTAATATTTGAGTAGGTCTCCTGAAGTACTCAAACCAGGCAGAAAATCTGTGTATTAAAATTATAATGACTACGTATTCCTCACATTCACAATAATTCCAGGTTCACAGAAATTCCCGACTGAGCGACCTTGTCACCGCGATTGACGTCACATTCAGAGTTGTGAGCAGACCCCGGAGGCCTATTAATAAAACCGACAGGTGACATGCGATAAACCACCAATTTAACAATTTTCTGTTTAAAACAGAACGTATTATGATGATAAAATTGAATAGCTCTTTAAAATTATAACTCGGAATGTGATTACAAACTTATATTTAAAAGATTTGTGTATGATCACAGCATTTTAATAAAGCACGCAACATTTTGTGCTTGATGTACACACAGTTACACATAGAGCTATACAAAACCAGTTTGTCTTGGTCTCGCATTGTACGATTTTAACACACAATAAACGGTCAGCTAATACTGGTATTGTATATCTTGATGTGTAGCCGTGTGTACAGATACCAGCAGGTCAACCTACCCCAATCTGTCCAATTTTAGCAATCGAACAGTAACCTTCGCCTATGGTGGATTGGGGTAAGTTGATGTGCTCGCGTCTGTACAATAAGTATTAAGAGTGAAATTGATGTGTGGATGAACGAATGTAAAAAATAAAGTTTTACAAGCGATCAGAAACAATTTCTGTGTGGTCACTTTTAACTAAAAACACATGAAAAAATGGGTACGTATTAAAATACCGAAATTTAAAAGACCGAATTTTAAAATACCGATGGACGGAATCCCGAAAATTGAAACGCCGAATGGTTGTTTGGTCGAAAGTTCATTTGCCCGAAAGTTTAAAATCCCGAAGTTTAAAAACTCGAAATTTAAAAACCTGGAGTTTAAAATGCCGTAAATTTCCTTTACAGGAGAAAGTCGACGGAGCCCCGCTCCGCGGGGCTCCTACTTCTGCGTGGTTAAAAAAAAAATAACCACGAAGAAGATGGCGGGGTCTTTCAGACCTCGCCATCCTCTTCTAACCTAAATTGTCTGAGTCGGGGTGCCAGCAAGTCCCGAGGTTAGACCTAGTTCTAACCGGCTAAACCTAGGTGTAACCAGGGTTGGGCAGTATTTGAATTACTTGTAATTAAAATACGTAATTGAAATACAAATACGTATTTTGTATTTGTATTTCAAATACTTCCTTAAAATGTAATTTGTAATTTGTATTTCAAATACCTGACGACGAAGTATTTTGTAATTAGTATTTCAAATACATGCAGCTCCAAAATACTTTTTAACAAAATACATTTAAACTTATTTTACCGTCACTGCACTCTCTGCTATGATGGTAAAGCAGCTAATTAAGCTTGGCAACACTGCACCTGTTATGTACTAGAGTCAACACATCAAGCCTCCTACCACAATCTGTCAAATTTCTTCAACGGCAGATTTTGAACCTTGTTCAAAGGCGACCCAGCCTATGGTTTCCATAATAAAAAATAGAATAGAATAGAACCTTGTTCAAAGATTTTAAGGTAATTTTTTATTTATAAAATTTGACAGGTTCGGGCAGGCTGACCTATGGCGTCTTTACACTGTACGCTATGACTGTAGGTCAAACCTGGCTAAAAAAAAACGCAAAAAAAACATAACGTCGAATTGTGAACGTTAGAGGAAATTCTTATCCTCTAATTTGCAGCAGTTCAGCCCATAAATAATCTAGACCAAGAATATTTATTTTGTAATTTGTATTTTGTATTTCAATTAAAAATATCTAAAATACTGTATTTTGTATTTTATATTTTAATTACTTATGATACTGTATTTTGTAATTTGTATTTCAATTAAAGCAAAGCATGTATTTTGCCCAGCCCTGGGTGTAACCGACCACATGCGGTTAAACCTACGTGTATCATACTTATCTTCAGTTAGAACTAGGTTTAGCCGGTTAGAACTAGGTCTAACCTCGGGACTTGCTGGCACCCCGACTAGGACAATTTAGGTTATTTTTTTTAACCACGCAGAAGTAGGAGCCCCGCGGAGCGGGGCTCCGTCGACTTGCTCCTCCAAAAACCGAGGTTTTTGATCAAAAACATAACAACTATCGGCATTTAAAACTTTCGGTATTTTGAATTTCGGTGTTTTGGACGTCGGTATTTCAAACATAGGTATTATGAACTTTCGGGATTTTGATACGTACCCGAAAAAATAGATGGTGACAAGTGATACTAAACTTGTGTAATAAAGTAAGAATTTAAACTATCTTAAACTAATTTCTTGCTAATTATAGAATTGATAAGCCTAAACCGAGCTTGCTACTAGGCCACAAGCCTCGTCTTTACACTGGAATTATTTAAAAAATATAATATAGTTATGTATGTTGTATAGGTTATAAATTGTGAACGAAATGTAATAAAAAGTAAGGATACTTCTTAAACTAAATCTCAACAAGTCGATCCATCAATATTCGCTCTTATCAATCATCTGTCCGTGCCCAATTGGCCATAGTACCCGCCGGGCATCGTTTACCGAACACCACAGAATAAACAAATTCAGAAGGACAGCTTCAAACAACAAGCGTAACGGCACACTTGACACGCTTCACGAAAAACGAGTGCACGCGCACTTTCGACCTTCATTTGTTTAAGATCAAAGAACGTATGTATATATTTATATTCGTGGCAAAAACTTACAAACTGCAACCAACGGACATTGAGGAAAAAAAAATACAAATAAAAGAACAGGTTGCGGAATGACGGACGAAAACAAGTGACGTCGTTCTCCGGTTTGACATGGAGGGAGGTGGAATCGCATAATCCTTGCCGTTCCACTATTTTTTTCTGATTGGTTTCGTTGCAGGATCCGAGATAGGTAAATTCATTTTCCGGAACACGTCGAGCTTCATAGTTTCGGCGCTTTTCTGATGGTTGCCACTGTTGTTTCTGGCTTTTGGGAGTTGCAGTGGTTTGGGAATAGTGTGGTGGATTTGTCACAAAAAAGAAAAAAAAAAGAGAGATTTGTGTGAACGCATTGTCAGTCGCATCTCTTCAGATCATTAACGTTTGCCTCTGTTTTTGATTCTTCTATGAGGTAAATCTTCTGCCCCTGTCTACTCCATGCTAAAACAATTGGCTCCCCGCCAGCTACGTTGAACGCTCATTGCATTATTATAATATCGCGCTCAATTCACTTATCGTCGTAAATATGTACTAAATGAACGTCTGAATGTATTGTGATTTCGGAGTTAATGCTGCGATATGGAACGGGTTATAGTCATGACTGTGTGGAGCACTTACATTGCTTTTTGTGAAGATGGCTGATTTTATGTGGAGCTACACTGATTAGTAGTATTTAGTTTAACTAGAAATTGAGTTTTTGTGGACAAATTTACGTGAGCAACTGCAATACTTTCACAATGTTATAATGGCTTGTGAGTGAGACCGTAGTCTTCGGTCAAAAAATAAAGCTTTGAATTCAGAACTTTTACGGCACCGCTGGCGCAGTGGCTGACCGATTGGACTGCTGCGTAGCGTGTCGTGGGTTCGATTCCGGCAATGAACACATATTTGTATTACCTTCAGTACTTCTTCCGGGTCTGAGTGTTTGTGAGTTTCTTTGTTTGTAAACGCACCTTTCGACACAGAATAAAACCAAATAAAATAAAATAAAAAACTTTTCGGAGTATTATTGTCTTTTCCATCAAAATCAAACTCTGATAAAAATATTCTTTCAGTATATTTTAATTGAAGACTAATATTAATCCACCTACCATATTCAGGAATACCAGTACAATAATGCTAGTTTATGAGCATAAATCTCAGAACGTGTACATATTTTAGGCTTACCTACAATTTAAGCTAAGCTCAGTCGTGGCTTAGTGCAAACGTTTATTAGACGGAGCTGGCAATATGTGAACATTAATAACGCTTCGGGGAACTAATTTTGGAGCTGAGAAAGCGGTTAACAATCTCTATGAAGTAGGATTTAGATTATTATTATCATATTCCCTCGACGTCTTGAGATATTGACGGCAGTCATACTCTAACCATAGGGTTTAATACGTAGATACGTAAATAGTCTCATATGTAGATAAATATGAAACTACGAGGATAATAGAACAAGAGACAAAAATATTACGAAATTAGACTACGAGATTATGATCTCATTTTGTTTGCTGATGAATGGAAGACGAATAATGTTGGAATATTTGCGGTTCCTTGAGACGATAGAGTGACAGGATATTTTAATTTAGTTGTAATGGCTATCTGCTGTACTACATATTTTAATAATAAATAAATAAATAGCCAACATTAGGTTCACCCCGAAGTCTTTGCCTGCGCCACATCAAACTAGCACTGGTGGTGTGATGTCGAGGACGTTTTCCTACACATTTATCGGCACATTTCTGAGGCACCATCCATATACCACATCGTATGTGGAGACTGTTTGTGGTGTATGTGGCTGACATGATCCGCCCTATTACATTTCGACAAGACTTCTAGCCTTCTTGTCTATTACAACCTTTTTGAAAAACAATAATTCAAGAAGCAAAAGAAAATACCATTTGAAAAACTTCTGTCTTAGAATATTCAATTTATTGTTCCAATAAATAATCATGATACTGGAACAGTGGTTTTGTTAAGGTGCGTACGGATAGCGCGTTCCTGTGTTACGCGTAGTTGGGAAACAGTGTCCACGCGTACATTGGATACGCGTACAGCTCCTGTACGGACCGCCGCGAACCTGTACGCGAGGTCAATCGATCCAGAGCGCTCCGCGAGCCCCAGTCATTCGCCATGACTCCGACAAACTTAGCGGTTGCGTGCACCACCACTGCTGCGGCGTTAGTCATTATTCAACACATTTTAAATAAAAAAAAGAGAAACAAACGGAAACCTAGATGGTGGATGAAAAAATTGTTTCATGAAAGATTAGTGTGGAAATAGGCTAATGTGAAGATATAAATTATGAAGAAAGTGGGGACAAAAATTTTGTGAGAAGATAGAAGAAAGATTTTGAAATAATTCTTGAAAAGGTTGAAACTGAAATAAAAAAAATGAAGTTGTCATCTTTTTTTTTAATTCACCTATTGGAATGTTCAGTTCATTTGAAATTGCCTTCCATGCATCTTGGCGTAAATCGTTATTTCGATAATCAGTTAGTGTGCTATCCCACATGACCTGGTGAAATTCATAAAGTTGAATCAATCTAATAATATTTTCATTATTAAAACTCGAAGAACACGCGTGTTTATTCATTTTGCCGTCCAAATATAGCGTAGCCGGCCGCGTGCGTCCTCTTTGACGCGCGACCAAAAACCGACTGAAGGTGGCTCGCGCTGCGAGTTGGCTCGCGCGGTACGCGTACCCCAAGAGTGAACGCGTAGCTGCAGGTATGGACTAGGCGTTCCGGATACGCGTAAACTGAGTACGCGTACCAGGGTACGCGCAATCCGTACGCACCTTTAGAGGCCCTATGTTTAGTGAAGCGAGACTAATAATATTGATTCATCAATTCAGCTTACTGTCGCGGCCGTCCAATTTTGATCAGCGAACAATTCTGTGTTCTTGTCCCTTTGTCTTGTTCTGCCATTGAAATTTTACAATTGATTTCAATTATTAGTTACATAATAAAACCAATTTCTTTACGTACAAAATAATATTTAAAGGTGATTACTGAGATGATAAGTTATAAAAAGTAAATGTTACGGAAGCTATCTTTAAACTTCCAAGAACTTCTTATAAATTGTTATACGAACTACAACATTCATAATGCAAATGCAACATGTTTAATAATCATTGTGAAATCCGAATTGACTTAATTTCATCCGACTGTACTTCTGTCTTTACGAATCAGGCCTAACGCAATTTTGATGAAAAGTGAATCAGTCTTTACACCTGCAAATCATAAAGAAAACAGTATGTGTTGTTAAACGTGGTCAATTATTTTATTCTAAACTAGCGACCCGACCCGGCTTCGCAGGGATAGAAACCCTCTTAGGGCGGTCCCGATGGTTACAAACACAAAAAAAAAAAATTATCTCAATAGATCTAGATCTAAACGGCTAGCCGTTTTCGAGTTATGAGCTTAGCAACACATTTAGCGATCCATTTTTATATTATTGAAGATAGAAGACTAGCTTCAGTGTTACAAAAGTCAGTTTACAAAAATTGTGATTGCGTGGTTAATATGTGCTTATGGTAAAATTATAATTATTATAGCCCAAAACACTGAAGACTAATATAAACACTCACATCAAAAAAAAAATGGGTCCAGGTAAGGTAAGTCCAGAAATTACTGCTTCATAATAAATACTGAAGTAATGATTATCGTACACGCGCTTTACAAGTGAAAGTTCCTCTCAGCCGAGACAGTGTAGCTAACACTAACTGAATATGTAACAGTTCCGAGTCGAGTTATAAATATGGCGTCCTTTGTCAAAGTTTAATGCGACGTACCGACAGCTCCAAGTGGGGCTCAATAATTAATTGAAGAGTTAGGGCTGAGCCTGACGAGAATACGGCCACACTTGAGATAGGGCGCTGATCTGCTTACTTGAGACAGTGTGACGGAAACGAAGGGTGAACTTCTTTGCTCCTATCCCAATCAGTTTTGTTGCGGTGTGGCCATGTTTTTTATGAAACTCTGACGGACTGCTGCGCAGATTTTTACAGGTTCAATCTCTGCATAGAACAAATCCCTATATTTGTATAACAATCTACAAGTAGTTGTTCCGGGAGCGGATTTTTTCGGATGTGAGTTTGTAAATGTACCCGTTTTACACGAAAATTATAAGTAACAAAGCATAGAGATGGATGTAGTAAATGAAATAGAAAGTCGATAAAAATACACGCCCGATTTTACACGAAGGTTTGGTATGTCTGAAGTATATCCACATAATGTTCTCTTGAAAAAAAACTTTGATCGATTTCAGTTTTCCTTTGGCTTCACAGACTGTGTGAAGCTAAAGGAAAACTACTACTAAAACCACTACTCGTCTAAAGTTGGCCGCCTTTAATAATTCACCCTTCACCTTATGCTAACTGATATTATTATTATCATGTCTTTTTCTCATTCCTAAATTAATAACATACCGTGCACCTTAGTTTCTGTGACAGCCCTACCCTGTATAATTAACACGTGAACTCAGACGAGGTGTTCACTGCAAGCGATGTTGAAGGACTACAGCCTCTTGACCAAGAGAGACCATGCTCAAGCGTTGACGATACGAGACTTATAATGCAGTAAGGTGCTTACACCGAAAACAGACACTTGAAAGTGCAAACTGTGTGTGAAGGTGAAATCTTTTTTGTTTCAACTTTATTTTTCCTCTCGTTGTTAAGTAGGTGTTTTAGTGAAAGAACGGCAGAAATGGGCGAATATGAAGTAGGTACTATACTTATATTTTTGCTTTTAGATCATTCTTTTGATTATAGTTTTGTAATTCATAAGCATGGTTTAATGATACCTAATCCTAGTTAAGGTTTGGTTTGACTTCCGCCCGCCTCCTGCCAATTCAATTCAATCTCTGAGCACTGACTATTGATTACGTCATAAACCTGCTTATTAGGGCATTCAATATGATAATTAGGTCATCCGGCATTCATTATTCAGTGCACGTTTTATACAGGAAGTTTTGTGTACAACTGTACATAATTATTCTATGTTTTAGAGGGCTCAATAGTTCTTAAATAATAAAATATTGTTAGAAAAGTATTTTTGAATGTCTAAACTAAAATTATAAATATATGGTTGAATGGATTTATAAGATTCAGTGAAGGATAATATCGCAGAGACCCTAGCCCTGTCTCCTTTTCGATTTATTTCTAAAAATCAGCAGCATCTTGAATTTTATAGTAACTAGCAGCTCGCCCCTTGCTTCGCTATGTGTGCACATAAATAATCTTCTGAATAGTCCGAACAAAGCCTAAACATTTGGTTTGAATAGGTGAGCCCGTTCTTGAGTTATAAAGTTACAACGAAAAGTGGCATTGATTTTTAAATATATATTTTTTTATAACATGGTCATTTGGTAAACGGTCCAGTAACAACTAATCAGACAGAAAGACATTTTATATTACGACCGTGTGCAACCATTTTTCTCCAAAATAAAATCAACTATCCTAACCTATAAACAGCTCAGTTGCGCTCCAAGCTGTCACCTTGAGCTGTCAGGTGTTATATCCGACTTCCGAAGCTTTCGCGACTGAATATACAGCGGAGATACGCGATCTGATGCGATTAAGGTAAGTATCGTCTGAGACCGTTAACATAGAGGGGGGGGGGGGTGAGGTTTTCTACGCGGTTAAAGTCTTTCGGTTTTTTTTTTTTAATAGTCGGCACGGTTGGCGTTATTTAAGCGTGTGGCGGGTTCGATCCCTGCACGTAACTAATATTTGTATGATCTGCTATGTAATTGTTCCGGGACTGAGTGTTTGTGCATGTGAGTGAAGTCGCCTACAAATTATTAAAACGCGACATGACCCGATGAAACGCGATGCGTGTTGAGTCGAATCAAATGTATTGTTTTCAATAGACCAGAATCACGAACATCCGACGCGACGCCATGCCTGCACATTTGATTCCAGTCAACACGCATCAAGTTTCATCGGGTCGCGTCGTGTTTTAATAATGTTCTGCTTTTATTATGTTCGTATAAGTTGCCATAATCATTAATCGTTGCTTTTGTCTTCCTATCTTACATATAAAATGTTAATGTAAGAATAGAGTTGCTATTCGAAAATTCTTATGCAAAGTTAACAGGAAAATTCTGCTAAATGTTACGGATCTGCATTCCTGGCAGGAATGTCGTTATGCTATCGTTGTAAGAATTCGCTCTAACTTGCAGTTTTAGAACGGAATTTATACAAAATGCCACATTTTCTCCATACTGTACTAAAAGCAGTGAAGAGTAACTTGTACTACTAATATTTAAATTACGAAAGTGTGTGTTTTCTTTTCACGTCAACGGCAGAAAAGATTTGATTAGATTACAGAGATATATAGTGCCATGAAGATGGCTTTATGCTAACCAAAGACTTTCGATGGCCTATTTTAATTACTGTATATTTTTGTTTTGTGCCACAAATAAAATACACATCCAAAATCAAAGTGTTTATTTCACATAAATATGCTCATAGACACGTGATGCTCAATACAGGTTGGTTATGTCTACGAAGAAAAAAAACAAAATGAAAAGCAATCCCGTCTCCAATATTTTTGCAAGAACTGTTTCATTTCTGCCACGATTAAAGACGGTCGCAACACCAAAGTATTCCGATATTTATGCCGCGCTACACCCGCCCCCGCCGAGCGACCACTTTCAAGAAATACTTTGTGGAAGATATTCCAGCAATGATTGGATCATTGTGTTCAACTGGGTTCAGTTCTGGATTCTTCGAGACAAAGAAACTTAGTTTTAATTTATTTGTGAAGTTTATTTTGTTTTCAATAATTGAAGTTATAACTTTGTAAGTTTTGGGTTGAAACTCGGCACGTTTGTGCCGAAAGTTTTACGAACAAGCAAGTCCATAGCATAGATATAAGATTACCGACCTATTACAATGGTTAACTATAATCAAAAAACCTTCATCGGGATGGAAGTACAGAATAGCCATTGTGTCGTCCCGTCATTTCTTTTGTCTGTTTCCGGGATAGAAAAAGTCGATTACTAGAGTAGGAGAAATCTTGCACAATAATTCGGCTTCCATACATGAATTTGTAAACCTACCATATTCCCTGCCACTATCAATATAGCCGAACAATATTATACCAACATTGATATGATTTTGTAATCCGGCCGTACTTAATCATGCGAAACCGAACATATTTAATTTTGTGTAGAACCCTCAAAAGAGGATTTTAATATCTGGGATTTTGGTAGATGCGGGCTGTAAGATGTGGGCACAGTAGCTCAGACGACGCTTGATTCCTTTGTCTAGTTTAAAAAATCCAGTCCTTTGTCAGATCAAAATTAAATTTTATTTTCTTATTTATGGTGATGTCGTCTTGCTAATTCATTGATTTGGTTTTCTAGAATGGTTGATTAGAATTTTTAGCATGCTGCTCTTTCAAGTGCTTTGCAGTCACTTTCATATTATCCGAAATTGGCGGAAAAACAACGAGCACAAAGCTTATAAGTTACTGCAACTCAATTTTATATTCTTGTATAATTATACTTCGTCTTAAACCATGCAGAACTCAGCAGGGTTATAAAAACTAACTATTAACTACGATGCCAAAATCTCGTTTACCTGGCATCGCAAAAATTATGTGTATTGATGCATAAATAGGTGATTTAGAATATTTTCCTGAATTTCCCACACAGGAGAATATTCCAAAGCATCCGTTTTGTATTGGTTATAATTAAATTAGGTCGCTATATTCTACATATGGGTTGCAGCTGAAAATTAGCGTCAAGTGGTAGACTTTGTGCTGCCACTTGGCATTATGCTGAGCTAAGGCTCTTTGACATTCAAAGATTAGTTTTGTTTTAAGTTTTGATGCTAATAAACTCATTTTTTTTTCTTTCTTTCCTGGTATACATACTGATACTGCTAGCTTACTTCATCCCACTGCAAGGCAAATGCCTCTCCCCATGACCTCCAGTTGTCGCGATCTGGGGCCAAAGTGGATCACTGATCAATGTTTTTGCCTAGCTTATCTATTTTCTCTCTTCATCGCCTTCTAGCTGTGTCAGGTTTCACAAAGTGATAACTTTGGTTCACAGCTAATAGGGTATGCGGCAGACGTGCATTCTACATAATTCTTTCTTATTTTTTACATAACCATAAAGCCGATTATGTTCATAATTTTCCTTCCCCGAATTTTATTTAAAACTGTTTACCGCCAAGCCATGGTAAGCCGTTGTAATGCAACGCAGACAAAGAGATAATACCGTCTAAGGCGATAATCGCCGTCCGTTGGGACATTCTGTCGTCTTTTACAAATGTAGGGCAATTCTTATGAAGCGTCTCTGAGCAGCTCGACTGAAAAGTGTAAGATTTAGAAAAATATATTTGATTTAAAAAAGAAAACACAAAACTTTTTTCTGTTGTTTATTGAAAATGTACTAGATTTTTAACGAAAATAACGTGTTTTTTTTATCCGTCATAATATTATTTCAACACTAGACCGACAACACTTACACATTTATAAACCCAGTAAAACATATTATTTTGTTTTATATTTCGCACTTGATTGGAGTCTCTAATTGTGAAATTTCAATTCGAATTTTTGGAATGATTTTAAAACTTTTGTTATAACAGTTTCTGTAGAAACAGCGTTACTTTGTATTTTGTAGAACCTCATGCACGGTTCATTTCACAACAATTAGAGCACCCGTCAATTCATGAAAATCATAAACAATTCAGTTAGTTCAGTAAATCGCACACAATATTCCGGCTCACATCGGACTGAACAAACATCGGATCGACGTCCGACCGCAGCTCGGATATCTGACATGTGACGTCATAATCCGATCCGATATATCCCGGGCGGATCGTGTTCAAGTTCTCTGAGCGCCTGGTGTGTTACGTTTCTAATTTTCGTGTATTAAGGTTAAATATTATAATATTTGCGTATTTTCGTTATTGTTATAGCAGCAGAAAACGAAGGGAAATAATATCTTGAGGTAAGATATTTTTACCTTCGTTATCTACTGCGTTTAACTTACTACAAATTAAATGTCGTTTGTAGTGTTTGTGTGTTTGGTGGTTTTCTGAAGAGATGAATTAATATTTTTCATAACATATTAACATATTGGCCCTTTTTCAAAAAGCCTCTTTGAATGTAAAACATGATTCATCTCAATATTTCGACTTTACAGTCCCAGATACAACCATTTGTGAACTTTATCACTTGCTATTTGTCAACGTAAATAAAATAACGAGCAAAAGTTACTACTGCTACGAAAGTGCTACGCAGTCGCTACGCTGTAGCAATGTAGCGCTACGAGGAAAATGTCCGCGACGAAGCTATAAAATCTTATCTGAACGATTTACGATTTCTTTCAATTTCATTTGTTATATCAGTCACAAACTCGGCCCATATTCCTACCAGATGTTCCGAACACCTCTATATTTCTTCTAGACCTAGTCAACCAATTTTTTCTATCAATAAACGAGGGTAGGTACCTAAATTTTATTGGCCTCAATTTTTTCGTTCAATAAGGGTTATTTATTCCAGCGATCGATTTCTGGGCCTTCGATAAAAAGCTTCAAACGAAAAATAGCGGAATCGTCAACGCCAGGGATTGTCAACATTTGTCAACGTCTCTCGCCCGGTGCTGGGTTGCCACAAAGTGGTATCTTGTGCGTTAAGAATGCATGAAAAAGGTTGAGAGTGTCTGCCGTAGAGATTGTAAACATTTGTCAATGTCGTGGGAGACAACGTTATAGTGATGGAACATGGGTTTTATCAGTAATAGCTTTTTTTTTAATTCGCTAAAGTAGTTTTTGTGTCTTTTTTTTGCGTGGTAAAATCATCCTATGAGTACTCCCGCCCATTATTGTCAGAATTGTACTGACTAAAATTCACGGTGATCCTTCGATAGCCCTTTACATATGTACAAGGGCCGCGGTTACTAGGTGAGACAGTCCCGCGACAGTTTTTGTGTCTTTACACGTAAATTAAAGTAATCTAAAAACATAAATCATCTATAATATTTATGTACTAGCACTTCGCCCGCGACTTCATCCGCGTGATTTTCGAACTTTGCTTTTGAGAATTCCTACTCCCAGCCACCCTCTATAACGGATACTTTTTGAAAATCTAAATCAATATTCAACAAAGTTTATATCTACCCACATTATCACATCTTGGGTGGTACCTACGGTCTAAAAATAACCCCAATGCATATATTGGGATTCCTTGCTAACAACTCCAAATGTTGTGGATATACATACTTTTTTTTAGAGATGAGTCAGATTGTCAAATTAAAAGGAAGAAATACTTCTTTTATGTCATTATTATAAAAAAAAGAATAAACGATAGAAGAAAATAAAAATCGCTGCAAATTAAAGTTTAAAGTTATTTTTCTCGACCCATTCATAACATGGCGACCGTGACAATGGATAAGGTAAAGAGTCCAGGAAAATAACACGTCAGCGGTTTTCAAAATGCGTGAGTAAAGTTGAAAATTTTCTGTCTCAGAAAGATAAAAGCGCATTATTACCCGAGTACGAGAGGCTAGGCAAATTGTTTGACGAGCTTTCCGTCATCCAAAATAAATTAATAGATATGTGGTTGAACGATGACCATAGGGATGAAAAGCAGTTGGAACAAGATGTAGATGCCGCCGATTGTTACGAAGCTCGTTGGTATGAAATAAAATATAAAGTTAAAGAACTTTTAGATGAAGAGTCGCAATGCTCGAATAAAGGCACTGTTAAAGAGATAGATAACAGTAGCAATGTATCAGAAAGCAGCAATAAGCATCGAAACTTTAGGCTACCCAAATTGCAGCTTCCATCATTTGATGGAGAAATAAAGAATTGGATTGGTTTCTGGTCTCAATTTAAGAAGATTCACTTAGATAGCGGCATTGATAATGATGATAAGTTCCACTATCTTCTACAATGTATGGAGCAGGGTTCAATTGCGAAAGAATTAGTGAAGAGTTTTCCTCCAAATGGAGAAAATTATGAGAAGGTCGTGATGCAATTAAAGGAACGATTTGCTAAAGACGAGCTTATTATTGAGCACTATGTTCGTGAACTATTACATTTAGTGTTAGCTCAATCAAAAGGTTCAAAAATGTCAATAAGAGCACTTTACGACAAACTCATGACGCAGATTCTGGCACTAGATTCATTGGGTGTCACTCAAGAAAAGTATGCAGCATTTCTGTTTCCATTAGTGGAGTCGGCATTACCTGAGGACGTATTAAAGGCTTGGAGCAGATCGCATACTCATGTAGGCCAAGAAGGCAATACACTCACTAAGTTGCTTGCTTTTGTCAAGTTAGAGGTGGAGTCGGATGAGAAGATACGTATGGCACATTCTGGATTTTCAGAGAAAAAATCGGCAGCTGAGCCGACCGCAGCCTGTTTCACTACTACGGATAGGAAAAATGAAAGGAACCAACCACAAAATAAAATAGAAAAAAGCGATAGGAAGTGCTTATGGTGCGACAAAACCTCACACGCTAGCTCCGAATGCCATGTAGCCATAAAGAAAACGTTAGAGGAAAGAAAGGACTTTGTAAAGAACAAAAAAGCTTGTTATATTTGCTTGACAGTCGGTCATATGTGGAATCGGTGTAAAAGACATCCTAAATGTGTGATCTGTGGTAGAAGGCATTATCCCATTATGTGTGGTGGTCTGGCTAAAGATAAGGAAACAATCACTCAACAGACCACGGACGGCTCTAACCCACAAGAAACTGTGCTGAGCCAGTTGTCTTCTGCGAAGACTGTTTTGTTACAGACTTTGAAGATTAACCTCGTGCACGGTGACAATAAATTGACAGTAAGAGCTTTACTCGACTCCGGTGCACAACGTTCATTTGTAACGAGCGAGATAGTAAAAAAACTGGAACTTAAGCCTATTGATGAAGTAGAGTTGAGTCACACGTTATTCGGAGGAGCAGTCACCAAAAAGCAGAAACACAAACTGTATGACTTGAGCGTAAATAATTTACATAACAGCTTTGTGGTTAACATAAAAGCTCTAGAGCAAGAAGTAATCTGTGGAAGTCTCCCGAAACTGAATAAAAGCGATACGATCGTATCTCTATTAAAGAAGAAGGGTGTTGTGATTACTGATTGTTTGGATGATAATTTTACTATTGGTTTATTAATTGGTTCTGATGTTTTAGGTTGCATTCTGACTGGTCGATCAGAGCGAGTGGACGAAAACCTGTTAGCTATGGAGACACGACTAGGTTGGACTGTGCAGGGTCCAGTGGTTGGCACACCTTGTACGATAGTAAATAATGTAAGTACATTTTATGCAAGCACTTTTGACGTTCAGGATTTTTGGTCATTAGAGACAATGGGCATTAGAGACGATTCTGAAGTAAAAAGTCATAAGAAATTAGAGTCAGATGTACTGAAATTTTTCAATAGTACGGTGAAGGTCAATGGTAGTGGTAGGTATGAAGTCAGGCTCCCGTGGAAAGATGCATCAAAATGTCTCCAAAGTAATTACGGATTAGCATTAAAGCGGTTAATGTCCACTACATCTAAATTAGAAAGCACAGGTATTATAGAAGACTACGACAATGTATTTAAGGAGTGGTTAGATAGTGGCATCATCGAAATCGTAAAAAATGACGACAACAGGATCGGTCACTATTTAGCTCACCACGCAGTGGTTAAGGCGGAGAGCCTAACAACCAAAATTAGACCAGTGTTTGACGCATCTGCGGTGGACAAAAATGGCATTTCCTTAAATATGTGTTTAGAGAAGGGAACAAATTTAATAGAGCTAATACCAAAATTGATAATTAACTTCAGGAAAAATGCTATTGGCATTACCTCTGATATTAAAAAAGCATTTTTACAAATATCATTATGTCCTGGAGATCGTGAATATTTCAAGTTTTTGTGGTGGAACAATATTAAAGACCAAAATAAAAAGTTGATCACATACAGGCACCAGCGTGTTGTCTTTGGAGTTACAACGAGCCCTTTCATACTGGCAGCTACAATATTGAAACATTTAGAAAAGTACGATTCGGAGTCTGCTGAAATATTGAGGACGTCGTACTATGTAGATAATTGTGTAACTAGTGTAAGTAATCTGGAAGATATGCAACGTTTTATACGTGAATCCAAAACAATCATGCTTGAGGGCAGGTTTGAACTTCGATGCTGGGTGACAAGTCCAATCATCACAGACGAAGAGGTCGTCACCACTTCAGTGTTAGGTCTTAAATGGAACCCAAGAGATGATACACTTTATTGCAAAACTCCTTTACTAACTAAACACAATACGGACAAAAATATCACCAAGCGATTTATGTTATCTGTAGCGCAAAGCATTTTTGACCCAATTGGTTTTCTCTCACCAATGACTATAGTGCCTAAAGTTATCATACAAAAATGTTGGATACGTAATATTGATTGGGATGAACCTTTACCTGAAGATTTAGTCAAATCTTCAAAAGATTGGTTACAGGAGATTACGCACATAGAGGCATGTAGAGTTCCACGGCGCATTAGTAAAGCTGATTTACGAGATAGTCATAACACTATTCACGTTTTTTGCGATGCAAGTTTAGCTGCCTATGCATGTTGTTTGTTTTTACGGTCAGAGTTTCATGATGAGGTCACCGTTCAGTTGTTGACAGCTAAGTCAAGAGTGTGTCCAAGTAAAGCTGTGACGATGCCTAGACTGGAGCTATTAGCCGCTTTACTAGCTGCTAGAGTAGCTGCGGATATAAGACGGGACCTTAAATTAAATTGTCCGGTATTCTACTGGACGGATTCGTCTATAGTACTAGCATGGCTTAACAGAAAAGTAAACTTAAATGCATTTGTGAATAATAGAATTCAGGAGATACTAAATAAATCTGTTTTACGCGAATGGCGCCATGTTCCAGGAGAATGTAACCCTGCGGACTTCCCATCGCGAGGCTGTAATGCAAAAATCCTTCTCGAAAGCAGGTGGTGGGAAGGTCCCGAATGGCTGAAAAAAGCGGCATCGGAATGGCCTCATAGTGAAGTGTCAGCAGATGAAAACGAAGTTTTGAAAGAGGTGAAGAAGTCGTGTCTTTGCGTAGTAAACACTCAAGAATTCTCAAAAAACCTACTTTACTTTGGGAAATATTCGAAGATAGTGAGAATGGTTGGCTGGTGTTTAAGGTTCCAAAATAACTGCAGGTTAAGCATGAAGAAAGAACACAGAAAAGCAGGAGATTTATCAGCAGAGGAGTACGCGGCAGCTGAAAATCACTTACTCGCTGTTCTTCAAAGAGAATGTTTTGCGGATTTATCTAAAGGCAATAAGAAATTGCAAACCTTTTTCAACGATAAGGGACTCGTTTGTGTTAAAACTCGTTTAACAATGAGCAATGACAGCGACGGTTTCACGTCACCTATATTGCTGTCAAGTGATAATATTATTGTTGAGAGAATTGTACAATATTTTCACGTAAAATACCTTCATGCGGGATCACAAACGTTAATTAGTAAACTTCGTGAAAGATATTGGATTATAAGCATACGCCGCCTTGCGAAAAAGGTAGTGCATCAATGTGTCGTTTGTAAACGTTTCAGCAGCAAGAGTTGTACAGCTCCCGCCGCACCGTTGCCGGCAGACAGGATACAATGTGGGAGTCCATTTGAGGTAACCGGTATAGACTTGGCTGGGCCACTGTATTTGAAGACAGGAGAAAAGTGCTGGATCGTTTTGTTCACATGCGCAACATATCGTGCAGTCCATTTAGACTTGTGTTCCTCACTGTCTACAGAAGAATTCATGCTAACGTTCCGCCGTTTTGTGGCAAGAAGAGGTTCTGTGAGGATAATATATACAGATAATGGAACGAATTTCCGCGGAGCTAGTTCAATACTGAAGAACATGAAGTGGAATGAAATAGTACAGAAGACCTCAACGCAAAGGATTTAATGGCGCTTTATACCTCCGTCAGCGCCATGGTGAGGAGGATTCTGGGAAAGAATGGTACGGACGGTTAAAGAAATGCTTAGGAGAGTGCTTGGTAAGGCAGCACTGAAGTACAATGAACTATTGACGGTCTTGTGTGAAACCGAAGCGATGGTTAATTCTCGGCCACTAACCTATATAGCAGACACTACAGAAAATTTAGTTCCGTTAACTCCTTCAATGTTTTTACATGTAGGAAAAGAAGGGAAGGATGTCCTGGATATGGGGCATATTGATGGTCAGCTCTTGACTGGACGTTGGCGTTATATTAAAGATTTGTGCGGCAATCTGAAACAACGTTTTCGCAGCGAATACCTGGCTTTACTCACTGAAAAATCAACGAATAATAATATCACTAAACCAGTTGAAATCGGGGATGTAGTGCTGATAGGGTCGGAAGATACAAAGAGGGTTAAATGGCCATTAGGTATCGTTGTAGAGATGTTGCAAGGGGTGGATGGTCATAGGCGTGTAGCACGGGTTAGAAGCGCAAAGGGCGAATTAATCAGGCCTCTACAGCGTCTCTTCCCTTTAGAGGTTCGTCATAAGGATGTGCCAGCCACTGCACTTGCACAGCAGCTGCCTATTAAAGAGCATGTCACTCGTTCTGGTCGGCTCGTCAAACTGCCCATGAGGTATTTATAATTTTTATTTTTATTATTCCCTGATAGTGTAGTGTATTATTCCGCTTTCTCGCGGGGCCGGAGGATGTTGTGGATATACATACTTTTTTTTAGAGATGAGTCAGATTGTCAAATTAAAAGGAAGAAATACTTCTTTTATGTCATTATTATAAAAAAAAGAATAAACGATAGAAGAAAATAAAAATCGCTGCAAATTAAAGTTTAAAGTTATTTTTCTCGACCCATTCATAACACCAAAACTACTCCTAAGGGGTTGAATTTCGCAACATCCTCTCTTAGTGAGAACCTATGTATCAAGTAGAACCCCCTGTTAAATTTGAGACCTGTAACTATCAATATATCAATCCCATTTTAACTATCACTAACGTCTTGAGACTCCTAGCACTTGTAGTAACAATGATTCATACAAACTATCAACCCCAAAAACAACCCCTTGGGGGTCAAATTTCGCAAATCCCGTCTTTAGTATCATTTACGTCCAAAACCGAATCCATATGTAAAAAATTAAGTCTCGAAACTATCTACCCCAAAACATACCCTTTGGGGGTCAAGTTTTACAAAAAATTTACATTGGTGAGCATTTACGTCTTAAAAAGCCCTTAGTCTTAAAAATGCAGGATTTGAGACGCCTAGCACTTGTAATAACAAAGTTTCATACAAAGTATCGACCCCAAAAACAAACCCCCATAGGGGTCGGATTTCGCAAAATCCCGTCATAGTGAGCATCTACGTTCTAAAAAGACACCACATACAAAATTTGGAATTCCTAGCACCTGTAGTAACAAAGTTTCATACAAACTATCAACCCCAAAAACAACCCCTTAGGGGCCGAATTTCGCAAAATCCGTTCTTAGTGCTCACCTACGTGGTATAAGGAGGGCTCATGCTGAACTTCAAGTTTCTAGACCCAGCGGTTTGGGCTGTGCATTGTCAGATCAGTCAGTCAGTTTTGAATTTTATATAAATATATATACTAGCGGCCCGGCCCGGCTTCGCACGGGTGGAGAACCCGGTCTAAAACCCGGTCCCGATGGTTACAAACACAACAAAAAAATAATTATCCGAATCGGTCAAGCCGTTTTCATGTTATGTCGTGACAACGGAAAACGGGTTTCATTTTTATATACAGGGTGAATTTTTCAACTGGGCGTGGATGGCTACTTTCGAAACTATGAGGAATATCGAAAAACGTTGAAAGGAGTCTCGAGGCCGATTTTGAACAAAACTAAAACTGCATCATCGGATTTTAGAAAAATCAAAAATCCTGGCCAGGAATCGAACCCGCCGATTTTGGAAAAAAATCACACCCTGTATTATTATACCGTTCGATAGTGTTGCTAATAAGCATCAAATTCTGGGAAGTAATCGTATACGGCAAACTTAAGGAAAACGTATAATTACAAAAAAACTGATGAATCTTCAAGGCAAAGACTGTATTTGAAACATAAGTTACCGTTTCTTCTTTAAAATAATGCTATTTTTAGTTCAACTCAAAATGTCGTATTACTAAGTACAGTGGGATTGTTGAAACGTCAAATCCAGTGAGACATTGAAAACAATGAAATTGTATAATTTCGAATAAATTATGGCTCAGTAGATGTAAAGTAACATGGAAAAATAGCAATTTCAAAAAAATCTGCCGTTTCCTTAAGTTTGCCGAATATGATTACTTCCCAGAATTTGATCCTTATTTGTAACACTATCGAACAGTGTAATAATACAGGGTGTGATTTTTTTCCGAAATCGGCGGGTTCGATTCCTGGCCAGGATTTTTGATTTTTCTAAAATCCGATGATGCAGTTTTAGTTTTCGTCAAAATCGGCCTCGAGACTCCTTTCAACGTTTTTCGATATTCCTCATAGTTTCGAAAGTAGCCATCCACGCCCAGTTGAAAAATTCACCCTGTATATAGATATAGATTTAACTGACAGTATGTTTATCAGTTGTCTATAACCCATAACACAAGCTCTGCTTAGCTTGGGACTAGATGGCGTTATGTGATAGTCGTGGAATATTATTATTATAAACAAAGCGAGTTTTTCCATTTTAATCAAAATAAAGCTTTCAAACATTGTTACAAAAAATTCATTTGTTATTTCGTGGCAATCTAATTGACAACACAATAATCCGCGGCTGATCAAGGGATTACTGAAAATTAATTGAATGTGTTGAGGATTACAATATCGATCAGTGAGAGACCACCTGAGGCAGTATTTTAAGCCTTTATGAAATAGGGCACACCTACTGTGTGACCTATTATTATGACCTTCGTGATTTATTTAAGGTCACATAAAAAAAAGTTTCGCTTATCTAGACAATATTTTATGCTGTAGTAAGTTATAACAGCACCCCAATTGCGTGGGTCGTAGGACTGTCTCATCGGGTAATCGTGACCTTAAACGGAACGTAAAGGACTATGGAAGGACACCGTGGATTTTAGTCAGAACGAGTCTGACAGACTCTCCAGTCCCACCCTTGAGTACTCATAAGTATGATGATACAAAAATCCAATTTATTTACTTTCAATCACCATCCAAAGAACCTTGAAGAGAATGGACTTATTAATAGATTCATTTCCTATTTATCGAGTAACTAGAGGATTTTTTAAAAGACACAATGTGTGTTGTAGATTTACAAATTTTAAGCAAAACAAAACATTTTTTTTTCTATTTTTTTTTACATTGCCCCCACCTTAGGAGTTTCTTCCTTTGTTGTGGGTGCTTTTACGAACATAGAAACTCACAAATACAAACACCCAGACCCGAAACAACTACTTGTAGGTCATACAAATATTTGTTCAGTGCGGGAATCGAACCCGCGACACGCTGCGCAGCAGTCGATCGCTAAGCCACTGCGCCAACCGCGTTATTGTTATATCGTTCATCCCCGCGGTCAAACTTTCGTATTTATTACAGTACAACTACGACAATATTCTCATTAAATATTCACCTAAACACAACAATAACTTTTATCTAATTTACAAACCCCGTTAAAGGGTCAGCAAGTCGTGGACAAAGTGTCGATTACTGACCCGACATTTTGTCGACGAGACCTCACGCTCGCCCGCTAAGCCCACTCGACATCGACACCACTGTGATAGGGTACAGTCAAGAACAGATATATTGTTATGTTGTAATTTAATTTTATATTGGTATAATTCTCTTCTTTATTTTTTTAAAACCATGCATCACACAAGGAATTTTTCCTGTATTGTGGGTCCATTTACAAAGTTAACATAGAAACTGTAGGTCATAATAACATTATTTAACATGATTAAATATGCATTTTTAGATTTCGTTTTTAATTTTCTAAAGCTGCACACTTTTCTGTAGTTGCTATATTCATTTGGGAGTCATATACGTCCGAGCTGCAACTCGAACATTATATCCCTCGGGAACATAAAATCGGGATAAAAACATAAAATACCGTATATGTTGAAACAGGTTACAAACTATCTGTGTACCAAATTTTATCCAAATCTGTTCAGTATTTTTTACGTGAGAGATTAATTTACGTCCATCCATCTATCCCTACAAAATTTCGCATTTAAAATATTAGTAAGATAATTTTAGTCCCCTTGACTGTACCTCGCCTACTAGGCACACTCGTCACGGCTCTGGTAGGCTTGTTGACTCTCTCCTCTCGGATTACTGCCAACCTTCAGACGTTGGTATGTTGGCTGGTATGCAAAGAAAAGGAATTATTTGATGATATTTGATAATCGACCTTCAAGGATCATTATTAGGAGCAAATATTGTAGGAAATTACAAAGAAAGGGTCAGTTACACAGTATTTGTTTACACACAGATACTGTTTTCAACTAACTGCCTGTTTTTCTCTTTACTCCATAATGAAAATCTTTCGAATCACATGAATACACCAAGACCGGGATAGCGACAGGCATAAAACAGGATAGAGAATAGTCGTTATGGCTCGTAGGTTAGCGCCTCGATCTCATGCAAGAGGTTGAGTTCAAAGCCGGGCAAGTATCAATGTGTTTTTTTTTTCAATTCATACCTTACATACCAACCTTTCTTTTTTTTATCGTGGTAAAATCATCAAATGAGTCCTCCCACCCCGGGCAGGGCGGGAGGGACTGTCAGACTTGTACTGACTAAAATCCACGGTGACCTTCAATAGCCCTTTATGTTCCGGGGTCACGGTCAGAAATTAATTCCGCGACCGCGGCAGGCTTTGGCCCTCTGTGTCTTTTAAGCAGGTTAATTAACTCTAACAACAGAGGGTGGTCACATCGTCACACGCAAAAGAAAGAAGGCAGAAACTTATTAATTATTTTTAAACGCATTAACACATGCGACGCGCATCGTAAAGATGACTTTTAGAGGAAACATATTTAAATCTTGTTGAATGTTAATATATAGGAATACGAAATGCTTTGAAATTGCAAAGTACTTTGAACCCCTGCTTTTGACAACTGCCCACTTGTATGAGCCTCTGGTATACTTTTTGAAAGTTTTTCCGAAAACTTAACGTTCAACTAACAAAATCATTTTGGCAGTATATATCAATATCACAGCTTTTCCATATAAAATCACATTAGCAAGCAAATAAAATCGATGCGAACTATTTTTATCAGCGAGCTCATTATTTAGCGTGGACTACTGAACATGGGGGCCGCGCCTCACGATAACGTTAACGAAGAAGAATGGCGCTCAGATACGTTCAGATAGTTCTAGCGTTACGACCGGCTTGTAAGTGAACATGGTTAGGGAACTATGTAAAGCTGAAAAGACATAATAAATTACGATATAAAAATAATTTGTTTATGTTTATGTAACTTTTACATAAACTGATATGTATATGAAAATCTCACCAGCTGTTACGGAAAACAGAAATAAAATTTACTACTTAATTTTTCAGTGAGTACAAGCAAATAAAGTTAGAATGATAAAAAATTATTTTACTGTTTAAAATTTACAATAACGCTAAATTGGTAAAAGGGAGCTAACTAATTATAAGTTCTATCACCTAAGAATACATGTCATGTGGAATGCAATCAAAGTATTGAGTAAATAAATAATTACGTAGGATTCATTTACGCGACATCAGATCAAATCATTTATTTAAAGTAGGCCAGTTTCAAGCACTTTTGAATAGTCATAAGACAAAGTAAAATAAAATAGTTCAAAAATAGTTACACCGGCGAGCTAGTACCGATACGATTACTTTCGCATTCCTTTCCACTTTCAACTCATCTCGAAGGACACTGAAGGATTGCATTAGTTGACTGACAGCAACATTAATCGCCCCGCTGGTCGCTCAGCTAGGCTCCTATACCCGCGACCTATGGCCACAGTTGTGGGTAAATAAGTAAAGTTGGTGTTATTTCGTTTGCGTTGCTCTGACGAGGGGATGCATCAGCTGTGCCGCGGTAATGACATGACTACACTTACGAACATGTTTCCGGGGCAAGTTTTATTTACTGCGGCGAAATTTATTTAATTCCATGCAGTTTCATATCATACTTTTTATACCTCCTATATAATTATGTGTACTAAATATTTGTAGTTTAACAGTGCACCAAATTAGTTCACATAGTTTTTTAAAATAATGATATACTTTTTTAAACAATGCTGTTCAAACGACAGTTGAAAACCTGTAATTGACACTATCATTGGAATTTAATTGAAACGGGTTATTTGCCATGTTTCAAATGAATCTTGTGACCATGTCGGTATTCTAAGGCTCAATCTCATACTCTCATGAAATAGGTACACCCATCTACACACATAATGTCATAACATACACATTCAAACAGAACACTCTGATTACAACAACCCAATCACAATTACACACAATCACACTTTTACACACAACCACACTGTTGCACACAATTTGAACTCTGAAAGCACTTATTAGTCTAACTTATAAATTATCCATAGTTTTCGTAGATTACATTCCTTACATATATATATTTTTAATTGCTTTTTTTTAGTTATACAAGTTTATAGTTAATACCAATAATGTATGGAAGAGCGAAGTCTCCTAATACAGGCCTTTTTAGCTTAAAAGGAGGCTCCAATCACTACGTGTAAGAAAACTTGTTAAAACCAATAAACATTTTTTCATTTTTCATTTCATGTCGGATAAAATTTGTCATGCATAGTGAATCTATTGGTAACTCACTAATCCCAGAATAACGAAATGAAAACCTCAACGAAGTCTAGTACTGCAACTATTGTCTCTAAAACAGGTTTTTTATATTTAATGATACTAGGTTCACGTTTGATCACTATCTCGCCTGGTGCTAAGTAAATCACGCTTGCCTAGAAGTAACCTGTTCACTCTTGACTTGGAGACCCCAAGGTTATCATCATCATCATCAGCCTGTAATGTTCCCACTGCTGGGACACAGGCCTCCTCTCTGAGAGAGGGAGTGGGCCATAATCGACCACGCGGGCCCAGTGCAATCCGCACCAGTGCAAACCAAAAATTCGAAGATATGTGACATCTACCAATCCGGTAGATGTCACATTATCTTCGAATTTTTGGTTCTAAGACATGCCGGTTTCCTCACGATGTTTTCCTTCACCGTTTTGAGAGCATTCGATTCGAAGATAATGTGAAATCTACCAATCCGGTAGATGTCACATTATCTTCGAATTTTTGGTTCTAAGACATGCCGGTTTCCTCACGATGTTTTCCTTCACCGTTTTGAGAGCAGTGGTGATGAAATAAATTACACAAAGTAATGCGCCTGACGGGGTTCGACCCCACGACCTACAACTCGTAAGTCGGGACGGATACCACTGGGCCACCACTGCTCACAAGGTTATAACTGTCGGGAAATACAGATGCTGGCAGGGAATTCCACTCCTAAGCTGTGCGTACAATAAAAGTATTGACAAAACGCTTTGTACGTACCGGTGGTATGTCACAACAAGACGGCACGGTTAGCGCAGTGGCTGAGCGATTGGACTGCTGCGCTGCGTGTCGGGGGTTCGATTCCCGCACGGAGCAAATATTTGTGTGATCCACAAGTAGTTGCTTCGGGTCTGGGCGTTTGTGTATGTGAGTTTATATGTTTGTAAACGCATCCACGATACAGGAGTAATTCATAATGTGGGGCAATGTTTTAAAAAAAATAAAAAATAAACTAAATATTTATCAATACATTTATTTCTGAACTGTATACCTTTTGTCCTACTTTAAACGCTACGATTGACGTACAGTCAAGTGTACTTATATACGTTCAGAAAGTCGTTAAAGAGAAGTTAGCTGAGGCGTGAACTGATGAATCGTTCATCAATATTCTGAATGTATAATTACTTTGATTACTTGAAAACGATCAATTCATCGGCGTATCGGTGAAGTTTCCTGACAATCTCTGCTGTAACTTTGTTCGCGATTGAGAATGTTTTCAGGATATGAGTGTTTTACTTTGGGGTTATTGTTTTGTTTAACTTGTTTAGTAATGGGTTTTTTGTCAGTATTTAGTTAATCAAAGATTGGTTGAAATAAGTTGTAATAATAGTATAATATGTCAAGGAATGTCTTTAACTCAAAGGTTTAAAGTGGTAACCTCGACATAATTATAGCCAAGTGAACATGTTATCTTACAGTTGGAGTTTATGCTGTTAAGCTCTTAATACAGAGACCTTATCACAAAGTTTTTGAATTTTATGTACAACGTACTTGAAGTATGAACGGTGTTTATTGTAAAATGAAAAAGAAACGCCCTAGTGAGTACCGAGGAACTATTTTTTTTTCTATTAAAATTAACGTCATAGTTCCCGTTTACTTTACGTCACAAAAACGTGAAAAGTCGTGCTAGAACCTCTAAACCCAGAAGCCTAGATTTATATTGTATACTGTGTACACACCGTTGTAAACTGTACCCTATTTTGTAATATCATTCCTAGCCACAAAGTCAGTCGAAACGCTATTTATGTAGTGACCCTAATAAATCTCCAATGTGAAATTATTATTATTGTGTAAGAGCAGCTGTTCGGTTAACAATTGATTAGGTCCTCGTGGTTAACAAATTGATGGCCGTAATAATAATATCTTCTTGACATTGTACCTACATAGATTAACATTCTTGGAAAGTTCTAGATAAATCTGTGTAATATAGATTTATGAGGAAAATTTAAGAAAAGTACATAATTTTCAAACGGGTCACGGTAACAACTTAGACATACCACCACACACACAAACACGTTACGTTAGCCGATTTAGAATCGAACACGAATGCACTATGTGAGGGAAATAATGATAAAAAATAACACACTTTATGCTTAAAAGTAATCAAGTCAATATCATACTTACCAGAGAAATATTTATAAGAATTTAGGATTATGTATCGGGAGCCAAGTATGAACTCTCAAAAATAAAACAAGTTAAGTTGCCAGCCTGTGTAACATTTTTGATGTAGTATCCATTCACCAACAAGTTCTCTTGCCAACATAAATCGGTTCTAACAACGCTTATATCAATCGCCGCAACATCCGACCAATCACAGCGCTTAAAAGAACATTTTACAATTGAACAACCAATCGCGCGCTGGCTCCTCGCCAAGCAACTTAAACGGTAATGTATGTTGTTTGTACAAAGGAAAGCCGATACATTGCCGGTTTTGTTTGAGATTTAGAATAGAGCCTTTGGGATTTAAATGTGTTTTCGGTTTTAGGAGTTAGATATGCTTACGGTTCAATTTAAGATTGTTTTAAAAGTGGAATGTGGAGGCCTTATTCTTTTGTTTCGTTTGCATTTGCCGATAAAGTTTGGTTAAAGTTGTACAGTCAACAGATAGGTACCACTACTAAAATACTAACTACTGATTTGCATTGGTGGAGCAGTGATGGCCCAGTGGTATGGCCTTCGCCTTACGAGTAGTAGGTCGTGGTTTCGAACCCAGCCAGGTCCATTATTTTGTGTTCATCATCACTGCTCTCAAAACGGTGAAGGAAAACATCGTGAGGAAACTGGCATGGTCTACAACCATCAAATTCGAAGACTTGTGACCTGTGTAACAATGGGCCCGAGTGGTGGATTATGGCCCACTCCTAATCTTAAGAGGCCTGTGTCCCTGCAGTGTGAACATTATGGGCTGATGATGTTGATGACTGATTTGCATTTAATATGGGTTTGTTCCCACTAGTTCTACTGATGGCTCTAGATTCTAAACTTGGTCAGAAATAAAAGAGATAAAGTCGACAATAGAGTAAACTTACTTTTATAAGAAGCCTGCAGATTCATCGGTGGTTTAACACCGTTCCTATTGGTAATATTAATAAAGTGGTGATTTTAAACCCGCTGTTCACTCTAAAAAGCTTTACAACTTAAATATTCGGAAATACAGACGTAAAAATTGCATTCCACTCTTTAACTTTGCGTGGTCTGAGACATATTGTATGTATTCATTATTATTAGCAGAAAGCTAATAGATGGAATAGCAACAAGGATAGTAATTTAAAGTACATAATACTAAATATCAGAAGAAGAATTACGATAACTACTCAAAATAATCTTACACTCTATATCATAATATCATATAGCAATAATATCGTGAAATAGCACTCCTTCCCTGTCCGCCTCCATTGTGCTCATCCCTCCAGTTCCCGTCACTCCTCGCGACAAGTATTTCTACTTACACCCTCTTGGAGCGACAACACTTACGTCTTCACAAGTTTTTGACTTCGAATTATATCGTTGTTGGAAGGAAGGGCGGAAATGTTACGTATAATACTGTGATACACGATGAACATGAAGTGTAGACACATTTTATGTCGTTAAGAGTCTGTTCAAACTTTCAGACGATGTCACTTGACTTAAGCGACTCTTGTCTTTCCGTGCGTCTTTTTTGCGATGCATGTGTATCACCTACGGGTCACTAACCCCTAATTAATTTGTTCTTTTCAGTCACTGTTGTATGTGCTTGAAATGCTAGTTCATTGACACTTTCAGGTTTTTTTTTATCGTGGTGAAATCATCAAATGAGGCCTCCCACCCCAGGTGGATTTGCAATGATTTACAAAAAAAAATGTCCATTTTTTTCAAAACTACAACTGACACACTCATTAGATTTATTTTGTTAATTATTGATTAATGGTGGGAAGGAGCCAATTTAATAAAATATACATAAAAAATAATAATTATTATAACTCATGTACTAACACAGAGTTCATCAACCTTTTACACAGATAATCGCACTGCAGTTTTATCAGGCATTGCATTTTTTTATCGTGCAACGATCTGATGCGCAGTTTTTTTTCCTGAAAACGCATTAGTCGCGATAACTTATGTTTGCTTAGCTTAACAAACAACAAAGACAGTCGACAACTGAGAATATATCGATATATTTGATATTGATTTTTAACTTATAGCATTTTTTTATCGTGGTAAAATCATCAAATGAGTTCTCCCGACAGACGAAAGGGACTCTGAGACTCGTTCTGACTAAAATTCACGATGATCCTTCAATAATAGCCCTTTACGTTCTAGGTTCATGGTTACCTCATGTATGATGATAATACCACAGTCCTGCGACACTTTTTTTTTTTGCGTGTTAATATCATCAAATGAGACCTCCCACCCCGGGCAGGGCGGGAGGGACTGTCAAACTTGTACTGACTAAAAATTCATATAATAGTCCTTTATGTTCCGGGGTCAAGGTGATGGAAATAAGTCTCGCAACCCCGGCAGACTTTGGCCCTCTGTGAGGGCTCTGACTCTTTCAGGCTTAGAATGTCTCTTTCCGGAGATTTCCACTTCACTAAATATCCTTTTCTCGAAACATCCGAGTCCCAAAATATCCCCTTCTCGAAATATCGGTGTCCTAAAATATCCCTTTCTCGAAATATCGGTGTCCTAAAATATCCCCTTCTCGAAATATCGGTGTCCTAAAATATCTCCTTCATGAAACGCCCCTTTTCTACGACAGCTACGCGGATATACAGATGACGTGCCTCACCACAGGATGCCAATGAAGCATGCTCATAATTCATAACGTCAAACAGCGACAAGTCATTTGATCAATGAAATAGTTAAGGGTGGCTTCTAGTTAACATCATGTATAAGTGGCCGTTGTCCTGCCTTGACTGTTCTTCGATTAGTCAATTAATTAGTAAGTTAATTGTCAGTTTTCTTCCTAGGTACTCTAGGCAATTCGTGTGGGTAAACAAAAAGGAATAATCCTGGCCAAAAGTTACAAAACACATGAATTGTCTAAACCGTAGATACAACTAAATTTCGTGTAATATCCTCGTTGCTTGCTAACCATAAATAAAGCCGCTCATTTCCATAGCGACCGCACAATCTAGCTAACACACTAACTACCTAGTTTACACATATAAATGCCAAGCTAAGTATTATGTTCGTGCTTTAATCAACCACAAGTTTTTAGAAACACTAGTAGTGCGAAAACTAACTTTATTGCTGCGACATTAACGTTCTTTAAAAGGAATCGCAGATTGTTCTTCTCGCTTTTGCTTTGTCACTTTTACTCGTCATAAAATGTCAAGAGATTCTAGACCGAATAGAATTTTAGCAGCGATACGAAATTGGAAAAGTCTCATGAAAAAAGATTTTTGGAAAGCCTGACGGCCTAGCCATTCGTACTCAATATCACCCAGAATTAGCAAGTTTAAGTGTCAGTCGGCAGCCCATATCCACACAAAATTCTTGGATAGAGTCCACTCACTGGCAAATGCAGCGTCTGACGTCCACCTACAAGGTTGACAGACGATCTTATGAAGACAACAGGATCACGCTGTCTGTAAGCCGCTTCCAGCCAATCCTATTGTAAAGTCTTTTGGGGAGACCTATGATCAATAGTGGATGACCAACCGCTTCAATGATGAAGATTTTATAAAATTTTGTCGTAATAATTCAAGTAGCATACAGCTAAATACGTAGAATTAATGCTAGGTCCTTTGGTCGACCATACGTGAAATTGGCCGTTATTATGTAGACTAAGTATAACGTTGACATAGTACACTAGTAGTAGGTCCAGTATGTAGGTAAGTCTGGCTAAATTACAAGCTGGCCAGCTCTCAATTTGCGCAGGAAATAGCCATCTGCTGAGAAATAGCCTCGCACTTGGTAATTTGTTACCATTTGTGGTCCAAGGTATAAGCTTAGAACATTGTGTGGTTCACTATAATAACTTACCCCACTTATAACAGTTTTTTAAATGTATCTCAATTTATTTTTAATTATATTTTTTTGTGAACTATTAAAACTAAAGGCACGTTTTTTTTTTGAAAAACTTTGCCCCACACTAGGATTTTCTCCTGTGTCGTGGGTGCGTTTACAAACAGAAACTCACATACAAACGCCAGACCCGAAGCAACTACTTGTAGATGATACAAATATTTGCTCCGAGCGGGAATCAAACCCGCGACACGCAGCGCAGCAGTCCAATCACTTAGCCACTGTGCTAAACGTGCAGTCATTTGTATTCTAATTCTGCATTTTCTAGCTATATCCGCCAACTGCCGTCCACTGCTGAACATAAGCCCAAAAAGTGCCAACCCTCCCGATCTTAGGCAGTCTGCATCCATCCACTGTCAGCCACATTCTTCAAATTATCGACCCATCTTGCAGTATCTAGCTACTCGTATGTACTGACAAACTTCCAAGACGCTAAGACAATATAAATGAAATAAACAGTACTCTCCCTTTTCATCGTCATCATCTGCTGAACAAAGGCTTGTCTTTGATCACCACGCCTACTCACCATCCGGTACTTGCATTAATCGGTAGCCCACCACTCTCACGAGGTCTGTTCTCCTTGTGGCCTACTAGTGCCTACTCGGCGTCTTCCGCCACATAGCAAATAGCCACCTTTCGAGATCTTTTCTACACCATTGTTTGTCAGTACTTTTGCAGTCGGGTATTTTTGCAGTCTGACTGCTGCGGTTCTAATATTTCTATGTCCAAACGCTTATCACTTGTTCTACAACCGACGAATCCGTTCGAGCGTTAATAATAAATAAAGTATCAAGTTATTGAAAGCCTCCGTCCAAGGTATTACTTACTTTCACTTCATAAATACGATAGTTATTTATTCAAGTAGCACTTTATTTACTGTCAGTTTCACTTAAGAGTCAATAAATACTATAACTTCGATTTTAACGTTTTAGCATGAAACACTTTAGGAAATTATGACAAGTTTTCCAAAAATCACGTTATAATTCCTCCATTCAAACTTTCGCATTTATTGTGCTGTCTTTCTATATTGATCCTATGAGAATTTCATACCGGGATAAAAACCAAACCTTCATGTGTAACAAATATCCAATAATAAAGGCGGAAACACATTATTAAATCGCGGCGCGACTCGATGTAATGTGATGCGTGTTGACTCGAATCAAATGTGCAGGCATGGCGTCAAGTCGCATCGGATGTTCATAGTGTGATTCTGGTCTATAGAAAACAATACATTTGATTCGACTCAACACGCATCGCGTTTCATCGGGTCGTGTTGCGTTTTAATAACGTGTTTCCGCCTTTACTCAAATTACTTACATGTCAGTTGTTTACAATCCATGAGTTCAGAAATGATATAAAAGGAACATGCAATTTAGTCAACATGTTCTAATAATGTTCTACTACTGTTAAATCCAAGTGCGAACATATTTCAAAGCTACGACAATAATTCCATTACCGGCGTAGTTCATAAGTTGAATGAATTCACTGAGCTCGAGCTGTGAGCTGACTCTACACAATAGCTTGTGTACAATTGTGTCCATTGTGCTTTTGTGCTTAGGGGTGCTTGAATTTGAGTGTGACTTTGGAATTTGTGTTTCCAATTTGAAATTCCAGAATTCAAATCTTATATTTTTCACATAAGACCATGTAAATTGAGGACACTTGTAAAACGTTGGTGGTTATTTAAAAAATGTTTTCGCTTGCTTGGATACTTTTGTGCGCGCACACGTGAGCTGTGGACTCGTATATAAACTGAGTTCGGTGAAAATGTGCTACATTGTACGCGAACAAATGTTACGCACAACTTTGACTGTGGACATAAAATTAAGTTCTAGCCACTCAAAATGTGCACGAAAAAAATGTTCCACTCAATATTGTGGTGAAATCTTAATCATTAGAGTTTTATCATATTGAAAATCTTACATTAATATAGTATCTTGAAGCCCTGAACTATAACATTTTCTTCAGAAATTCAGTTCACATTATTATTTCATTTGAAGCGTAGTATCAGCCGCGGGCGTCACTTTGAGCTAAACTTGAAAGTTTGTTTTGTTAGTATTTTGTGATGGCTGGCCTCCATATCTACATAATGTTTATTGTAAGACTTCTTTATGTTTCAGGTTTAAAATTGTTCTTCTTCGTACTTTACTATGCTCAATGATATTTGAAGAGAAGAGTAGTTTAAAGACCTTACAATTTTCTTTTATATTTTCTAATGTAGACCAAAATCTATTTATCTGATTTACAAACTCCTTGGCAATGACGCATGAATCAGTTACTTTCCATTGGTGTTCAAAACGCCAATGGACGAGAACAGTTTTCATATCGATCACAAAAATATAACGATCTCTTCTAAGCCGGGGGCGATAAAATCATTAATTAGTTTACTTCGATTAACGCTTTAATGGAATTGACTTACAATTTGAGAGCTCTGACGGCTTCCTTATTGATATTAAATTTTACACTTTCATTATACGTAATCATTTTAATTTAACTTTACTATTATAGTAAATACTTCACAAATTCGGTGAGAATTTTAATCACATTTTGTAAAAGTTACCAGTTTTGCAAAGTCCTGTGTCTGTCTAATTCAAAAGCAATTTCACTCCCGACAATAATAAAAAAGAGTAAATACCAAGACCAAAATGAAAAGCATTCACAGAATATGACACAATAGCCACAAACGGCTCGAACCACAATAAACAAACCATCCAACAAACTAGCAAACTGAACTATACTACTCAAAAGAAAATAAGGGCCAACTGATTTTTGTCGATTTATTAAATAATATTTAAATATTACTGGTTATAATGACTGAATCTGATTAATATTAACGATTTTACTTGGAAATACACAAAAATTAAGTTTGTATTCCAATCAATCCTTAAAATTAACGAAATTGAATGAAAAGTGGGGAATTGCAGGAATGTATCAACTTACACAAAACATCAAAAAACTCGAAAAAGTAACGTCTTTAATGTTCCAAAGTGTTCTTTAAAGCTTCTCTTTTAACTCTGTTCTCTCTGTGCTACTCATTTTAATGGAGGTGGAATGTTCAGGATTAAGTACCAAACATTTTCTTTGGGATTCTCTACCAGCAAGTTTTCAGACAATTTATGAGATCCAGCTGGGTTTTGATGGGAATTTTACTTTCTATTGCACTCCTCTTTAACTTATCTCTTAAATGCTGAATAAAACTTAGGTAAAAATCCTGAGTAGCCACTGTAACATTGCAATTCGAACGTCAGCGAATGTATGCACTGTTAGTCGCAGCGTGTCCGCCCGAACATTATCCTGCTTGAAGATGAACTCAGGTACTCGTTGCCGTGCGAATGGGATAATTTGGAGTTGCACCACATTCGATACGCAATTTTGAGCAGTTACAGCAACGTTATTACGAAGTGCGACCTCAGTTTTGCGTGATAGAGACAACCGCCCCAGAGCATAATTCATATCTCATTGGAACAGTCTGTTTCAAGAGTGAAAGGATCTGAAACCTGTTGTTTAGATCTTCTCTACACTCTAATGAATCAGTCTTTATTAAAAAAAAATAAGCCTGCAGTCATAAATAAAAAGCAATGAAGCCCATTCAAAACAGTTTAATAATTTTTCTCTTTGCAAAATGTTTCACGATTTGCACCATGCGCTCCAGTTAACTGGAGGAGAACCAAGCATCTTCTTGAGTATTGTTAGTCTTCATGGAGTCGATTCGGAATAGTCTAGTCAATAATAGGGGTGCCTGTAGCTCAACGCAATGGAGTTTGTACGGTCCGCGCGGTAGATTTTCGCTCTGTTTGCGCGGTTAATCAAACTTATTGGTCTTCTTAGGCTTTACTTGCTTACTTTCTTCCTGGATCACGGCGTCTGGTGATATTACCCGTCTTTTGAGACCAGTTTTAAACTTTCTGAACCACTGCTTGGGAATATTCCACAATAAGACCTACCTGTTCTGGCTATGCCCCCCCTGGATAAAGGTAACACCCCAAGTGGCTGTTTTTGCATCCATATGTCTCCGAATAAATGGCATTATGAGATTAAACAATCGCTATAGCGTACTTGCTGTGTAAGTCGAAGAAAACTCCGTTAGAAGTTTGAAAAATAAAAAACACCAAACCGTACATTCGAAGAAATCTCAAATATCTAATTAAAAAAAAGTTATGAATTTCCAATTATGCAGTAGAAACAATATTAATACTTGAAAGAAACTATAACAAGGTATTTACCATCTATTATGTACACAGAATAAGAGTGATACTTGATTAAAGTGCAATTAATTAAGTGGCCCCTATTTTGATTTGACGAGTATATATGCTGCTGGCATAAGGAGTAGTCTTGTGACACACACTGACCGATAGCAATAGACTGTCAAGTTGATCGGATGACTTCTAAGCTTGAACTTGACGGTATACTGGATCATGATATACATGATAGCTGACGTAACACGTTTCCTGTTTGTTACAAAAAAATTAAGTCATTAAATTACTTCAATAAGTAAGTAAATACGTAAATCAAAATCAAAAGTTTCCTAGCATGCGAAATAACAAACCAACAAAACAAAGCCAGTAAACTAGCGAGCAATTTATTTATTTATGTATTTATTAAATGACGACGTGTTCTGTCTCACAGTGTGTGCTGTTTTTGACCTTGGCAACAAAATACAAGCCTAAGCATACGCATTTTGTGAGACCGACTAGGGAGAAAACAAAGACGAATTGTTTGCCACATTTAGGAAGATACATCACTTGAGTATGTGATGGGGGCGTTATTGTTTCGAGAACTCTCATAATACCTATACCAAATTTAAAATAAACTAATATGAAAAACTTTAACATCATACAATGTCTACAACCAAAACAGACTACAGTGTGGTTTATTTATGTTTGAAAACAGCCCCGCTTCCTCCCTGTGATCAGTTCCTCTCGATCACAAACTCTTGAGATACGTCTTACGGCACGACTTTACTGTGGCAAAGATCTGTGTAAGTCGTGTCGTTCTTGATCGTAGCTAAAGGGTTGGTTAGTGTAGTATAGCAGTGTTTACTTAGGAGTTGTTGGTTTAGGTTGTGGTCACAATGATAGATACACTTTGCAACTCCAGCGAATTTCAGGGTGTTTTATTTACAATAGGAATCGTGCTTTTGGCTCAAAGGAAATTTATTTGTCAAGCAATACCAAAAGTTGGTGTCAACATTTGGTCTTGCTTGGCAAATTGTGGTCAACTTGGTCCGAGTCTTGGCGGGTCGTGTTTTACACACGCCTCAAAGAGCTGTAAGTAAACTGACGGGGCCTAGAGTTATATGGGGGTGCCTAAAAAGTGGCCCTTAAATGCAAAAGCCATTCGAACGAACGGTGGGTTTTTAGTCGGTAAGGATAATCTACTCCATTTAGGGCAGTAGAACTCATTTGATGATTTTACTACACAAAAGAAGGGGTTGGTATTTGTTTCATACGCTTCACTATATTTCTCCTAATAACTGTTATGTTTTCTTTTTTTCGAATAATCACCGATCATTTCTTCATCTTTTGGCCCTAAGTAAAAGTGATAACTTTTATTTAATTTGAGAGTTTCTTAACTAATAATCAGGACCTAAATTATCTGTTAGACCTTTCCTTTTCGTTTCAGTTGAATATTTATAAAGAGATTTTCATTTTCTCAGCTAATATTATAATAAGATAGTTTGTCACGACAAATGGACGTTTCTGTGGATTATTGTTGATCTTTCACACAAAAAGGATGAAGAGATTTAGATGGGTTCACCGATAGTTAATAAAAGCTAGTATCATAATAATAGTCATGCCCTTAATTCTCCTGTACACATTTCCCCTGAGTGAACCAACACGGACTAACCAACGCACAAAATTGATGAGTCATGAGGTCATAAAAAATTCACTTGATGGCCTATCAACCCCCATAGGACCAACTAAAAGGCCTGTCAGGGTCCCGGAACTATCTGTAAAGGTAACCGTGACCCTGAAACGTAAAAGGGCAGTTGAAGGAACAGGGTGGATTTATAGTTATTACTAACCGTCTTACTACAAAAAACTTTAGCATCTGTCGAACACTTCTATAAGTGTATAACGGCACTTAAAGTTGATATATAAGGGTCATTTTGCAGTTATACATTTTTCAGACAATTGTTCAACAGATGTTTAACTCTTTGTGTTACGATGGTAAGAGTCTGACGCTGGAAATAAATAATATTTTTCGGTTGCAAACTTTATTGGATCTTTGATCAGTGGGTTATCTTAAGGACGAAGGTTTGTCTCTCAACAATCAACAACTCAAGTTGTTTACGCGGATATTTAGGATGCCCATTCAGTAGCAACCAACAAAAATAAAACAACGAGATTTAGATTAAGATTGAATATTTATTTCGGGAGTTACAATTCCTTTCCATGAACTCATTTGATTATAAAAAGAACCGGCCAAGTGCAAACCGGACTCGCGCACGAAAGGTTCCGTAACATCATTTATAAATAATAAAAAAAACTTATTTCTAGTATTTGTTGTTAAAGGGGCAACAGAAATACATCATCTGTAAAAATTTCAGCTACCTAAATATCATGGTTCATGAGATACAGCCTTGTGACAGACAGACGAATGGACAGCAAAGATTCAGTAATAGGGTCCCGTTTGACCCTTTTAGTACGGAACCCTGAAAAAGCTCATGAACTGGAAGCAAACTAAGATATGACCTTGCTCGATAATTACTCTAGAACATCCCGACCGCAGCTCTGACGTCACTACCTAAACTCGCGCCTTCGTTGTAATTTATTTGGAAATGATACGAACCCCAGACTAAAAGAATCAGACATTACATTTATTCCAGGCAGGTACCCGAACGTCTGTCTAACCTAACAAACTTTTTTATCCCAGAATAAAATATTAGATAAAGTTTCTCTTTGGGCGCTAAACATACATACTCGTACAGTACTTGACGACGCAGTTGGCGCACTAGTTGGGTGAGTAGCGTGTCGCGGGTTCAGCCTTCGCATGTATCAAATATTTTTATGATCTACAAGTAGTTGTGACCGGGTCTGGATGTTTGTGTATTGAGTTTCTGTTTATAAACGCACCCACGATACAGGAGAAATTCGTAGTGTGGAAATAAAAAACTGAAAAGAAAAGATCATTGTCCTTATCGTTATGGACCACCTTAACTTTGTTACAGAGAGTTTTCTTAGAGTATCTTCTTGAATGAAATATTTTTTACTGTGTGACTACAAAAGGTTAAAAAGTTGTTGAACACCTTGTCAAAAAAAAACTGCTAATCACTTTTGAATCAATGGCAAATCGCGTTTTGCAGTTGACAGTTTTTTTAGACAAGTGTTCAACCGATGTTTAACTTTTTCATAGTAGACGGCTAAATATTATTTCAAAAGCCTGAAAATGAAAAAAATTAAAAATGTTTATTGGTTTTTTAACAAGTTTTCTTACAATTAGTGATTAGAGCCTCCTTTTATGCTAATAAAGCCTGTATTAGGAGACTCCTAGCTAAAATACTAGTGTTAGAACCTTTATTATAATACAACAAGAAATTAAAAGCAGTGTGTAGTGGTTCCCAAAATTTCGTGTGTATATATCGCCCCACATAAAGTTCATATTATGTGCCGACCTCAACAAAGAAACGGTAGACTTTACGATAGCACTCACGTTATGATAACGACTCATATAATCGACTATCGTTAAGAACGTTAGGCTCTAAGCTTGTTGTAGGTAGGTAGTAGATAGGTGATATAAAAGAGATATGTTCAATATTTTGTGAATATCTCGACGTACGATATACACTTTCTTTAGTTTACAGAATCTGAAACTCTGTAAAGAATTACGAAGCTCGACTTTTATGTAATTGAAGATACTTGAAGTACTACGATGTAAATTGGAAAAATGAAAAATCGCTTCAGGGTACGAAAGAGGAAAGTAGTTTATTTGATTCATCAAATCAATGACAAAGATCACGTTAACTTTTAGTTAGTTTATGCGTCATCATAACGCTAGCAAGATTTGTTGATGATCGCGATAGAGCGAGAATATCTTTGAAATATTCGTAATCTATTATTTTTGTCAGAGTCAGCTAAGAAATTATAGATTACGGATATTTCAAAGAACTAAAGTAAAATAATGTTTTCAAACTGTTCATTCAATTCTATTTCTTGTTTAAAGTATAAATTAAAGTGCTAAATAGTCACTACAAACGACTATTTATCTCCGGTGACTGCACTTACTGCTAACGCCTCCACTTATCTGTTTCATTACTTCAGATAAACGACTGCATGTACTACTTCAGTGCTATTGTAATTAATTTATGCCTTGCAACTTTCTGTCATGAGAAGAATGGGCAGAAATGTATGGACCCCGTCCCTTTCCTTGTAACACTCCCATCCATATATCAAATGAAAGTACGTGAAAAGTGTATCATTTCATTGTATAACAGCAAACCTGTAAACTATGGGAGAAAAAAGTTATTGAGACTTTCATGTCAAAAGATTTCGATTTTTAGAAGAAAACATTGCTCTTAGCTTTTTCTCAATTTAATATGTGTACAGATCATGAGAAAGAGTAACATTGTTGACATAACCGGACCTCAACCGGCACCCACTTCTGACTCTTTAAAAGAAAATCATAATACTAACAACTACAACAAAGATCGCGAACACGTAACACATAGTTAACGTCTTTCTTCTACTTACATAGTCGACAAACCCAATCGTTAAGGCACAGAACCGTGGACGAGCTGAAAGGTAGTCCGAAAATCGGTCAAAGAATGCTGCATCATCATGATTTTGTTATCATGTTCTTTTTTTATTATTTTTTCTTTATTTGTTTGTTGTGTGTACCGGCTCTTAAATAAACGTTTTTCATTCTTATTTTCTTTATTTGACGGCAAACTCTACCATTGCGCTCATCGGTTAAAACGAGAAATGAGCCCCCCCCCTCCTGGCATTTTTTTAAATACAGAAACGTCAACGATGCATTAGCACAAGGACAGCCTTGAGTATGGATTAATATAATTTAAGACATACACGACTTCTGCTTATCATTATGTATCGTTGGTTTTTTGACTTTCAAGTCTCAATAACTTTTTTCTCCCATGGTTTACAGGTTTGCTGTCATACAATGAAATGATACACTTTTCAAGTGCTTTCATTTGATATATAGATGGAAGTGTTACAAGGGATGGGACGTTTTGTCCATTCTTCTTTATTTGTAAAAACCTAGTTGGGTTTATTCATAACAAAGGTTTACCATCTCATCATGTATTGATATGTCTTTTTTTATAAATTTTGAATATCATCTCAGTAGACAAGTCCTTCCCAAAGTCATTAAATATTAGGTTCCAAAAATACGTAAATCATAGCGTGAAAAGAAACAGTCACACAACTCAATGACTGGTGAGTAATATAAGAAGTTATGTTAGTTTGCTTTCTTAAAGCTATTTCACATGACCATCTTAAAAAGACAAATAAATATAAAATAGACAATTTTTATGCTCATGATTATAATATGTGACACCAAAAAAAAAAAACAAATAATCACGTTGTTGCTCATCGACATAATAATAGACCGATCAGGTGATAGGATCACTCCTCTAAATTCTAAACGATGATAAGGGATGCTCTAAACTCCTTCCATGGTAAGCTCTGTCTCAGTCATTTTTGACCTAGAATAGAGACAAGAGAAAATCCATCTCAAATATGAAAATGAGTCAAATCGTTAATTCATCAACTTCCCCATTATGACTTAAAAACTCAATATTTATTCACCGTTTAAAACATGCAAATTCATTGTTAAAGTTGCACATGACGTCATAACGTGGTTGCTCAGTTAATTGACTTAGCGAGTTCTGCTGGGAGCTCGCTCGCGAGTGGCGCCGCGGGAAGTAATTGTGTTACCATTGCGAACTTATTTATGAAATAGATGAATACGATGAGACGTTCGAGGCGAAATATGGAATGACATAACAAAACGCTTACACTACCAGAAGAGTTAGGACAGAAGCATACCCCAAAGGGGGTGAACCTATTGCCATCATAACATGGGTAACTCTAGACTCCATGGCTGCTACTGAGAAATCCAGAATGGAAAAACCTCAATAACCAATGTTATTACACCAATGTGTCCGGCCTGAGAATCGCAGCCAGGACCCTCAAACACAGCTGTCGCTTACGACCATAATACACCAGTCTAATGGCAGGTAACAAAGCAGTTTGTTAAAAAAATATTCTTTTTTTTCCACAAAGAAGAATGTCATAAAACAGGCACGTTTCTTCCCAAAGTCCTATTGTGTAAAATATTTATTTTTAACTCCCACGATTTTTTTTTTCTGTTTTTCTTTAACAGAAATTAACCTAAACTAGAAAAAGTATGAATGTTATATCTTAAATAGATAAGACAGATCATAAAAGGTTAAAAATCCGTTAAGCACTTGTCTAAATAAATTGTAATTGCAAAACTACCCTTATATCAACGTCAAATGCCATTTTACAGTTGACAGTTTTTTTACAAAAAGTGTTCAACAACTGTTTAACTTTTTGTAGTAAGACTGTTTGTACCTAAAACATCCCTTGGTCGTACAAAATCTTCTCGTACATAATTCTTTCCACATTTGCTGTTACTTGAGCACTTGTACAAACAGATCCACAAAAAGACAGACGCGACGTGAGTAAAGTAACGCTGAAACACCAACAATAAAGTGTAGCTACAGAAGGTTAGCTCCTCAATCAGTCACAACCTGAGCCTAGCACGACCTATTTGTTCATTAATATTTCGTACTAAAGGTGTTTACGACTTGAATTGTATAGAGAAACTATAAAATATAATTACAAAGCAACTCTAGTATAGAGCGAGGTACTAATTTAATGTAGGTATCTATCAAATTAAACTCAAAGTTCGTGTTTACTTTAAGTCCCGAAAATATAAGAACTCGGTACAATACGGTTGAAACCCTATTATTATTTTTTGTCCTTTCGTGTTCTAATAGATTCTGATCAAATAAACGCCGGTCGCAAGTGCGCTTGCACTTGATATACATTAACACTACTGTATCTATGTTAGCCTTGAATGGCGTCTACCTTCTGCAATTATCTGTTCTGTGATGACACAGAGACACTCGTGAGACAGGAGCTGTCTTGTGTTAGGGAGATGTGGTTTAAGAGAATGTGCTCATTTTTATGACAATGATCCTCCGATCATTGTCATAAAAATGAGCACATTCTTCAATTAACTCTTTATCTCCGATAAAGAGTTAATTGAAGTTCCTTTTTGCTAGTAGGAAACAATGTCATTATGAACAGTTTGGTCATATGAATAAATGAAGTGATCATTCTCTTGTAGTTATCTCAATTTATTTGATGTGAGAGCAGCATGTCTTCAACTCTCTTCTTCTTCTTACGTCTTTAAAATGCGAATTTCATGCCTAAATCACTGGATAGATACCAATGTGTGGCACAAAGATAGACAGTATCCTAGAGACGGTTATTTTTTAAATAAATCTTGAGGTGGAATAATGTTAGGAGGTGAGCAAAGTAGCAAAAGCTAGGTTTTTTAATAAAACGGCAAATGTAACCTTAACTTATGTAGCACACAGCTAAGAATGTGTCCAAAGTACAAAGATATGTAGATGTTTTCAGAAAAGTCTTATTAAGACTTTTTTTTCAGAAACCTTCGAAGTCTGAGGTCTGAGGGCAGCTTAAGTTTGTAGAATCTCGTTACATAATATTTTCTTTCAAAAGTTAATAAAACAAAGTTCAATGCAACGTAATTTAAGTGACCTTTAAGAAAGGACAAAAATAATTGCTTCTTAAGTCGATACAATGTCATTCGCCACAGTCTCTTGGGATAGCGAGTTCGATTCCCAGCTCGCATCAATATCAATCGTTTGACAGTTTACTGTACGTCCATTTCATTTTAAGTGATATTTTATAGAAAGCTTATAAATTATTTTATTAGAAATGCTCAGCAATAAATTTTTTATGGATGTTTTGAGTAATTGTTAAATATTGAAGCGCTTTAATAAATATTTTACAGAATCTGAGTCATTATTGATTTATAAACATAAATTTTATAATAAATTTAAAACATTTTACATTATGTACAGTCAGTCATCTTCTACGTTCATGTGGAAAAATCAATCATTTTCGTATAAGGTGGTTTTGAAAATAATTTTCGTATACTAATGAGAAAAAATGAAACGTTAAAGAATATCAAAAATCATTGTACAGAATTTTAGTAAAAGCGTTCATATCATTGATCGTGATTTTACATAAATGACAAAAACATGCAGCAACTTTTTTATCAAATACCTCTCAAAGAGTTCTCGTTTCCTGATTTAACTAAACTCATCTCTAGGGGTAAGCAGGCTCTCCACAACTCATTATTAATTGTAAATGACGAGAACTTTTCTCATTTCAGGTGAGTACATAACACGAGCTCCACAGCCGCATCACTTATGTAGCAGACGTGAGTATATAGTCAAGTAAGTGGGAACGGTTCATAGTACGTTAGTGGGTTTCGAAAATAGGTCTTACTGCTCCGAAATAGAGGGGCTGTTGGTGTCAAATACCATGAATAATTGGACAAATGTACATGCTTTTGACTGTAAGTGAAGCAGTTGTGTTCTAAAGGATCTTACTTATCAGGAAGTTATCGAGTATAATACGCCGTATCCCAATAATTCCATATGATAAGACTAAGGTCCAAGTCAATTTTAAATATGACTGTAGCGTATTGTGTTAAGTTCAAGTACCAAATAAGGATAGTTTACTGCATAAATATGTAATTTGAAAAGTCCATCCATCGTTTAGTACAACAATTAGACTATTGAAAAATAATGGGCACGTATATTCGTTTTTTTAGATAAATGAATATTGATAAGTTTAAAATGCTTCGTTATTCGGGGGTAAAGGCTTGTGACGTCAAAACGCATCTAAAATTATACCGACCGAGTGTTGTTTTGTGATTGCAAAAGCATGCGCTTACAAACATGAAACTCACAAATACAAACAGCCGGACTGGGAACAACTATTTGCAGATCATACAAAATTATACTTTGTTCCATGCGGGCATCGAACCCACGACACATCAAGGCTTTCGCAAACTAAGTATTAAGCTTGACCCATTCGAGGATTTTTTTAACGTACAGGAAAGAAATAGTAAAAGTCAGAAATGGCCGTCTTAAAAAGCGCCATTAAAAGATAAGATACGAGCCTTTCCTTTTGGTGGACGTTACTGTAGAATAGTCGGTACGCCTTTTGACAGTAGTCGAAAAAGGTCATTATTTAGAGGCTTAAGTCACATTTATTTTTTTCTCTAAAAGAAGTAAAAGTACGTCTTAAGTCTTTGTCTAAAGCCCGCTGTACACATTGGGCCAAGGCAATGGGCTAGCATGTTGGGCCAAAAAAATGAATTCCAAATGTCGCTGTTTACACATTGGATCTACGTGTGAACACTGTAAACGAAGCACATCAAGATCCTTTGATAGGTGCATGAAAAACTGACAAGATTCAATTGGCCGGCCAATACTGCCGCCAACTACCAACATACTGCCAAGAAGGTCAGTACCTACACGCTGGCCCAATGCCTTGGCCCAATGCGTACAGCGGCCTTAAAATATTACAGTAAAAACTATTCACCGTGTACTATAAACCTAAAACACAACCAGGTATAATACGATCAGCCTTTTGGCTCGTATATTTGAGTCGACTTGCTCTGAACTCCTTAAACTGTATTTGGATTTCACCGCGTGAAACCGGATCAAACCCCTTTACGCCGGAACTAAGCGGTTGATACTAGTTTAACCGAGCTAATACTGGATGCTCGCCAATTACACTGTAAGTTAAATTCAATTTTGTTTATTGCGTTGGTTATTAAACTTAGTAATATGGATTTAGTTGAACATATTTTAATACTTTTGTTGTACTGTTGAAACCTGTGTTCCATGGGGATTGCGTTAACTTTTATTGTAATATATAAGTGCATATAATTATATTTTTATTTTATGTGATGAAGTTGAGTGCGCTGTATCTAATTTTTAACTCCATAATCCTATTTAGAACAACAACTCTACAAGCTAAAAAACATAAATAAATCAGTGCTGGAAACTAAACCTCTCTCGTTTCAGTTAAAATTTTAAAACCACTCTTGTTTTACGAGTGTTACATAAATCCGCTACTTTTATCGTTCGCGCGGTCATAACTTATATCCACTTGTATCTGGTTCTAACTGCCGGTACCCAGTGACAACCGGTATAAACCGCTTTCAAACTGTTACGATGACAGATAGAAATGATAGATATTTGTTTTGGGTATTCTGCTTTGAAAATTGAGTTTATTTTATTTGTTTGTGAAAGTTGTAATTTTCATACATATTGGGAGTTATTTTGCACCAGGTTATGTGGTGATTGTATTTTGTGGTTTCGTTTCAGATTGCGGAACAATAAATTGGTTTCAGTACATTAACTTCATGAGAGTAATTTAGTGTTTTTGTATTTAAACTGATCAAGTTCCATTCATTTTAATTCAAAATGAATGAAATATAAGCAGAAGACGATACAAAGTATAACTTCAAAATAAAAAATGTATCAATACATAAAATGTATAAAACAAAATCGCTTACCTCTGTCTGCTACGTAGGTATCTTTAAAACTACACAACGAATTTTGTTGCGGTTTTTTTTATACATATAGTGATTCAAGATTAAGGTTTATAAGTATAAAACATTCATAATATACCTAGTAGATATTGCACCCGTGCGGAGCCGGGGCGCGGGTCACTGGTTAGTTATAAACGACATAGTTAACCCAGAAAAACTGTGTATCTCACAACACACAGCTCGTACCTCCTCGTACTAAGGTCCGTCAAAGAGTAACTAACACTAAATTGCCTCTCATAATTGCGTACAATTAACCCTGAGCACGCAAGCACATGCCTGGAGCTCACAGAATCAGTAGCTATTACAGGGTTGAGTGGCCGCGCTACACTGGCACATTGCTCTGCACCAATTTATATGAACTCATATTCGTTACACTGGCGTGGTGAACGTGGGATTTTGCATTTGAAAAGTGTGTAAAAATTCAGAGAAATGTGGGAAGAGGGAAAAGTAAAACTTCAATTTTAAGCATAGCAGACTGCGGGCATGCGGACAGCGAGTAAAGGGCAACTCGCTGTCCGACCATGGAACATGCCCGGGTCGACGGCGCGTAGTGTTCCACGCGCGCCTCAAAGAGCTTTCAGCAAAATGACGGGGCCCCCTCTCAGAGGGCCAAAGCCTGCCGGGGTCGCGGGACTTATTTCTATCACCGTGACCCCGGAACATAAAGGGCTACTGAAGGACACCGCGGATTTTACTCAGTACAAGTCTGACAGTCCCTCCCGCCCTGCCCGGGGTTGGAGGACTCATTTGATGATTTTACCACGCTAAAAAAAAAAGCATAGCAGACTAGAAGGTATTCCACATAAATTATGTATCTTTGCAGGTGACATTCTGTTTAATGATACCTCATCAAAAAAAAATCATGTGTGAGTCGGACTCCCCCATAAAGGGTTCCGTATCAGCAAGTTATATAATATTAAAGTTCATGTAGTTGGTTGTAACTTTGAAAGGTAAATTGCGGTTTACGATTAATGACGTATTAAAAAAAAACACTAATTACTTGATCTCGTTCAAACCGATTTTCAATTGAAGTTTGCATGGTAATGTACATCATATATTTATTTAGCATTTTACCACTTTGGAAGTGTCTCTCGCGGAAACTGTTTAGTTTCGAAAAAAAAAATTATATTAGTAACCTCAACATCATTGTAAAGACCTATACACAGATACCCCACACGTATGGGTTCGATGAAAAAAAAATTGAGTTTCAGTTGTAAGTGTGGGGGGAACCTCCAAAATTAATTTAATTTTTATTTTTGTGTAAAATTCCTAGTGCGGTTCACATAATACAATATCTACTTACCAAGTTTCAACAGGATAGCTCATCCATCATCATACTTTCGAAGAAAAGTGGCTGTGATATACGGACAGACAGACAGACAGACAGACATTTTTTTGCCATTTGGCTACGGAACTCTAAAGAGAGACGAGAAGAGAAGAAGAAGATAAAGTCTTTTAGTTAGTGACAACCACTGATGGCACTAGGTAATGATACGGTATGTGTTTGTCAAAAGACCGTAACGCTTGACTTGTCGAAATTGGAAGCATTTTTATAGTGTTTCATAAAAACGAATCGTGACGTTACAATCTGACATACCAGTATTATCTTTACTTGTACTCCATTTTATATTAAATGCCTATTAATTTCGATGTCAAATATTTTGCCTTGTCAGAAACAGTGCAACAATAAAACAAAACATTTTCTAAAGTGTCCATGCATGAATTTCTATGTATTAAGCTATTGTACCGACCCCCTTTGTTTCAAACTTTGCTATATACAGCACACATTTCACAAAAGCCTTTACGTTCACGACTCAAATATTTCATGAGTTACACTACGGTGTGACAGACGGCCCGTGAAACTTGAAAATAGCACCGTGTTTTATTAAAGATTTATTAATTTCCCGAGTCACTGCGAGAAAACCTGGGGGCCGATTCTCGGTTTTAGAGATGGTGTCGAACTCGACAAAAATTTCTAATGACGTCATTTTTTCGACAAATTTTAAAAGTTGATATGTCAAATTGACCATTTGTCGAAGGCTCACGTTGGAGTTCAGTAAAATTTGTCGAAAAAATGACGTCATTAGAAACTTTTGTCGAATTCGACACCATCTCAAAAAACCGAGAATCGGCCCGCAGGTCGAGAATTCTCGTGAGTCGAGAAATAAAAGTCTGACGAAGTATAATTATGTTGGACCAAGCACAATGAAAGATTCTATAGTAAATTACTACGCAATACTCGTACAATCCTCAAAACAATTCTTTTCAAATGGTATGTCACGAAGGAGATTTTTTGAAAAGAGTTTCTTAAGAAATGGCCATTGTTCTTTGGAATTGTCATAGAAATTGATATTTATGTTAACCAAACAAGTTATTCGTTCAAGTAAGTTCAGAGGAAGTCGACTCTGAAGGGTCACGATTTTTCATTTGTACGTAGGGAACCCTGAAAAGGTCGATAAACTATAAACTCTAACTATGTATAAAACACCTGCCGCCGCCACGACCATGGGGAATTTGCTGACGTTGTTATAAACGAGGGAGCGGTACACTGTAGCATTTTTTGAAAGCACTTTACCGAGATTTACCTGCCTTGCTCTTTTGTTAAAAAAAATTGTTGCAGTTTTTTCGTTGCAACCTCTGGGATTGTATTTCCGAGACAGTTTTAAAGTTTAGATTTATTATTTTCAGAAATATTATATTATCTAAGTATGATCATAAATCGTAATCATTGTACCTGTAAACTTCAGAGTATATTTTTACTAACTGCATATTGGAAAGTATCTAAAGCGATATAATAATAATTTTACGATTTCTTTATCTGTCTTTTGAGGGTTGAACGTCTATTTAAGATGCACTGTTTCAATGATACTATTAATTAAATACATAATTAGTGCACGTAAATCATAAATGGTGCGTAAGTGATTATTAAATCACATTAAACTGATTGCCTGATGAACTAAACGTAAATGGTAGGATTGAGAGAAAGCTTTTGCCCATAAGTGATAAATAGAAGGTTAGAAAAAAAATACATAATGTTAATAACCTATTAAAGGTCCTGCACCCTTTAAAAGGTTATTACGAAAAGGTGGTTATTTATGACGAGCTTAAAATGTCTCGAAGCTTTTAGTTACTTCATGTTCAAATGAACAAAATACAAAGCAGAGTGACTTCGATGTCTGCTTAAATTAAAAAAACGGCTCATTGGATCTGATAAGGAACGTACTTTATATTTCTTCAAAATTTTACCTCAATTCGGTCTCAAGTTCGGGGCGGTTTTAACTGGCCCGCAGGTCCTGCTCCGTTAATGGGCTGGACGGGAAAATTTTGTATGAGAAAATGTTGGTGATGCCACTTCTGGAAATTGATGGGCAGCGACAGTGGATGGGACCAACTTAAAATCTAGTGCCATCCACCATGTAACGTTGATGCTTAAACTAGCGGGCTCGATGACACAATTTTTCCCATTAACCCAAAGACGGGGCAGTGCTAGCGGGCTTGACGAAACCAACCCTCAAATTGGTAGAAAAAAAAATCCAAACAGCCCTATTTATTTGTTCCACCTTCGATTTTGTACAAATAAACCAGACAGACATCTGAGCCAGATACCTCCAGTCGTAGACAATGTCATTATGTTTGTTAGTCACGTCGATACCCTGTTCTAACATATTACCTGCTGTTGCCATTGTATAACGATAAGCAGTAAGGCAACTACGCGCCAGAGTGAGGGATTGTTAACTATGCAAAGGTATTGTTATGTTGCACTACACACGTCGTTTTTGACATCTTTACTCAATGCATATAAATATAAAGCTTGTGTAATCTATTAAGTACCTAATATCTGGACTAATTAGTTTTTAGTCAGTCAGGCGTCGTCTCCACTGAGCTTTGCTATTCTGTATATAAAATCTCATCGCTGAACTCTACGATTTCTTTTCTCTTCGATGAGGCTTTGAGATTGTACGATCGTGAAGCGCGAGTGAGCGCTAGAATCGTTCTTAGTAGCTTAGTGAATTGCAAACTGTAATTCCAGCGTGGCGTGAGCGCTGCCGCCGCGTTGCCACAAGGTTGTGTTCATACAGAATAGCATAACTGGTCCATACTTAGTGAAGCAGACCCATTTCATAATTAAACAACCTAAAAAGCAATAATTCCCCTGCACATTTTCCCAGTAATTTACTACTTCTACTTTTGTAATATTTATTCCTAGTTGTAAATACTGCACATAAATACTTCAATGTCTGCTATGCTTTCCCTCCAACATGATCCTATTACTGCACAGACAGTGGTCGTAGAAGGAACATTAATAATTCGCGAAATGGTGGTCAAGAGGTTCGTCGGACATGCGACTTGGTTCTTAAAGAGGTTTTTCTTGTACCTGTGATGATCGAATGATCAATATAAGCTTACCGTAAACTGGGGTTTTTCTTTTTTTTTGGTTTATGAGTGTTACGTGTGTTTGAGAAGGACATTGCATTAAATAAATTGATGTAAATTCGAAGGATTTCAGTTTTGACCAGGACTCTAGCTAACACCATATCGTGCTGTATAACTTTGTCATAAAAACTAAAGCAAGCTTTTCTTTTTTTTTGCGTGGTAAAATCATCAAATGAGTCCTCCCAAATATAAACTAAACTATACGCGATTTTTAGAGTGCTGATTTTGCTAGGTCATTTCGAAAAGATTTAAGGCTAACCTCATCTAGGGCCTGCTAAAATTATTTCGTGTCTTGATCTAGTATGTTTTATATGGCTTGTCCTAATGCTTTTAGCGGTTACTAGAATACAATTTAAATGCTAATAGCTTTCCTTTTTAATGGTTATTCTGGTAATGTTCTGTTGTTTTACATAATGGTGTGCTGCAAGGCTTTCTTTTTTAGACGCATTAAAGAACAAATTAATGTTTTTTATGCTATAAAGTTTAAACCGGATAAAAAGAAAAGTAGAATTTACACAAATATCACCTCTGCCATAACATTCAGTGAAAAACATCTGTGTCAAGTTTAATTTCCTAACCACAATGACCAAAAGTACAATAATAATATTATGTGTAATATTAGGTATGCGTATTTTCTATCCGACCAAAAAAATAATCCAATTTTCACAGAGCTTACACATACAATTTCTTCTTAAATTTATTTACTAACTTTGCTAGGTTACCAAGTCAATTATTTAAGCTAAAATTTTGGCTTCTCGCATTGTATATTTTACGTTGCACATCTACAAAAATAAACATTTAACCCACACGCGCATTATAACGGGTCCTACAAATAGAGCCAGAGTTGCGGCGCTTAGTAATGGGTGCCATACGTCTGGGCCGCGGTATATTAGGCCAGGATTTAGTGCTGGCATTTGTCACCACTTGCTGGAGAACGATGTGGTAGCACAAGCATTTGTACTCGCAATGTTTTGCGGAGAGGGTTTGTAGTGAAAATGTATTTGAGAGCTTTGAAATGGAAGTAAAGAAAAATTTCGTTGCAGTTTTAAGAAGATATTTGGACTTCTTATCGTTGTTTTTTTTTCCGCTCATTAATTTATTATCAATGAGCTCTCCCTCTTATTCGTACGTGGTAAATTCACTTCCGCTTCACCCAGGGTTGGAGGACTCAGACTCGGACTGACTAAAATCGTGATCACTGTGATCCTTCAATAGCCCTGTTACGTTTCAAGGTCACGGTAACATGATAAGACAGTCCCTCGGCTTTGGAAGGCAAGCCCTCCACCAGCCATAAATGTATAAAACTAGTTGGTAATGAAAACTATTTTTGAAATATTACTTGACGCGTTTAATTATTAGTTTACATAGTTTTAAGGTAAAACAGAGACACAGAGTGTATTTCTGGAAAATGTCACAATAAGCAGAAAATTCATTCTTATTTACGAGTCTAAAAACATTTACCAAATGAAAAATAAATACGTTGAAAGGTACAATTTAGTCTCAAAGCTCACTTCAATGTTTCTTAGCATGTGGGCGAAAGGTCACTTTTTCAATAAACTTAGCTACCTAAATAATAATATTGTTCTTTGTTTTCAATCTTTTTGCAGCAATGTTAATTGTCAGAATTCAGTATATCATAAATATTTTAGGATTAAAAAAATAATAAAGGCATTTCAAAATTCGAATTCAAAAAGCAAGTGGCGTGCATTATGAGGATTTCCAGGTAGGGCACCCGCCAAAATGGCACCTGAGCGAATGGCTCCTAAACTATTCCACAATCGGCACCCATCAATTTTTTATGCAGGTCTGGCCCTCGGCTTCGACCATACTTTACGCCATCAGTGGCCACACTTGGTTGTGGTTCCGTGCAGTAAGTTTGAGTACTAGAATGATGGAGTGTTTTGTCAACTAGCGCGTTTTATCTGGTTTTACCCTACAGCTGCTGTGTGTGAAGCCGTCGAGAGTGTGATAGTCCGGCTGCTCCACCCAGTGCAGGAGAATTCTCTTGATGATTTATTATAGGTACCCAAAAGAATATTTATGCCATAATCATTAATCAATAAATCTACACGGTCGTAACAACTTTCAAAAGATTTACAAAGGACAACCGGAATCGTCTCGATATAATTATAATCGACAATGATAATGCTGATGCATCGGATGCTTGACAAAAGTCCTAACTATGTATACAAAAAACACACCAAAAATTTTTAGCTCGGCAAAAAAACAGAGTTTTAGATATACAGTATGCGGTGCAAAAACTCCCGTGAAATACTCCTGAAAACCACTAGAATAATAAATTCACAGCTTTTCAAAAACATTTTCCATTTTTCTATCCCTTTAAAAACAGAAAAATCTGAACGTACAGAAAAGCCGCTAACTTCCATACCTCACGTTACGTGCTACATGCCATAAAGCGCTTTAAAAGGCCAGTGCCATCTGCGGGTTACTGCTGCATTTGATTGTTACTGCCTGAAACACCCATGTAGGTAGTGTTTATGACTGGTGTAAAAAAATCTTTGCGTGCTCACCATGCGTGGTACGAATACCGAAAAGTTAAAGTTACGTTCAAGAGTTCCAGCTCTTTTTTGTTTTTAAATACGTTGCACCCAGGTTTTTTCCATTTCATACCAGGTTTTTTTCTGTATTGTGGGTGCGTTAACAAACATAGAAACACTGAGACCCGTAAAAACCACTTGCAGATCAAACAAATATTTGTTTCTTGAGGGGATTGAACCCGTGACACGCTGTGTTGCAGTAGTTCGCTCAGACACTACGCCAATCGTGGCGTTCCTTTTCGGTAAACTCTTTTCATCGTTCTAGATAGTGGCCAAAAGCACGGTAATATAATCATACAGTACTCCAACTTCATAGAAACGGACGAAAAGCGAGCTATACCTACGCGCCTCGATGTCGGGGCGCGCTCGGGGTGCAGACAGTCACGGCTGTACCGGAGTGTCGAGCGGACGGTGTGTTGGTTTTTTAACAATAACCGCGTGTTTTTATCTCTAAAAATCAGTTCGAGTACATATCTAATAAGACGAGTAGTTTAATTAAGCTTTATATTAGAATGCGGATTTATTATACTTTAAAATTTAACAATAAAGCATTTCGTACGACTCAGTCGTGGCGCAAATATTTTTCGGTTTCAAATACTTCTATAATATATCGGACTTTTTTAAGCCCGATTTGTTTTTCAAACAAAAACATGATTTTTTAAATGAAATCTACCAATCAAAAAACAACACGCATTTTTATTGAACACTTCCTATTCATTATACAAAGTATTTCATTTATTTATATAAAAAAGTATATTTACAATCACAAAACTAAAATAGAAACAGAAAGTACGCAAAGGCAAATGTTATTAAAATGTTGTAGACGGGTAGCCCTAACGCATGTTTACGTACCGCGCGGCTGTAGGTATTTAAATCTGTCTGGCGGCCGAGTTACGCTACTGTATGATTATTATACTGTGCCAAAAGCGTTATGGCAATTAAAGAGAAAATAACTTATTAGTAAAAGATAGTTCGTTTATATGAAAACTAGAGGCAACTCAACCCGAGGTCGCGGGACTAAAAAACACCGTGCCCCCGAAAAAAACGAAAGGACAATTTGAAGGACACCGTGGATTTAGTCACTACCTACGAGTCCGACAGTCCCTCCTGCCCTGTCCTGGGTGGTAGGACTCATTTGATGATTCTAGAGGAGAGAGAGAAAAAGAGCCAAGAGGCCAAAGAGGCAACTCAATGAGAACTCAACATTTATTAACTTGAATTCACACTCCAGTCCTCATCAGAGACGCGACCTCCTTTCAGCCTCATCGCGGGAATTCTAGGTGAAGTCGTCACCGGCGTAGTGTCCGGCGTGGTGTCCGCAGTATCCCTCGTTACATCAGTCGTAGTGAACGGTTCTATCGTGGTCTCCTCAACATCAGCTGCTGGTTCTTCGTCTGTGTCAGGGTACTTAGAGAATGGGTCGATTAATGTTGAGGTCTGACCAATCTTGTATGTTGCCAAGTAACTCTTGAGTCTCGACCTGGTGGTCGTGGTAGTTCGTGCTTTGCCTGTGTAGTAGATTGGCATCTGTAAATAAAGAAGAACAAGTGTTTGTTTATTAATCGGCCTGAGATTGGACATCTACTAAATGTATGGTGGCTAGTGGTTAGGTTCATCTTGCAGAGAAAAGAGGCGTGATCTCATTGGGGGGTAAGTTATTGAGGCATTGTAAACATATGTATTACTTTCTCTGATGATTATGAAGAACGCAATGGAACATCATGATAATCCTTATTTTGTATCCTATTGTATCTAACAGCAGGTTCGGCTTCTTACTAAACTGTTTTGCCCACAGCTAAACCTATTTATAAGTCGAAAGTTATCCCACGACAGAAACCCAGGTTACAGTTTAGGTATAGTAAGGGATGTGAGTCTTATTTAAATTCGTTCAGCTCTGCTTCCGTGAAAGAGTAATAAAATCCATCCTGGATGGATGAATTGATGGATTGGATCTTTAGATCAATCCTCTATAGAATCTTTCTCATTTACATCAGTGATAGCAAAAAGTAGTCAGATCAATACTTACTGTCTCATTGATAACTTCTATCCAATCAGAGAAGTAGCCGATCTTGGTGAACACCGTAGGAGCATCAGCGTACCCACAGACTGACGGCCCGAAAGAGATGATACCCACGAGCCGCCCCGATAGGATCGCTGGACCACCCGCGTCATGCTATAACATTCAATCAATATAGAATAAGTAACTCTGTTGCTTCAGAGATATATTAAATGATACGGCATCTGGTTGAGCACAGCCGTATTTTATTGGAATTCAAGCTGGTGGTATGCTTATCAATCGATGCCAATTCTCACATGGCATTATTTGTCAGCATTGTCGAGTGGTGGCAGCCAATCATAATTATGTACTGCAGTACTATTCTCTATAAAGACAGCCTTGTGGCAGCGCGGCTACAGCGCTCACGACACGCTGGGACTTAAGTTTGCTATTCACTAAGCTGAGAGATACTAGCACTAGCTATCGTACGATCTCAAAGTTGCTTCGTCGAAGGGCACGTCGTAGAGTCCAGGAATAACATTGGTAGTGAGTTGCCGCGCGGTAAGATGATGAGAGCGAGAATATTGTAAATCTCAATTCATAACAAGCAGATGAATTGGATAGAGAGGAGTAAGATGGCGGGTAATAGAGAAATGTCAAAGAAAGAAAAAGATTGCAGAATGATGATGATAATCACGATAATAATGATGATGATAATACTTACATCACAAGCCCCTTCCCCAGTTGTAAGAGTGCCAGCACAAAACATGGTATCTGATATAAACTTCCTGTAATGAACACGTTCATATTATAAAACTCGTTATTATGCATTGATAATGTTGAACATATTTCTACCAACTTATTTTTAAACCGGATCTTATTGCTGACAATGTGTACTGGCACTTAGAATCAGTAACTTGATGGTCTGACAAACAGTTATACTTAGCGGACGTTATTATCCTACTGACAAAGTTGTGTGGGTATTACGTATAGGCACTCCTTAAAAAATACTGCGCGGTATCAGTCACATCTGGCAAGACTGGAAACTTTTCCCTAGAAAGTTGAGCAAAATAGTAGGCAAATGTTGATAGACACTTACTCGCCGTATACTTCTTTACAGAAATAATTCGGATACACTGGTAGGATCTTCCTCTGCAAGAATATTGGCTCAAATGATAACTTCTGGGACATCTGCAACACAACGAATTAGGTCTTAAAAATGCTAATCAAAACATCTTCAGCCTAGAGCGTAGTATTAGTGCACAAGTGTGCATAGGCCTGTGCCTAGAGAGAGTCCACAGAGGGGGCACCTGTGTGCACTCTCTGTGATGGCAATACGACATGACTCAAGAGAGATTAAGCACAGGCCTAAAGGTTTAACGTAAGCGCCTAACCGTGGAGGTCATTTTTATATGCCTACTAATGAATGGAAAACTGCACCATTTCTGAATCCACCATTTATTCAATAAAATATAATTATCATCTTGGAACTTGAATTTGCCGGTCATGTCAAATCACACCGCGCTAACATACGTCACCCTGAAATGTCTCTGCTTGCTCCACTAAGGATGTACCACGATGCGTAGGGTTGGGATTCCAGTTACCGATTCACGTTTAACACTACAAACAATCCATCATTTTGTTTTGAACCACCCAAAATCTACAACTAATTACTGCCTCCGTCTATTAGATAATTAACAGGAATCTAATTTCTTTAAAAAAACCTTGTAGTAATAAAGGCAAGCAACAAGTTTCCTCCCCTGTCAGTGACCATTAACCCAAATTCAAGATGGCTGCCGCAAAAACTAAATGATTAGCCACCGTAACGGCAAGTTTACTGCTTATGATATCGTCCTGTCTGTCTGTAACGACACCAATATCCTGCTTGATGGTCGCTTTGGCTATTATTTTGTTAGAACGACTGTTTTTATTAAACGCTTGGGTGATAGCATTTTCCATAAAATTTGTGATTTATTCTGTCAGACTTAAGGTTAATTTTTATTTTGAATTGAGGGTTTATAGACATTTTAACTTACAAACACATACATCCAGGCACGTAACAACTACCTATAGGCTATTCAAATATGTGATCCGTACAGAAATCGAACACGGTATTCTATGAAAGGAAAGTAGCCATACGTACATTAAAAGGCCAATTTGGAGTTATATAAGTATAAGCTTATAAAAAACATCCAAAGCTTCCTGTGATGGAACTTGCGTCACAAAAAAAGGAAAAAAGAAAAATGTCCCTTGTTTCCTTCGTAGCAGGAGTAACTAATTCTAAACAGCTTCTTCAATTTATTTTTGTCGTGAACATGTTGACACCCATGTTGCCAAGCGCCAAGCGGTTGGTCCATCAAAATATTCGTAATAGCTTTTGTCTTCTTTGCATGGCAATGACAATCTAGATGGAACCATTTCATAATTTGGTGATGATTTTGTTCACACTTTCAGTAGCATATAACATCCACCAGCTCTTGTATTAAAAATAAGACAAGTAAGACATGATGTCAAGTATTTCATCGTTTGATAACTATAGTTAGAATTAAAGACATACCTTGGTGACTCCCCACCCCAGGAGCAGTACTTCAGCAGTGGGCGGCAACCCATGCGAATTGTAGTCTATCGCGAGGTACTTGATCAGTGTCTTACGTCTGAGAAACAGGTGCCGTCGCAGACGTAGCACTGCCAAGTTGTTCTTCAAGGTCCTCGGGTTGTAACCAGGGTGGAAGAACACCTGAGGATATGGAATGATCAGTGTCATCTGCCTAGCGTTTTCTTATTTTGTGCCAGCTTTCAATCTATTCGAATGCAGTATGAGTATTAATGGAGCGAACGCCTATTTTGACCTTTATAATCTAACTATTACTGAGTTATGCAATACCCCTTGATAAGATTGGCCGTCATAGTCGTAGGCTACGAAATACTTGCAAAATCTTAATAATCCTGCAAAATGAAAACCTTATAGACCACACCATTCTCATAGACGTTGTAGGTCTGTTATGTTTTTGTAATGACATTTGTGTATTATTCCACGCATTGAGCAAAGGTCTCGTCGTTCTCGTTATTTAAAATCTCACGGATAATCTAAAGAGAAATAGACTTGTTTTGTTTATTTCTGGGTAAAAGAAGTACTCACTTCAAGGACATCAATCATCTCGCCTCCAACCCTGCTGTGGTTGCTGCCGATCCTCACTTGGAGTATTCGTGGATTCTCGCGGAAGAAGCGATTGTTATGCAGCCTGGGGAAAAATATTTTCATTCAATTTTGTGTGTCGTGGTATCCAATGAGTCTTAAGGAACACAACCTCTGGGTAACAATTGCGTAAACTTTCCTCTACGATTTTATTTGGGACCTTGCATTAATGACATTGAGAAGGTTTAAAGGGTGAATCGGTATGAGAAACATTAACCAGTGTGGCATGACGTAAAACAAACAATGAAGTTTATGACCATACTTACAACTGCAAGCAAGATGCCGAAGTTATGCACAGATCTGACCATATCAGCACTGCCCCACACCAGAATCTGCCCATCAAGTGGACTGACGCCATGAAAGGGTAGTATTGAATGGTGGTCCGCTCGCCCTTGAAGATGCGGCGCCCGCTCCTCTTGCTTTCCTGGTAATTCTTCATTTCTTCCAGTTCTCCTTGAGGATCTGGGGTAGAAGTAACGTGGACTTTTTTATTTGCAAACTTCACATTTGTGTCGTGAGTGCGTTTATGAATGTTTCCATAAGAATACATACACAACCCATCAAGAACATCATTCTTAATTTTGAGTTGAACATTTCTTAAACGCGTTAGCTTAGAAGCCTTTAGTTTCTTTTAGAAAATAGTACCAAAATACTCGTTCAATAGTTCAGTTTTTAGAGCCCCTTGAACGTTGCAAGTAACTGTTTCGTAAACCTATAAAATATTCATATCAACAGGCACTACGAGTTGCGATATTGAAATGTATTCGACATGTGGCGATCTGCGTGATTGGCCATTTTGTAAACCATAACAGAAATTAAATACTTCTTATTACTAAAAAAAATCTGAATCAAAGTTTTATTTGGACGTACCCCAATAAACACTTTCCTTGGCTTTCTTTTTATGCTGATCATTAGGCACCTCTGCTAACAGCTTGTCCACCACATCATTCATCGTCTCATCGTCGACGTGTTTCACAAGATTATCCTCCATCATCCTTCTAGCTGACTTCACCAACTTGCTTCTTTTACCTTTCTCTGCTACAATCTTCATAATGTCATCTCGAGTCATTTTTTCCTTTAACTTGAGATACAAACTCTTCGTTCCATTATTAGTCAAGTATGTAAAGTGGTCATTTTCATTGAGTGCTTCGTAAAAGTTGGTTTCGTTCAATTTGGTTTCTGCGGTTATATTTTTAAGTATATCTGCTACATTGTTATAATTCACTACATAATGGTTGATTGTATCGAGTTTATTTTTCAGTTCTGTTTGTCTTTCGTCATCAAACTTTATATGTGATAAAACTCTATTGTATACGTCGTAGACTGTTAGATTATTCGCTTCTGGAATTTCATATTTCTCGTAATTTGCTTTTGCAATAGCGTTTGTACACAGAAGTAATGTAAAAAATAGAAAATACATCACTTTGAGTGCACTCGTTGTTCTAGACTTCGCGTTGGTGTTTTATAGTTTTTCAATAGTTTTATGAGCGCTCAAGTTTTATCACTTTCATATTGGTTTCTGTTAGTAATCACATAAATGTAAATCAGTTTTGTTTTATGCAGAAACGTCCGCATGTACTATTCATCGATGTAGGTACCTTAATGCACTAGTTAAGTAGAGGCAGTGTACTTTTTTTTTTTTTTACGTGGTAAAATCATCAGATGAATCCTCACACCCCGGGCAGGGTGGGAGGGACTGTCAGACTTGTACTGACTAAAATCCACGGTGTCCTTCAATAGCCCTTTATGTTCCGGGGTCACGGCGATGGTATAAGACCCGCGCCCCCGAAGAAGCAGTGCACTTTGAAAGATATAACCACCTAAGACTAGAAAAAAATTAATCAGCATATAAAATTCTGACTGCTGAGACAAAGACCTTTGTTTGTTATTAGCACACGATTATTTTTCGATGCCGACGTTATCATTCAGCGGATTGGAAGCACTGGTGTTGAAAGAGACTACAAGGTGTTTGATCTCACGATCTAAAAGTCTTAGAATATGAAATCGGGACACTTTAGGGGAGAAACTAATCAAAATTACGTTAGGTATATATAATGAAATCATATTTTAAGTCCGTAATAACTTCACCCCGTTCCAGTAACATTGAACCTTATTACAAAGACTTTTCTTAAAAACTTAAGACGTGAGCTTTTAGAATCTTGCTGAGCTTAATTACTTATTTTAATAATAACCTTTATAAATTAAAAATGAGAATTGAAGATTGCCTTCACATCATTTTCATTTCAGTTAAGTTCTCTTGGATGTGAAGCAACGTGTCTACCTATAATGATATTTCTTAGCAAAATAAAAAAAATATCTGCGAAATCTTTTTCTATGTGCAGTCTAACTGGATGCAGAATTATAAAACTTTTCTGACCTTCTTTATCCAACTTAAAGGTGCTGAATTATTATTTAATACGTTATCCCTTAAGGCTAGTTGTCAGAATTCCCAACTACTGACCCAGTATTGTCTGATTGTGCTTTTAGAGCTACACAATAAATATCGAAATCCTCGGGCTCACGTTCAGCAAAGCGCTGCTTAAAATGGTATCATAATAATATTCGACAACTATCACACAACGCCATCTAGTCCCAAGTTAAACAGAGCTTGTGTTATGGGTACTAGACAACTGATAAACATACTGACTTAAATCAGACTTATATATTTCTAAATACATAAATGTTATAGATAAATTAAACCCAGACACAGAACAAATGATCGTGTTCATCACATAAATTCCGGCATAGCAGTCAGGGTCACTAATCACTAGACCAACAGACTAGTCACATCAAGCTTATATCTGAAGATCAAACTATGTGGAACAATCTCCGTCTGATTGATCTACCGTTCATTGCCGAAAAATAAACGAAACACGTAATATCCTCACACATAAACTAAGACCGGTACTCAGCAGAAATAACATTGGCTACTATCCCAAATTGGGAACTTATGCCGATTAAGGCTGTCGCAACGACGGACCCCAGTCATCAATCAGACCAGATAGCGCCGAGAAATACCTAAACAGGGAATCGAATTACGACCCGCAGGAAATGGAGCCACTTCAGCTGGGCAGACAGGATGATTATTTTTATTTCGGGGGTAATGGTTGAACAGGAAATTGCGCGTAAATGTTATTTGTAGACAACCGTGTTCGTGTTTCCCGAGACTTTTTCATCAATGTCCTGTACTTCGTAGGCAGTGATCAGGTGTTCGAGTTTTTCTTTTGTTACAAAGTTCCTTCACCCAAGGAATTTCTTTGCGTTGTGAGTACATAACATTTCAGACATACAAAAAGCAGACCCGCAGGTTATACAAATATCTTTTCTGCGCGGAAATCGAACCTAAATCCGTTCAGCAGTTTTTGCATGATACTCTGATACTTACTGCTAACCCAATTCATCCCACTTCTAGGCAAAGGCCCCATGAATTTCAGTTTTCACGATCCAGGGCCAAAGTAGACTGGTCATTGGTATTATCAAGCTCGTCCCGCCATGTTCTACAAGGTGTGCCGCGACGCCTTCTGGTTGTGTCAGTGTGCCACAAAAAGGATATTTCGTCTTACAGCTAATTTTATGTGAAAGAGCTATAAATAATGCTAGACTCGGAAGCCATAAGCACTTAAGTCAAATCTTTTTGCGTGTGACTTAAGTGCTTTTGGCTGCCGCGTCTAGAATGAATCCATCAAGTTCAATATTCAAAGACCATAAACTTCAACTTAAAACTCAAAATTGTATCCATCCACTAACCGTCGAGCTATGAACCCATCTCTAAAACAAACAAAACAAAATCACTCCTCCTAAACATGAGTGTAACCTCTTCAACCCACTCCGGTCCCTCACTATAAATCATGAAGGATACCGTACCACTCCGTCTTGCACCCCCATGGGAAATCAAACCCACGCCGTATCACACTGAAAGGGACTAAGACACGGGATCCTAGGAATGTATTCGATTTACTTAATTTTGTATTGGCCTTTTCTGCCAGTGTCTGGCTTTGTTAGGGACGACTTATTGGATTTAAGTTGGAACTGCTCTTTGTAACAGTCCTGGGAGTTGAATTTGATACTGTTTGAAGGGAATTTTGTGGTTTTTCTACTACCTGTATCCTTTGAGAAAATCTTAAATCTTTAAGTCTATAAAATATCTTTAAGTCTAAAAAAGTTGTATGTTATTGCAAACGTTTGGCCCTGTTTCATGATGACTACTTTTTTCTGTTACTTTTATTAGAAGACTTAAATGAATTCATCTAATATTAGATAAACTGCCTTTTGATGATTTTTTTGTAATTTTTGAAACCCACAAAAGCATACTCAACTATAATAACAATTTCAGCGTTATCATTTCAGTCTGTCAGCGCCATCTAGCGGCCAGCAGTGTAACTAAATGTTTCCACTGAAAGACTGGTAGTTGCGCTACCAAGTTTTCAGCGACCTTCGTACAGCGCCATCTCGTAGTGAATAGCGAAATCAGCATCTCAGTGAACTCTGCAAGCTTACTTTCAGTTAGGAAAATTCTAGATAGATGGCAAGGCTCCGTCGTTTTGCATTTATTTATTTCAACATTTACTTTTCAGTTACATAGTAATTTAATAGGTAAGTCTTATTTATAAGAATATAGGAATGGAGTTTCAAGCATTTAAAACATTTAAGGGATTGTTTAACTTGACTATAAATCAATGCATGGCTATGGACCAAGTAGATTATTGGAGAGGCGATTATCCTGAAACGGGGTAGTAATAGGCAGGTATTGTTCAATTAATTATTATTACTGGGTATGTACTAAGTCCATACGATAAGGCTGCCAACTTTATTAACGGTGATTGCTTTTTTACTCCATTGTGTTCATTCTGAGACATGCCTAATAAAAATATTGTACTTATTATTGGGTACGTTGATACTTATTTCCTGTGAGCATTAAACAAGGATAACTTATGGAAATGGAATGTTAGGTTTTTTAAATAACTTACTTAAAAATACAAAGTCAACGACTCCAAACATCAAGAAATCAAGTTTATCTACAAAAGTAATTAAACCATTACCATAAAACACAATTACAGACTTACCAAAAATACCTTAAGACCTTTATATACATAGTCTTAAAACAGAATTTCTTCGCATAAATTCCACAGTTAAATTCCAAAGAGCAGTCACCTTGGATCACCACCTCGACGTTGAGCTACCGGAGCATTCTAAATGAAATCGCCAGTAATTTGATTCCACCATATAATTCAGTTGGGGCCCTTAAGCGAGCGAGGCGAGTCAGTGATTGATTAACGATGTTACTGTTTGCCTACACTAAGATGCTGTGCTGTCTTGTGGTGAAGATGAAACTGAATGCTTCGTGCAGGCGATATGGTTTAGATTGGTGAAAGATTTTATTAAATATTGAAGCCTTTTTAACATTTAATCAAAGAGATATAAACAAATAAATTAACAGGTTTTAAGAAATCAAAAAATAAAATGGATTTTGAAGATCTTAGCTGCCTATTTTAGCAGCTTTGGTGTTTCTTGTAAAGCCGAATCTACACTCGTGTACTGAAGTCGCGCCGTGAATAACGCAGTGATCCGCTCACAGTCTTGTTGCATTCGCGATCGTGCGCTGCAAACTCATTGAAGCGGGCCTAAAACCTACACTGATCGGGGAACGGCTGGCGCGCAGCGCGAATGCGAAGCAAGAACAACATCTACACTCGCGTTTGAGCGAGGCCCCATTAGTGTGTTGCGCTGCGTTGCGTTGCGATGCGTGACACGTAATTAGCTTTAGCTATGTATCTCTTACTAAGACGCAACGCAACGCAACGCAACGCACTAATGGGGCCTCGCCCTTTCGCAGTGTTCGCGGGCGTTCGCGGTTGTTCACGCCGCTAGGTCTAGATCCAGCATAAAGATCGTTGAAATTTATATTCTTAGACGATGGATCTCATAACCATGTGACCCTCGCACTTCGTGGCCTCAGTGACATGTTCATTGTTCACGAGGGGGTGGCTATGAAACAGTTTGAGCGACACAACTCTCACACCGTCCCCGCTGTCGTCGAGGCCTGAGGCCGTCTTCATTTATTTCTTATTAAAACAGCGTTTAATTACGGTCTCATCAGCCGCCATTATGAAGCTTTGACAAACTTTTACTAAATGTCAAGTTTTTATTATAATTTGCGTTTAGATTAGACAATTTTCTCGGCGTATTTTGGTTACGGTGCTAGGCATTTTTTAGGACAAACTTTATTGATTTTTAATTTGCGTGGCTCGTAGTCATTATGGCTGTCATTGATTTAAAAATGACTTGTGCTTATCGATTGTTACTTTCTGTCATCGTTTTTCCACATTCTTTACATTTTTAAATAATTCTTTAAAACTACAAAATTAAAACATTTAAACATAAAAACAATGGTGGCCCACCGGTATCGGGAACAGGGTCCAAGTTACCGAAAGGTCAGGGCTCTAGAGAAAGGAACTCTTAACAATGCGCGCCTTGTCCAGAGGAACTGGTATGATCCAGCTGCCTTACGAGAGCCTACTAGATGTGAGCTAAGACAATCCTGAATTTATATAGTTTTCCATTATCATCTGATCCAAGGAAAGGTGAACCTTCCTTTTCCTTGACGATGACGTAGATGTTAAAATGATTAAAGGGTTACAAAGGAAGAGCATGTACGTGTACTGACTCACAAAAAGAAAACTTTGTAGCTACTTAGACAATTCCCTCTTTCAAGTGTATTGGAAAATCCCCCGTGTTTTCACCAGTTTTTTAAACTGCGGTAGTACATTATTATTATAAAGACATTTATTTTTTGCGAGAAAGTAGTTCAAACTTTTTACGAGCCCCTGGGGAAGTTAATCTTCAGTTTTGTTTGTTCTATTTTAAAGCTGAGGCCTATTTTTCTATATATGGACGCCGCCAACAAGCAAAATGTGTTCACAATAGTGTCTATCGCGATGCTGTCGAAACTTTCATGAAAATATACACTCTAGTTTATTGTGGAAGATGCCTATGTCCATGCCCAGCAGTGGCTGCTTTTGACTGAGTTAATTTTATTCTGGAAATAGTATACCTAGACAAACGTAATAACTTCTTCCTAATTTATTTTTCTTTCCATACTTACTTTTTTTTAGCGTTGTAAAATCATCAACTGTCAGACTTGTACTGACTAAATTCCACGGTATCCTTCAATAGCCCTTTATGTTCCGGTGTCACGGTATTCGTTAGTCACGCGACCATTGACTAAGTTTATTTTGGAAATAGTATAGAAAAACGTAGTAACTTGTTCCTAATTCCTTTTCCTCATACTTACTTACAGTTCAAAATAAATATAAGTTATGCGTCTTATTCGTATCACCCCAGCCCTTGAAAAAGTTGCAACAATACATTACGTCACAGAGCCTGCTAATAAATAAAGAAGTCGCACATACTTTGAGTAAGAAATAACTGCTGTTAGTAAATAAATGACTACTTTTCCTAAATATGTTACTCGTTTGCGTAGGAAAGCACTTTCTATAAGTGTATATTGTTTTCAACATCAGCGTTTTAATACTTACGACAAAAAGTATAGAATAGATAAAATATTTTCGTATGACGAAAGGTTTTCTATCCAAACATATTGTGTCGACGGGGCCCCTCTATAGAAGGCCAAAGCGTGCCGGGGTCGCGAGGCTAACTATTTAGAGTGAAAGGGCTATTGAAGGACACCTTGTACTTTAGCCAGTACAAGTCTGACAGTCGTTCCCGCTCTGCCCTGGGTTGGAGGACTCATTTTATGATTTAACAAAGCTATAAAAAATACAGCCATGTGTCACTATATATAGCTATAAGCTATAGTGACACAGAAGGGAGCTTTTAATTTGTCACCAACGTCGTAACGTACTACTGTCATAAAACGATTTAACTTTGATATTCCTAGTAAAACATACTTATAGGTACGTGACCAATTTATCATCAACACGAAAAAGGTACTTTTGAATGTCACAAAACATCATGACGAAAAATATATATTCAGTGACAGCAGAAAAAACTGACATACCATAAAATAATACACAAAAAATAAAATATTCTGTACATGCCTTACAAAATGTGCGTGCCTAGCATTTGCACATAATTTTCCACAAAAATCGTGCAAAATCCACCTCTTTGGTAATGCGTATAATTTAAATGCTACCAAGAGCAGTAACTCAGTGGAAGCGCTAAACTCCGAGTTATCTGCTGTTATGAAACGCGTAAAACAAAGGCATGGGCTGTAACCATCGCTGTAACAGCGCTATAACAGCGCTGTTACGCTGGAACATTCCGATGTGAAGCGCTTAAGTCAGCAGCTGTTAAAAAGTTTAATGAATCTCGTAGATGAGAATGTTGATGATCAAATTAAATGCGCAATGTGGGAAATAATAGTAAGTCGTCATAAAAAACGAAGTGAGCTCTCTTCTCATTTGTGCGATTTGCAATTTCTACTAACTAAAAATGAAAATCTTCCTTGCCACGATATAATGATGCAATTCGATGTTCATCGATTCTTCATAATATGTTGTAGTGGTAAGGATGATTTTCACTTGTAGTTGGAATCGGTCGAATTACGTCGCATCGCGTCATGCGGACGTCGTAGATTTAGCTATCAAATGGTAGCTACTCTTGCTGAGGTATGTCTGTCGATAAGCCTTTTTTTTTTGGGACATTCCCACCACACTATTCCCACATCACTACAACTTCTGAAAATCAGAATCAGCAATGGTGACCCCCAGAAAAGTAATCAGGCAATGAAGCTCGACGTGTCCTGTGACGTTTATTAGAAAAGAATAGTGATTAGTCTATCATAATTGCCTCAAAGTGAAATTCAAAGTTTTGTTGCTTATTAACAAGGTGCGATATCAAATGTTACACGTCTTAATGACTATTATAAACAAAAACCTCGCTCGGTTTTCTGTGTCTTCTTTTTCTATGACAGAATTGACAACAATTAATTTTACTGTCAGTTACTCTAAATTTGTGTACAGTTTGTAAACTGTCTTAAAAATCATCCTTCATATAATATCTGGGGGCACGGCAGTGCCCCCCGCCAAGACGAGCCAAGCGAAGCGCAAGGGCACTACCTACCTTTTTTCGAAGTGTTTCGTCGTTTTTTTGAACCCTCATAGAGTTGGTTTCTGATGTGCCAGATAGTTCATATTCACAGGATATGATGCCTATAATAGACTTATTAAGCATACAAAATCTCAATGGAATAGCTCTAATAGTTTAGATTTTATTGACATCTAAAATACACGGATTTCGTCACTGATATATTGACACACTGACACACTGAGACACTGATGATCATCAAAATGTTTGGCTAGTTCCTGCAGTGCTAGAGAGCTGAAATTCGGTATGTAGTCTAAGTTTAGTATACAACCAACAAGAAAATTCACAAACTTATAAATTTCGCCCCCCATCGCCTAAAATGGGGGGTGGATGTTTGTATGAGACCTTAAGATGTTAGGATACTTGCTGCAGTGCTAGAGATCTGAAATTCGGTATTTAGTCTAAGTTTAGTATACAATCAACAAACAAATTCATTAACCTATAATTTTCACCCCACATACCCCTAAAATTGGGGGTGGAAGTTTGTATGAGACCTTAAACCTTATTCGGGTGGAATCAAAAAGTCAAAGACAAAAAAGTCATAAAAGTCAAAAAAGTCAAATGGTCACTTCTACAATGTGGGTATCAAATGAAAGGGCTCGTTGAGGGCAACTCGAAAAATAATGTGACGTCATTCTAAATCCAAGATGCCGGAATAATTTGTTTTTAATGCACTTCTGCAATATGGGTATCAAATGAAAGGGCCCGTTGAGATCAATTCGAAAAATAATGTGACGTTATAAATCCAAGATGCTAGCAACTTACAAAAAGAACTGAAATCCCACCAAAAACATTTCATGTAAACTGTTGCCAAAACGAGCACATAAGGTTTGTCCTACGAAAAAGATATCAGATCTCATGTACAACCAAGCTTCTGAATCTACACGGCCTAACTCTAGCAACCCTAACTTCACAAATTCTAAAAATCAGTAAAATGTATGGCTTGGCTGTTTCGTTACTTAGGTACTTCAGAAACTAAATATTAGCATCACCTCCACAACGGTAGCGAAACGGTGAAGCCATACATTTTACTGATTTGTAGAATTTGTGAAGTTAGGGTTGCTAGAGTTAGGCCGTGTAGATTCAGAAGCTTGGTTGTACATGAGATCTGATATCTTTTTCGTAGGACAAACCTTATGTGCTCGTTTTGGCAACAGTTTACATGAAATGTTTTTGGTGGGATCAACTTGTTCGCTTCCATAATAATATTTTCAACAAAAAAGCACACATTATGTATTCCATCCGACTAGTACCGCAGACTTCCTATCAGCATGCACGCCTGACCGCGCGCACCGAGCTAAACGGTAAAGACAACACGAGCGGCGCCGCGGGGTGTGTGTAGTGTATAGAACAGCACTTATCTACGCCCGCTTTGTTTCATGGAGAGTTTTCAAGCCGTTTGGCTTAGCAATGAAGTGTGACGTATCTCTTGTAACGGTGTGAAAAAAAAAAAGAAAAAAAAAAGAGAAAGAATATTGGATCGTAAAAGTTACCGTTATGTTACAAGTTGAAAATTAATATAGTAGTACAGTAGGCCTTCAAACTCTCGGCTTTCAGCATTGGGCTATTGTTTCAAGGACCTCTTGTCTAAAGGGAACCTATGGGTGATTCATTTGGAATAAAACGAATAAATTAACATTGTAAACGATAACTGTATATTACAACATTTAACACTTATACAGCTATAAACAGATTATGGAAATTGATGTAGCAAAATCCTGAGACCAGAAAGTTCTAGAAAGAGGACGGGCATCGGTGCCTGTGATATGCAAAACGCGCACTGACTCTAGTTTGGCCAAAAGAATACAAGAGACTTACGTGGTACCACGATCACGCACTCACACGTTCACGATGTGGCCCCGGAAGCCATGGATTTTCGAGCAGAACGCCGACGATGAAGTTGGTCTGGCATCACGACGGGATGGCGACCACTAAGGCCGTCAATCGTCAAGGATCTTCGACGAACGCCATCTGCGGCGCACCACGTCGTGGGCGCAGGGCACCTCCCGCGAAGTCGACCAGGAGCACACGGAGAATCTCCCGGCTGGCAACGGCTTTGATGATCCTTGGGTTCGTCCACTGGGAGAGCTTCCTCAGCGGACAAGGCCCGCCGCGTAGGCCTCCCTTCGGAAGTTTTAGGACTGCCGCACGGAGCACGCGGTACGGAAAATTGTCATCGAGCAAATTAGGGCTGATGACGCACTTTGACGCTGGCTAATCATCCATCGGGATATAAGGACTAGCCATATTTTGTAGTTTTTGAAGTTAGAAACCCAAGGAGAAATGAGAAGCGATCATGGCGCTATATTCAGTTCAGCTCCGCCATCTTCTCGGCGTCGTGTAGATGAGTCCGACGGCCCGCAACTTGCTCAAGCCATCATCTTTTCCAGACTGTTCGATCCTATCCGGAAATCGACGACCACGAACCGATGACGGTCCGTTCCACACGAAATGTTGACATTGAAAATGCTTAAACTATTTTTCTAATTCTAGTTTTAAAACAGCATAAACTAATTGACACTCTACCACATCCGTGACAGGAAAAATAACTCCCTTGTCGAGTTTATGTAGTTCACATAAAAATAACAAATATTTAAACGCTGGTGACTGCAATGGTCATAGACAGCCACAACGAGATGGAACGGAACGCAATTCTGATGGTGCGTTTACGCATCCGTATGAATAGCGAGGCGCGTGTGTAAAGGGAGTCTATGACATTTATTACATGATTAAGAATAAAACTAAAAGTGTAATAAATCCGAGAACCATTATTATATTTGGAAAGATCTTCCAACGAGGATCCCGAAAAGCATATATATGTCATAGTTCTGATCAACAGTTATTGCGAAATTCGACCGTCAAAATATCACATACCAGGCTGTATGGTCTAAGACCTTTGCCTATCCTCAACGGAATGAATGAAAAAATCATCATCATAGACTGTCAAAATGCTGATTATTGTCGAATTTTTCGTACATAATTATGAGACATGAATAGCGTTCTATCTCAAAGTGATTAGTGTTTCAGATTACCTGAAGCGTAAATAACCTATATACAATGAAGGTTATTTATTTCGAAGTGTAATTTATGTTCCAGGCTTTCATTGTAAAACTAACCCCAAAAAACGTTACTGTTCTACATCAATTGTGCTGTTATCAAGAAAGTAGCAGGATATGTTATCTAGCTGCTACAATACCCCTCTTCTCGGAAAAAACAGCCGTTCCACCCAGAGGAAAAAAATTATTCTTACAGCTATTGAAACGACTAACTAGATATGAAGTTATAATTTTATGTAAATATAAGGTATAAGCTTATTATAATTTTTATTTCTTAACCCTAAGCATTTTTAAACCTAACCTTTTTCAAATCTAAGCATTTTTTAAATCTAAGCATTTTTAATCCTATGCATATGTTAACTAAACTATTGGCTAATTGTGTATTAACTTATGAACTATTGATATTTATTAGGTAAAGTTATCAAATAATCCTAGTCTATTAACGGTTATAGTTATAACATATCTTAATATTAGATTTTTAAAATATAATAACCACAGTGCTGGTCGCGAAACAGTACTGGGAACTATATTTAGTACGTCACTGGAGTGACAGGCAATGCTGCAAATGAATATGAGTCGTCACCCAATTCAAAGCGAGCAATGTGCGAATATGTTTGTGAGTTAACGTCCTAACTCAATACCACAAAAAAAACTTTTTTTCGATTGTGTTGAAAAAAGTATTGAACCGTTTTTGAAAAAAATAAACGGGATCAGGGCTATCAAAAGCCGCTGATACAGAAATACTCCAGGTAATTAAAGAAAAATAGTTTTTATTTTTTATAATAAAAAACTTTGTTTCAATTGTTCTGAAAAAAGTACTGAACCGATTCTGAAAAAATGAGGGTTATCAGAGCCATCTAGAGCCGCTGATACAAAAACAATTCTGTTCAGTAAAGAAAATAGTTTTTTTTTTTTTTGTGTTAAAAAAACTTATTTTTAATTGTTTTGGGAAAAGTACTGAACGGAATTTGAAAAAATTAACTGAATCAGAGCTGTCAAGAGCTACTGATACAAAAAGTATTCAGTTTAGTAAAGCATATAGTTTTTTTCCTGAAGGGGAAAAAAACTTATTTTTAATTATTTTGAAGAAAGTACTGAACTGAATTCAAAAAAATAAAAGGAATCAAGGGTAGTGAGAGCCACTGATATAAAAAATAAGTCAGTTAAGTAAATAGTTATTCCTTTTTATTAAGAAAAAATTTTTTTTTTTTTTTTTTTTTTTAACTGTTTTGAAAAAAATTCTGAACTGACTTTTAAAAAATAAATGGGACCAGGGCTGCTAAGAGCCACTGATACAAAAGCAATTCAGTTTAGTAAAGAAAAAAAAATTTTTTCTTCCAAAAAAATTTGTCCAATAATGTGCAAGTGTAACACTGTGCAATTAATTGAAATTTAAGCATAAATAACACCATTTACTCATATTGGCACTTTTATTATGTCCTTGACATGATACTTTCCTATATTTCCTGTGTCTGTTTCCTCTAATTGGTAAACAACATCAGATAGTTTATCAACTACTTTACATTTGATAAATCTTGGTGCTAATTTAGCTGAGAAAAACTTTGCTGCGTTTGACTGTACAAAGTTACGCCTCCACACGATATCACCCACACGTAGCCTGAGCTCACGGCGACGCAGGTTATATCTGTTTGCATTCTGTTTGTACGCTTTGGTCAATGCGCTGCTTACACGTTGGAAAATATCTGCGAGTTCATTTAAGGAATTAGCTTTTTCGTTCCTATTTGCGAGCTGAATATCATCAATCGATTGTGGTGCGTTGCCCCTTAAGGTGTGCAATGAACCATCAGAGATGATTTCACGGCCTCTGGCGAGAAAATATGGTGTGTATCCAGTTGCTAAATTTATAGTAGTGTTCATAAATAGTTGTATTTGAGGAAGGAACCTAGACCAATTTCGCTGGTCCTCCTCTACTAACATTGCTAAGCAAGTTTGAATGGTTTGATTGTAACGTTCAACGGTGTTTGACTGTGGTGAATAATATGCGTTATAAAATATTTTTGGAATTGAATATTTTGTACAGAAATTCTTGAAATCTTTACTTTGAAAAATAGTGGCATTGTCACAGATGATGACACATGGTGTGCCCTCTTTTAGTATAATTTCTGATTCTATAAATGAAGTTACTGTCTTTGTGGTTGCAGTTCTAAGTGGATGAAGCCAACAATACTTGGTAAAAATGTCTACAATTGAAAGTATATAAATGTGTCCGGAATATGATTTAGGTAAAGGACCAATTGTATCGATGGAAAGTGTATGCATGGGACGCTCCACTTGTTTCTGGTGTGTCATGTGTCCGTGTGGTACATCATTTGAGTGTTTGTAAGCCTTACACTTTTCACAGTTAGACACATACGACTTAACGTCTGCATTCATACCCTTCCAAAAATAGTTTTCTTTTATTTTAGCTAAAGTTTTAAATGTACCAGGATGTATTGCGGTGAGTTCATGATTTTCCTTTATACATTCCTGTACTATGTCTTGAGGTAAGACAATTTTCCAAGAATTTGCCTCATGTAACTTTGAAGAAGGTTTACTGAATCTATACAATGTATTATCTTTTATTTGATAATTTTTGTGAAATATTGGATTTGATTGTACATTTTTAAATAATTTATTGTACCAATCATCACCTGAATTACTACCTCCTGTAAATGTAACTGCATTGAGTTCTGCCCTTGATAACACGTCAGGAACTACGTGCAGAGCACCTTTCCTATGACGTATTTCAAAGTCGAAACAAGCTAATTGCATAGCCCAACGCGCTAAACGACCTGATGGGTTGTTTAGTGTTTTTAACCACTTAAGACACATATGATCTGTTACTAAAATAAAGTGGCTGCAATCAATATAAGGTCTAAAATGTATGACTGAATCAACTACTGCTAACAGCTCACGCTCAGTTGTGCTATAATTTCGTTCTGTTTTTGAAAGTAAACGGGAGTGAAACGCTACAGGATGCTCTATACCGTCAATTTCTTGAACGAGAACGCTACCAATGCCAACCGATGAAGCATCTGTATGAATCTGAAATGGTATTTTAAAATCAGGACATGCTAGTACTGGTGCTTGAGTGAGAGCTTCTTTAAGTGATATGAAAGATGTTTCTGCTTCACTACACCAAGCTATTGCCTCTTTACCTTTTCTTTTACCGATTAATGCTGTCATTGGTGCTATAATTGTTGAAAAGTTATTTACAAATCTCCTGTAATATGAGCATAAACCTATAAAAGCACGTAATTGTCTAGCTGTAGTTGGTCTAGGGAAATTTCTAATACAGTCTAATTTTTTTGGATCTGTTTGCAGACCTTTCGAACTTACAACATAACCTAAGTAATGTAATTCATCTTTGCAAAATTCACACTTATTAAAATTTATTGTCAAACCTGCTTGCTTTAATGTTTCCAAAACATCGTTTAATATATTAATATGCTCTTTAAATGAAGAGGTGGCTATAAGGAGATCATCACAGTACCCAAAAATTTTTTCACCATATTTATGTTGAAAAAGTGAGTCAATCAAACGTTGCATATCACAACCAGCGTTACATAAACCGAAAGGCATTCTTTTAAATTCGAAAAGTCCCCTGTTAGGTACTACGAATGCGGTTTTTTGACATGAAGTGCCATTACCGTCTAAATTATCTGAATCGCAGAGTGGTAGTTGCCAGTAAGCTGCTGATAAATCTATTGAAGATAGATAACGAGCGCCTTTAAGGTTGTCTAATATTGAAGATATATAAGGCAATGGATAGGAGTCTTTAATAGTGACATCATTTAATTTTCTAGCATCTAAACAGAATCTAAGTGAACCATCTTTTTTTGGTGTCATAACAACTGGATTTGACCAAGGTGATTTTGATGGTGCAATCACGCCTAGCTCTAACATTCTGTCCACTTCATCATTCAGTGCTTGTAATTTCACTGGTGATAAAGGGTAGTATTTTTGTTTTATTGGCGAACCAGTTGTTACTATCCTATGTTCAATTATATTAGTTTTTCCTAATCCTTTTTCTTCAGTACTAATGGTTTTAAATTTATCAATTATTTTTCCTAATTCAATATTTTCTAATGGTGATAATTCACTTTTTGATGTTATACCGCACAGCTTATTTGAAGTTTGTGGGTGTGTATCTTCAGTTTTTCCCACAAGTTCTATGCTATGGAAATTAAAATAATTTAAAATGCCGAATTGATGTACAAAGTCCATACCTAATATGAAGTTATCTGTTATTTCTGGAATGACCATAAATGCTATTTCCCAATTTTTATTTCTAAATGTTACTGGTATTGTCATTACTCCTATTGTTTGTACTTGTGACCCATTGGCACACTTTGCGCTCCAGTTTGTTGGTGTTATTTGAAATCCAAAATCTAAAAGTTGTTTATGATATCCGTTACCAATGACGGAGAGGTTTGCACCTGTATCTAAAAGTCCTATGTAAGGTATGTTTTTAATTAAAAATTCTACAAAAATCCTGTTATCTAATTTTTCACTTGATGAACCAGGAGTCACCGTACCCAGATGTTGTTTATTCGAGCAAGAAGCAGTCACTCCTGGACGTTCTAGTTTTTTGAATTTTTAGTTTGGACAGGGTGGGTATCTGTGGGTGGGTTACATTTTGAACAACGCGATGTGATTACTCCCTTTGTCCCACATTTAAAACATACAATGCCTGGAATTGATCTGCATTGTTTGTATGAATGACCGGATTTCTTACATTTCTGACAAGTAATTACTAAAGTTTCCTTTTTCTTGTACTGAGTGTTGACCACAGTAACTTGTTTTTGACCCTTGATAGGCTTCGAGGAAGAGTTACCTGATGTGGTAACTGCATATGCTTCATAACGCTTGCCTAATGTTATTAATCTGTCAATGGTCTGAATGTCATTGACTGCTAGCAGTTGTGCATATGTTGGTAATAAATTATGTTTTATAATCTCTATTAAAGTAGCCTCAGATAAGGGCAATGTTAGTCTTGAATTTAAAGTTTGCATATCTAATACATAAATATGCAATGGTTGTCCTAAGTTTTGTTTGTGATCCCTAATCTGTTTTTCCGAAATAAAATCACTGTCGAAGGATGAGAAAAATGTTCTGAATTTATTTTGCAAATCTTCCAAGGTGACTACTGAGTCTCTAATTTGCCTATAATAATCGAGTGCTTTGCCGCTCAAGAAATCTGAAAAACATTTCACTATTTTCTGCTCAGGTACGTCTCTAGTGCGCATGCAGTCATCTATTCGCAAGAAAAAATCTACAATGCTTGAGTCACCGGTAAACTTTAAATTCCACGACTTGAAATTGTCGTCACGTACTACATAAGTTACGACAGTCGAGTGTTCTGCTGGAGCCGATTGACTCTGTGGTGGGTTATGTTTCGTGTCACGGGATGTGGTTGACATTGCAGACTGTAAAGCCTCCTTACGTCTATAAGTTACATTTTGCGACTCATCCTCATTATCAGAAGTATTATTACCTTCTGTATCTTGGAATTTTTCAAGTGGTTCTGCCATTGTGACGGACACAAATACAAAAGTTTCAAAATTTTAAATCAAAATAATAGTTTGTAACTAAACAGTGCTTACATAAGGTGTAGCAAGTGACTATTGTGTTTATTAATTGAAATTATTATTGCAAGTACACAAATATTCTTTGAATTTTATGTTTGCAACTGCTATCAACTTGACATTAGCATGGAATGTTGCTTTGTTGATGATTACACTGATAAGAATGTAAACATGCACTCACTGTTTAGATACGGCACATAATGTTATTGCAATACCAAATAACCTGTAAGACTTGACATGACATGTGAAAACAATGTACTAGACATGCAAAATGTGTTGAAAAATGTCAATCTATTAATACTAAACTGAAATTATTGACAAGAAATATTCCAAATAAATCCCATAGATTATAAATATAATAGATGTTCGGGCGCCATTGTAACGGTGTGAAAAAAAAAAAGAAAAAAAAAAGAGAAAGAATATTGGATCGTAAAAGTTACCGTTATGTTACAAGTTGAAAATTAATATAGTAGTACAGTAGGCCTTCAAACTCTCGGCTTTCAGCATTGGGCTATTGTTTCAAGGACCTCTTGTCTAAAGGGAACCTATGGGTGATTCATTTGGAATAAAACGAATAAATTAACATTGTAAACGATAACTGTATATTACAACATTTAACACTTATACAGCTATAAACAGATTATGGAAATTGATGTAGCAAAATCCTGAGACCAGAAAGTTCTAGAAAGAGGACGGGCATCGGTGCCTGTGATATGCAAAACGCGCACTGACTCTAGTTTGGCCAAAAGAATACAAGAGACTTACGTGGTACCACGATCACGCACTCACACGTTCACGATGTGGCCCCGGAAGCCATGGATTTTCGAGCAGAACGCCGACGATGAAGTTGGTCTGGCATCACGACGGGATGGCGACCACTAAGGCCGTCAATCGTCAAGGATCTTCGACGAACGCCATCTGCGGCGCACCACGTCGTGGGCGCAGGGCACCTCCCGCGAAGTCGACCAGGAGCACACGGAGAATCTCCCGGCTGGCAACGGCTTTGATGATCCTTGGGTTCGTCCACTGGGAGAGCTTCCTCAGCGGACAAGGCCCGCCGCGTAGGCCTCCCTTCGGAAGTTTTAGGACTGCCGCACGGAGCACGCGGTACGGAAAATTGTCATCGAGCAAATTAGGGCTGATGACGCACTTTGACGCTGGCTAATCATCCATCGGGATATAAGGACTAGCCATATTTTGTAGTTTTTGAAGTTAGAAACCCAAGGAGAAATGAGAAGCGATCATGGCGCTATATTCAGTTCAGCTCCGCCATCTTCTCGGCGTCGTGTAGATGAGTCCGACGGCCCGCAACTTGCTCAAGCCATCATCTTTTCCAGACTGTTCGATCCTATCCGGAAATCGACGACCACGAACCGATGACGGTCCGTTCCACACGAAATGTTGACATTGAAAATGCTTAAACTATTTTTCTAATTCTAGTTTTAAAACAGCATAAACTAATTGACACTCTACCACATCCGTGACAGGAAAAATAACTCCCTTGTCGAGTTTATGTAGTTCACATAAAAATAACAAATATTTAAACGCTGGTGACTGCAATGGTCATAGACAGCCACAACGAGATGGAACGGAACGCAATTCTGATGGTGCGTTTACGCATCCGTATGAATAGCGAGGCGCGTGTGTAAAGGGAGTCTATGACATTTATTACATGATTAAGAATAAAACTAAAAGTGTAATAAATCCGAGAACCATTATTATATTTGGAAAGATCTTCCAACGAGGATCCCGAAAAGCATATATATGTCATAGTTCTGATCAACAGTTATTGCGAAATTCGACCGTCAAAATATCACATACCAGGCTGTATGGTCTAAGACCTTTGCCTATCCTCAACGGAATGAATGAAAAAATCATCATCATAGACTGTCAAAATGCTGATTATTGTCGAATTTTTCGTACATAATTATGAGACATGAATAGCGTTCTATCTCAAAGTGATTAGTGTTTCAGATTACCTGAAGCGTAAATAACCTATATACAATGAAGGTTATTTATTTCGAAGTGTAATTTATGTTCCAGGCTTTCATTGTAAAACTAACCCCAAAAAACGTTACTGTTCTACATCAATTGTGCTGTTATCAAGAAAGTAGCAGGATATGTTATCTAGCTGCTACACTCTCGGAGAAAAGCGATGAACTCACTCAATATTGCATCGGTTTTTCCCAAAGGATGAGTAAAAGAATGTTTTTGAAACATGTGAAATATCTCAATAGCAGCTTCAGATTTGTGTCTTTTCATGGCGATGTAGTTTGCATTATTTGGGGACTTTTTTAGGGTGGTAACATCTCATTGCATCATTAAATGAGTCCAATCGCGCTGGATGGAGCAGAAAGAACTGTCAGACTCGTACTGTCTAAAATTCACGGTGCTCCTTCAGTAGCCCTTTACGTTCCGGGGTCACGGTAATTTGTTAGTCTCGCGACCGTAACCCTGAAACTTAAAGGACAGTCCCTCCGGCCTTGTCCTGGGTGGGTGGATTCATTCGTTGATTTTACTACGTAATAAAAAAAAGTTCCAGGGTTATGATAAATCTGTTCCGACAGTCCTGCGAGGACATAAATTAATCGTCCTTTCGGCGAAAAGTCCATTGGTGAAAGTCTCTCGGTGAAAAGGCCATAAGTGAATCGTCCTGTCGACGAAACGTCCAATGGTGAACCGGTCGGCGGTGAATCGTTGCAGAATCACCTAGCCCATGTTTTTTAAACTGCTGATTGAACAATATGTCTAGATATGATCTCAGTCCTATAATGGTAACTCTTAAAGCGTGCAACAACTTATTCCCGCAATGTGACTGATTCGATCACGTCGCTCCCGAGGGATGAACCTGATAGCGACACTCAACAGACAGGAGTCAGAAGGTGAAAACGTTTATAAAGAGCCAGCAAACATACGTGAAACTAAAAAACAAAATGATCTCTAAAAAAAACTCTAATTTGAAACAGAGACTCGCAGTCTGTTTACGTTTTTAATTTTTTACATGGCCTCTTGCAGTTCAACGACTCTAGCACGCGTAGCATCCCCACCAACGTGTCTCCACGTTGCCGTCGTGGTGGGGCTTGCGTGTCTCAATGATCTCTGGGCCCCTGCCGGTAGAGGCACTTGTGCACTCATGCCGGACAGGCTCAGAGGGAGAGACCAGACAAAGTGGGACACCGGGGAAAGGCGCGCCGCCTGCAGGATCGAGCAGTTAGCTCGAGCTTGTAGGCGGCGCGGGGCCCGGTCTCAGAGACTGGGCTCAGGGGGGGAAAGGTTCACTTCCGGTCTGCGTCTGATCTTCAGACGTAACCGTGAAGTGAATCAGGGGAGGGGATGGGGGGTAGGGACAACAGAGGAACTCACCTCTTTAAAAAAGTAAATTATGGATAGAAAGATTATTGTAAAGGCTACCCAGGCGGGTCCCAGTTGTTCAGCAGCTGGGGAATCCCGCACCGGACACGTCCGGTCTGCCCCACCGTACTCTGGGGGGGGCAACACTAATCGGTTTTACCCAACCTTCGCTCCGGCAGTCGCCGCATCGAGCCAGGGAGGCTCACGTGCCCGTGAGGGGGAGTCACTGGACTTGTCCAGTACGTCCTCCTCACCGACACCAAATACCGAGCGGGCACAGAGTGCCGCTCCGCAGAAGGAGAGGGCGCTGGTGCCTGAGTCGGAGTCCGACTCGGCATCAGACGCCGTTAGCTTCCAGAGCGTTGCCTCTGGAAGCATGGCAGGGAGGAGTGAGGGGAGCGCTAACAGGAGGAGCGAATTCCTGAAGCGCTCCCGGGATGATGTCTCCTCGTCTGAGGAGGGTCCTGCCTCGAGCCGGAAGATCCCGACAAGTGTTCGGGGTAAAGGCCGAGGCAGGACTGGGGGCAGAGAGCTCACGACTGAGCCCCCCCCTACATTCGAAAAAACAGTGGAGGAGGCTCTCCGCAGCCTGACCCGCAGCAAGCCAGGCAAAAAGGCCACCAAAGACAGGGCGATAAGTCTGGTCCTGGCCAAAATTGTGGGGGCGGCAACGGAGAGCCTCGGCCGGCCTCCTTCCGCATCGACAGCATTGGACGAAATGTCCCAAATGCGGGAGGAGGTGGCAAAGTTAACGGCGGCGATGGATGTTCTCCGGAAGGAGAACATCCAACTGAAAACTGAGGTTGCCGGTTTGCGGAAGGGGCGCCGGGAGGAGGTGCAGCCGCAGGCACAGACGCAGGCGCAGGTGCGGAAGAAGGAGCCGCCGGCGAAGCCCGCACCAACAGATGACAGCAGTGCTGTCCTAAGTCTGGTGCGGCAGGAGCTAGCGGCCTTCAACCAGCGGTTCACAGTGCTGGAGAACCGCATCCTGCGCCCAACGCTCGCGGCGGCGTCTTACGCGGCTGTAGCCGCAGCCACGCCACCCAGGCCGGCCCAGGAGAAGCGGGCCGCGACTAAACCGCCAGCACCGCCCAAACAGCCCCCGGCGGGGACTGCTAGGGCGTCGGCGGCACCGGTGAATGCGAGGGCGGCCCCGGCGAGGGCGGTCCCAGCGGCGGCGGCTTCTGGGACACCGGCCCCGCGGAGCTCGGGCCCAAAAAGAAAGAAAGGTGTCACGGCGGCGGCGGCGAGTAAGCCGCCCCAACCTGTTCCGTCTACGCAGCCCTCGCGTCCTCCCCCAGCCGATGCCGAATGGCAGGTGGCGGGAGAGAGCAGGGCCAAGAAGAAGAACAGGCGGCGACAGCGAAGGCGGCAGCGAAAGCGAACCGTCGCGGCGAAACTCCGCGCCCCCAAGACCGCGGCTGTAGTTATTACTCTGCAGCCGGACGCGGTCAAGAGGGGCGTGACGTACCGCGACGTGTTCGCGAAGGCGAAGGAGGCAGTGGACCTCCGAGAGCTGGGTATCGACGGGGGCCTCCGGGTGCAAGTCACCGCAACGGGGGCCAGACTACTGTCGATCCCCGGCACGGCCAGCGGCCCTACCGCTGACGCTCTGGCCGAAAGGCTCAGGGCGTCCTTAGACGCGGAGGAGGCCCGAGTCTCCAGGCCCGTAAAGCGCGCTGACCTGCGCATTATGGGCCTGGACGACTCCATCTCGGAGGGGGACGTGGTGGCCGCCGTGGCCAGGGCTGGGGAATGCCCCGCCGATCAGGTCAGGGCGGGCATCCTACGCCCTGACTTCGCGGGGCTGCTGTCGACTACGGTCAGCTGCCCCGTGACGGCGGCCAAAAAGATTGGAGAGGGCCGAAGGCTCTTGGTCGGCTGAGTGTCCGCGCAGGTGAAACTGCTGGAGCCCAGGCCTTTGAGGTGCTTCCGCTGCCAAGTGGGTAACCATACGGCGTGCAAGTGCACCTCAGAGGTTGACCGCAGCGGCGATTGCTTCCGCTGCGGCCGGCCCGGTCACAAGGCCGGCTCTTGTAATAGCCCGCCGCACTGTTTCCTATGTGCGGCGGCTGGTAAGCCGGCCGATCACCGGGCAGGGGGCAAAGCCTGCGCCCCGCCCGCCAAGACCAAGAGCAGAGGTAGGCCCTCTGCCACCGCCGTCCCCGCTACTGCCGCCGCCGCCGCAGCTCCCGCTGCCGCCGCCGCCGCCGTCGCCGCCACCGCCGCCGCCGCCGCCACCGCCGCCGCCGCCGCCACCGCTGCGGCCGCCGCCGTGGCCGTACCCCCGCGAGGGGTCCTGGAGGAGGCTGCAATGGATTCAGATTAATGTCTCCATTGCGCTTCCTCCAGGCGAACATCAACCACTGCGCCGCTGCTCAGGATCTCTTGCTCCAGAGCATGGCGCAGTGGTTGATCAATGTCGCCGTGGTCGCCGAGCCGTACTTTGTCGTGCCCAGAGATGACTGGGTAGCGGACCTGAACGGCTCGGTGACCCTAATTTTGTCGACCGCCGCCGGTACCCCGCCCCTCGATCGTGTTCAGAGAGGGCGCGGGATCGTCGCAGCGCGGTTCGGGGAGATCGCCGTTGTCGGCGTGTATTTCTCCCCGAACCGAACTCTCGCCGAGTTCCAAGACTCCCTAGCGGAGCTGGGAGACGTCGTCGTCGCCCTCGGTTCCCTCCCCGCGCTTGTCCTCCTTGACTTCAATGCCAAAAATCCGGCTTGGGGTTCCCGGTCCATGGACCGTTCGCGGGGTAGGACGCTCGAGCGCTGGGCTCGTGGTCATGGCCTAGTGATCGAGAACCGGGGTTCTGTCCCCACGTGCGTGCGGTTTATGGGCGAGTCGGTGGTGGACATTACGTTCGCCACCGCCGACCTGTCGCCGCGCGTCACTGACTGGCGCGTTGTAGAGGAGGTGGAGACCTACTCCGATCACCGGTATATCCGGTTCGACGTCTCCACCCAGACCTCAGACGCGCCGGTCCCAAGTGGACGGAACCCGTGTGGTCCGCGATGGGCGCTGAAGCAGCTGGACCGGGAGCTATTCCTGGAAGCCTCGATCGTGCAGGCCTGGGTGTCACCACCGGACAGGCCTGCCGACGTCAACGACGAGGCGGAGTGGTTCCGGGAGGCCATGTCGGAAATCTGCGACGTGGCCATGCCCCGGGTCCGGCAAGGACGCGCCCGGCGTCAGTTGTACTGGTGGTCGAGTGAGCTGGCAGCGCTGCGCGAGGCGTGCGTTGCCGCGCGACGCCAGTACACCAGGTTCCGCAGGCGCCGCACCCGACCTCCGGATGCGGCGGCTGTAGAGGCGGAGCTATACGAGGGCTACAGGGCAGCGAAGACCGTCCTCCGCGACGCGATCTTTCGGGCCAAGGAATTGGCCCGCGAGGAGATGCTGGAGTCTCTGAACGGGGACCCATGGGGCCGGCCTTACAAGGCGGTGAGAGCGAAGCTCCGCCCCTGGGCTCCCCCGTTGACGCAGAGGCTCCGGCCTCAGTTCGTGGAGGAAGTGGTGAGCGCCCTGTTCCCATCGCGAGGGGAGCATACTCCCCCGCCCATGGCTCCGTCTCCGACGGAATCTGACGGTGAAGCTGGCGCAAACGCGGACCACAGCAGCGACGACGACGTCTACGACGCTCCAGAGGTGACCGAGGTAGACCTGAGAGTGGCGGTACAGCGGCTCAAAGCCAAAAATACCGCCCCAGGACCCGACGGCCTGCCAGGGAAAGCCTGGGTCCTGGCCTTCGGGACTCTCGGGCCTCGACTGGGGGGGCTCTTTAGCGCATGCCTGGAGAGGGGCCGGTTCCCGCTTCCTTGGAAGACGGGGAAACTGGTCCTGATCCAGAAGCCCGGGCGCCCTGCGGACTCTCCGTCCGCATTCCGGCCCATCGTGCTGCTCGACGAGGTGGGCAAGCTCTTTGAGAGAGTTATTGCAGACCGCCTCGTCGGGCACCTGAATCGGATGGGCCCGGACCTGTCGGAGAGCCAGTTCGGCTTCCGCAGGGGGCGCTCGACGGTGGACGCCATCATGCGCGTTAGAGCCCTCACGACGGGGGATGCTGTTGCCCGGGGCAGGGTCGTCTTGGCGGTGTCTTTGGACATCTCCAATGCCTTCAACACCCTGCCCTGGAGTTGCATCAGGGAGGCACTCCGGTATCACCGGGTGCCGACCTACCTCCGTCGTGTGGTCGAGGATTACCTGACGGACAGAGCCGTCATCTACCCCGGTCACCGGGGAGAGTGGAACCGGCGAGAGATGTCGTGCGGTGTCCCACAGGGCTCGGTCTTGGGGCCGTCCCTGTGGAACATCGGCTACGACTACGTGCTGCGAGGCGACCTCCCGGACGGCGTCAGCGTAATTTGTTACGCTGACGACACGCTCGTCCTGGCACAGGGAGTGTCGCACCAGGCGGCGGCCGACAAGGCGACACAAGCGGTTGCGACAGTATTCCAAAGGATCCGGCAGCTGGGACTCGAGGTGGCGCTTCACAAAACGGTGGCCATGTGCTTTCATGGCCGCCTGAACGCGCCGCGGACCGAGTCCCACATAACGGTGGAGGGGGTTCGCATCGGCGTCGGGAGGACGATGAAGTACCTAGGACTCGTCCTCGACAGCCGGTGGAACTTCAGGGAGCATTTCCTGAGTTTGGCCCCAAGGCTGAACCGGACAGCAGCCGCCCTCAAGCGACTGCTGCCTAATCTCAGCGGGCCAAACGCCTCCTGCCGTAGGCTGTACAGTCACGAGCAAAGACATAGATACGACCTTAAAATTTAAATTAATGTAACAATATTAAATTGCAAAAATAAGTTCTGCCAACTGTGTCCAATAATTATGTAAACGTTAAACTAAGTCAAAATTAACTACACATTTTTATCAAAATTTCGTTAACGATAGTTTGCCAAAAAATAATATCAACTTCAAGTTACATTATTATGTACCAAGTCAATTTCAAAAACATGTAAACGATACAGTTTTGAAATTATGTAAACAATTACAAAGCAGCAGTTTCAATCTGCTTGAGACCGGTTTTAATTCACAATTTTCAAAAACATGTAAACAATACAGTTTCGAAATTATGTAAACAATTATAAAGTAGCAGTTTCAAGCAGCTTGAGATCGGTTTTAATTCACAATTTTCAAAAACATGTAAACAATACAGTTTCGAAATTATGTAAACAATTACAAAGCAGCAGTTTCAAGGAGCTTGACGTCGGAAATAAGTCCTAATTTAACAAATTGCAATTTAACCTCATTGAAAAAATAAGTGTATATAATACAAATACATAGCTATAAGATCTTATTGTATTATTTATTTATAACTTCTTTTCGTTAATTTGCGTTATACCTACATATTTTGTCATAGTTAGGTAAAAGTAGTCATCATCGAGTGTATTGACTCACCCGTCGACTGTTTTTATTTCCGTGTCCGTCCTAAATCTATTGTGCTATTTTTTTTTTATCTTGGTACAATCATCAAATGAGTCCTCCCGTCCTGCCCGGGGACTGACTGTCAGACTTGAACTGACTAAAATCCACGGTGTCCTTCAATAGCCCTTTATGTTCCGGGGTCATGGTGATGGTATAAGTCCCGCGACCCCGGCAGGCTTTGGCCCTCTGAGAGGGAGCCCCGTCATTTTGCTGACGCTCTTTGAGGCGCGCGTGGAACACGACGCGCCGTCGACCCGTGCATGTCCATGGTCGGACAGCGAGTTGCCCCCCTTTACTCACTGTCCGCATGCCCGCGCCTACGGCCCGCGAGATTGTCTGCCGACGTCCGACGCCGTGTACCACTGCGGTTGGGGCGGAAGGAGGACGCTGTCCTCTCTCTCTCGCGGATCTATTGTGCTATTGGGTGATTCTACGAAAAGTGGATAAAATTATCACACACCCTCTTAAGAGGTTATTGTACTCATAAATAAGTATGATTAATTTTTCTTTTACTATGGGACCTGAAATCGCGAAAATTATATTTAATAAAAATTTATGAAACAGTTGAGAGCCCAAAATTGTTCATAATGATGAATACAATAAACACTTAAGCCTTAAGCGGGTGTCCGTTAATCACGATATATTTGAATAATGCGTCGACACGTTTGGTGCAGTGGCTGAGCAATTGGGCTGCTGCGCCGAGTGTCCTGGGTTCGATTCCCGCACGGAACATATTTGTATGATCTGCAATTAGTTGTTACGGGTCTGGGTGTTCGTGTCATGTGAGTTTCTATGTTTGTAAACGCACCCACCATACAGGACTAATTGCGGGGTAAAGTAAAAAAAAAAACTATGCATAACTATTAAGTATATTTAATAGGCTTTATTAATAATAATAATCATTACTTTTGGTAATGAATTACAACTCTGATTTCGTAAGTCGTTGATTTATTGCAGTAATAACCAGCCCCTACCTACTTATTTATAAAACTCTAATCATTTCTGTAATAAACTTATTAACAAAAACAGGAAAAAATAGGTATCACTTCCATTATCATTATAATGTATCCATGACAATTTCTATAACACGTATACAATTTGTTTTACTTGTATATATGTTATAGAAAATGTCATGGATAGTTAATAATAACATTAGAAATTTATACTTTTTTCTGATTTTGCTTCGTTTATATTACTGTGAAACCAATGTATACCCAGTTTTGCCACAGTTTGATGGTTAGGTTATTTAGAAAACCATGTTGTACACATATTTTTTGAAAAGTACCAGTTAAGATATTTTTGAAAACGTGACCAATGTATATATATTAGTGCTCGTGACTGTACGCCGGCATCGTGCGGTCCATGGCCCTCTACGGGGCCCCCGTGTGGGCCCTGAGCATCCGGACGCGACCACTGAAGTTGGTCGCATGCCAGAGGGTCATGGCTATCCGGATGATCCGGGGATACCGCACGATCGCCGGCGAAGCGGCGAACCTGCTTGCCGGATTACTACCCTGGGATCTGGAGGCGACTGCCCTCCAGCACGTCTATGAGTGGCGTGTGGAGGCGCAGCGCCGGGGCGAGACCCCGCTGCCTCGAGAAGTCGAGGCGTGGCGGGAAGAGCTCCGGCGCGAGCTCAGGGTAGTATGGATTGGACGACTGTCGCAACCGACGGCCGGGCACGCCGCAATCGCGGCGGTAAGACCCCTCTTTGAGGAGTGGCTGGAGAGACGTCACGGCGTCCTGACCTATCGCATGACGCAGGTCCTCACCGGACACGGAAGTTTCGGGAGGTACCTGTGGCTGATGGGAAAGGAGGAAACGCCGGGGTGTCACCACTGCGAAGATCGCCCGGAGGACACAGTAGAGCATACGGTGCAAGACTGCCCAGCTTGGGCAGAGCACCGACGTGTCCTCACGGCGGCGATAGGCGGAGACCTCTCGCGCCCAGCATTGGTTTCGGCCATGCTGCGGAGCGAGACGGAGTGGGAAGCGGTCGCCGCCTTCTGCGAGGCAGTAATGCTCGTGAAGGAGGCGGCGGGCCGCGAGAGAGAGAGGACAGCGTCCTCCCTCCGCCCCAACCGCAGTGGTGTACGCCCACGGCGCCGTACGTCGCAAGACGATCTCCGGCCACCGTAGGCGCGGGCATGCGGACAGCGAGTAAAGGGCAAATCGCTGTCCGACCATGGACCATGCCCGGGTCGACGGCGCGTCGTGTTCCACGCGCGCCTCAAAGAGCTGTCAGCAAAATGACGGGGCCCCCTCTCAGAGGGCCAAAGCCTGCCGGGGTCGCGGGACTTATTTCTATTACCGCGACCCCGGAACATAAAGGGCTACTGAAGGACACCGTGGATTTTAGTCAGTACAAGTCTGACAGTACCTCCTGCCCTGCCCGGGGTTGGAGGTCTCATTTGATGATTTTACCACGATAAAAAAAAAAAAAAAAAAAAAAAGCACGCGTAGCATGGCGATTCTATCTCTATTCTACCAAGGAAAGACAAAGTTATTTACAAGTATGACACGTTTCTTACACCATTAAAGAATAGAATCATATCTTTTCTATATTTTAAACATTGATAATAATGCTTAAATCGATAAAAATCTTTTACGTTCTGTCATTTTGTCTATTCTCCCGTCGACAAAACTCGTTTCTACGGCGCCATGCTACGCGTGCTGAAGATCGGTCCTGCTAAACCGTATGGTAGGTACAGTCGCGTTCATTAAAATGTTGGCACGTCTGGACTTCAAAAATATATGAACATCAAAATAATTCAGAATATTGTGACAACTAAAGCATCATTAAATTGTGATCAAGATTCAGATCCATTAATATGTGACTACTTTTTCTCAATAACATGTATACAGCCAAAGGGACATTTTTATATAAACAACTTTAAGATCATAAATATCTGAACAGTGTTCACTTTACAATTCCCAAATACGTAAGCTCACAACACGTAAATGTAATTAAAATTCAAACTTATTACAACGTCATAAAGATGATTTTACTAGCAATCTTAAAATTGCATGGTCAAGGAGTTTGCAACATTATTTAGGTATCACTGGCTAGTTTTCCATCAAGTGACGTTATTAAAAATAAATAACTGACGCAAATGTCATTCATAAAAAAATATAATATGGCACTGAAATACTCATTTCAAAAGACCTAAAAAGCCTTCGCGCAGAAAACAATTGAAATGCTTTCATTTCTATAACAATGTAAACTGGATCTTATTTATTCAAGCAAATAATATATTTTCCTATGCATGTAGAGATAATTATGAAGCTTACCCTGCTCAGATATTATTAAAGCTAATACATTATAGATATTTTTTAAAAGGTGATCACATATTATTGCCTAATGCAAATTATATATTATTGAACCTTCACATGAGGACATATTTTTGATCGATAGATTTGTAGAATGTATTGAGCTTATTAACGCTCACAATATTTTGAATCATTGGCAATGCCAACATATTATTGAACTCGACTGTACCGTAAGTATGTTTAAAGATCTATTTGCTTTTATGATAATACTCCGATACTAACTACAATCACACCTCAACGGTTTTCTTTTCTCAAACAAACAATAGCTACTGCCAGCTAGTTCACCCGCTAGGCTGTTAAAATTTTCGCACGGTGATGTAGTAGGTACCGGGATAAAAGGTAACCTGTGTTATTGCCATGATGATTTTATTTGTTGTGTTTTTTTCTGGAAAACTTAGTTAAAGATCTCCTTATTTTTATTTCTATATTTACCTTTTCTTTTCTTTATTGTACAGGACAATGCTAAAAGAAGACCACGAGAAAACAGCGATTATTTCAGATAGAGTCTGTTTCTTTTGCCTCTAATAATAATATATCTCGTGGGTAATGATAACTAACAAACTATTACATTTTTTTAATATTTTCCTGATCTTATCCAGAACTACTCGAATTTTATAATATCTCTTCAAATATCAAAAGTTCTAAGTAAGTCTTCTGAGCCTATCTGCTTGCTCGTACAAGCCTAAAGCCGTCTATGAGATAGCAAGTGATTGACGAGATCGTTACAAGCTGGCACAAAAACTGCCACGCAATTTGTACGAGAAATGTGCCGTGATGGAGGATTACCGTCCTGTTTATTTTACCTAATGACAAACATTTGGCGTGGCTTTACTTGAATAAAAAATAAAAAGAGGCTGTAAGGATGTAATGTATTTTTTATAAATAATTATTAATTTCGTGCCAAAATAACCCATTACAGTTTGCATTTGCAGTTTGCACCGAGATCATCGACCACATAATTTAGTCCTTGAAAACAAAGTTAAGTTTAAAAAAAAAAACTAAAGTAAAATTATGAGTCAAATACCTGGATGAAATTATTTTAGTATTGATAATAACTTTCTAGAGACTGTAGAGACTCTCATCATATTCGTGGTATCTGAGTAGATACCACGAATTTTCTATTCCATATTCCCTTTTTTTACATGGTAAAATCACAAAATCTAATCCCTAGGTACATTTTTAATTTAAAAAATTACAATTCTGGCAATAATTGATAAAAATCTTTTAATTTCATAGGTCGTAACGTCGTCAAATAAATGTCATATTACATCCTGAATAGAACCATGGGATATCGTTATCCACAAATACTTCCGGAACAATTTTCTTCAAATATAAAAGTCCAGCCATATTTTTCGAGAATTTAAGTTGACAGAAATTAATGACATGTCCAGGTAAAAATTCGAGCGAATTCTCATGACAAGTTTTTTGCAATAACGAGCTTATTCTATGTGACAGACAGAAACAATGATATATTATAAGGATAAGTAATTCTTTAAATTAAATATTCTGTTAAGAATTGAAGTAGCAGTTTTATTGCTTTCTTTGAAAAGGAATAATATCCTTAGAAGTGATTTATAGAATTTTGTTCGTGTAGCACTCATCAGTTTTATTGCTTTCTTTGAAAAGGAATAATATCCTTAGAAGTGATTTATAGAATTTTGTTCGTGTAGCACTCATCACATAGAGTCCTTTTTTAAATGATCTTATCTCAAAATAGGTAGGTTGAGATCGTGATTTAAGAGGTGAACATCATCCTGGCAATTTTGAATAAGATATTGTTTGTAAAATTTAATACTGTGAATTATATGTTTAAACTCAATCTACAATTTAGAATCCCCATTAATATTACTTCCAGTTTCACCCCAATTTCTACCAAAAACTTGCTAGCAAGTGAAACCCCACACAAATGTGAACCCAAAGATGTTCTCACCTATTTCCCTAGTGATGTAACGTCACACATGACCTACACCCCGGAGGTGCGACATAATGACTACAAACACGGCAGGGTGCGGGTATCACAGGGTAGTGATGCACGGTCTGATCCGATACTTTGCGGTCTCGATACGATACCTCATGCGATGCTTCGATAGTTTATCGTATCACATTACTCTGTCATAAATTACGTGATCATTCAATGTAAAATAAAATAATTTTGTGTTTTATATTAAAATATGGAGGTAGTGATATTTGACAACTAAGATTTTTTTTTCGAATTCATGCTAGCGCATAGACTTCAATTTCCAAAAATTTATTAGTATATTTCGAAATTGACTAGTCTTGAAAAGAAAAAAAGTCGACACGAAACGATTAGATTTAATGTTAAGGGAATGGAATCGATACCATTTCATGCGATCCGAGAATCGTATCGAACAGTCGCGATCCGGATCGATCCAAAATATCGATACAAACGAAAGTATTTTGCATCACTAGTGCGGGTAGAAAGACAGCCGCCATTGTGGCACAACGGTAATGACGTATGTCCGGCCCCAACGGAACTGCGCTAAATCTCGACGCTTTTACTTTCAGCATGCCAACTTGTCACACGTCGGGTTGAGTTATACTTAGCCTGATTAATTATATGCGTGTTGTATGTTAATAAGTAGTTGGTTTAAGATTAATAACCCTATTAAATCTGATTGAGAAATAATTTTACCTAGTATATAATTACCGTGGTGCAAAACGCCTTGGTCAGAGTTGCATAACATTTTTTTAAATCAGATATAAAAAGCTGTATTTATGGACTCCGCTCCGCTCCACTCCACTCCACTCCACTCCATTCCACTCCACTCCACTCCACTCCATTCCACACCACACCACACCATTCCATTCTGCTCTACTCTATGATTCCTTTAAATATTGTTTTAATTAATTAATATTTATTATATTATGTGAACCGATTACGATGAAACAAAGTACATAATGTTACTTCAATTTAAACACGTCTTTTCCAGGTTTTCATTTAACGCCATCTGCCGTGCGTTGTAGTTTTCGCTCTTAGATCGCGCGACTGACGTACGAAATCAAATTGTGAGACCAAAGTGCACCCGTAATTTTACTTCTAAAACACTTTAAATTCAAATATCTTTTGATAGACTGAACCGATTCCAATGAAACAAAAACTAAATTCCTCTCCAAGTTATACGAGCACGGCACGGCGAGTACGGCCAATGGCGAGGGCTGTTTGGAGTAGGCATGATAGGCGAGTCACTACCAGATGTTTCGAGAGGTCCTTACCTTACGTATTGGAATGCTAAAAAATAAGTGAGGTCCAAAGAAATATATTTTGTACACACACACAATTATCTAGTAGCGGAGCAAAACAGTTCCAATTCTGTTTTTTAAATTCTGAAAAATAAACAAAGCTAATTTTGTTTCACGTACTTTATGAATAAATAACAACAACAACTAACAAGCTAAAAACATCAAAAAAAAATGAAACGAAATTAGAGTCCTTTCAACATTCATTTTAATAATCCTGTAATAATAAGTAACCACTCGAGCTGATGGAAATTACCCAAAGTTTGGTAACCCCTGTCTGATGGTATTAGAAGAATGCTTGTCGAAGTTAAGAATTTTCATTAATTTGTAATTTTTCAAGCGTTATAATTGGGTTATAAAAGGTCAATCGATTGTTTTGTGTACTTGTAGCAAAAGAAATAAAAATAGGATAAAATAGAATTTAAAATATTGGTTGCTTATGGTCTATACACACAAATCTTCAAGATCAAATAATTTCAAGAACCCTTATATTGAATACGTACCTAATGAAATTTTCATTTCTTAAAGGTAAGTTAATTGTTGTGTGCTTATGTTATTATTGATTGAATTTTGTAAGTATTTTTAACCGATTTCAAAAAAAGGAGGAGGTTCTCAATTCGGTCGGTTTTTTTTGTAAGTAACAATACATTTTTACATAGTGTCATTTTCGCATTGGCGAAAAATCTCTTTATATAAAGATTTAAAATAAAATATATCTTTGATTGATAAATAATTAAATCACTTATGCCCGGTTCCTATAAATGAACAACGATTCGTTTTGCTTACGAATAGTAGTATTGTCTACGAGACGTAGGCGTTTCTCCCACAATACAGTTCGTTCCTGCTTGTATCAGATCAAAAAAACACAAACAAGTAAAGATATCTTTAACTTATATCCATTCCACCATTCGTTCACCCCTTAAAGACGGTGTTAAGTAAAAAATGCGTGTGCTTATCTATTTCGTACTTGGTTGGAACGAGGGAAATCAATAGCCTGTGACCACGGTGATAGAGCTCTTTATACGGTGGTGGATCGAAGAAAAAATTTACACAAAAGGGCCATGGTATCATGTTTCGGTTATTGAATATTTTTGTAAAACAGTCAATAGCCCGGCTTTGCGAAAAATATGCTCACAAAATCAAAAACCATTAGGAAAAACCAATAGCTTTAAAAAAAATCTAAAAACTCACGTTTGTGTTTGTATTTCTTAAAAATAAGAAAATAATCCTACGGGGCTGAAAGAGGGGCCACTCATAACGTGGGGGCGTATCTTTGCAAGTTACACCCACGATCTATACAGGACACCCACGTTTTGAGTGGCCCCTCTTTCAGCCCCGTGGGGTTATTTTCTTATTGTTAGGACATTTAAAAACGTGGGTTTTGAGATTTTTTAAACCTATTAATTTGAGACTGACTTAGTGATCAATGGTTTCTGTTTTTAAGACAAGCTTTGAATAACTTTTTCACTACGGTTTTCTCGAAAATAGTTTTTGTATTTGCCGACATTATTGAAATCTATCAGTTTGCAAACTAGTGCAAAATGATTCTACTGTGTCCCATCTGTTCAGTGTCTCTCGTCCCACAATATGTCACTTATTGCACCTCGTTATCCTTTCTCTTCCTCTTTAGATAAGGGCATGAGTGAAAACTGACGCTCTTTATGCCTTCGTCTATACATGCTCCTTGAGTTTATTTACTAGGGATATCGTAGCAAGGAAAATGGTGTTTAGTTTTGAAGGGTTTATGTATGAACTTTTATTTGTATAAATGTATTAACTTTGTTTAGTAAGCTAATGTAATACAATTCTGTGGTTATACATAAGTCAAATCGAAATCTATCATTGCCCATGTAAGTTCGTAAAAGAACGTTTTCCCAAACTAGGAATTTCTCCTGGATCGTGGGTGCGTTAACAAAGCATAGAAACTCACATGTACAAACACCCAGACCCGGAACAAATCTTGCAGATCAGTCAAAGCGTAACAATTTTCATTTCCTAAAAAAAATTTATTTATTTATTTATTTTTCCATCTTACAACTATCATTACAGGATGAGAACCTAATGCGATAGTGTACACAAATACATACTAATAAGTTTTGTAACTAATTACAAATAAAGCATTTCTTGTAAATTCACTCAGAGAACAATGAAACAAATCAATGTCCCTAGCTATGAAGTTGAGAGTGCGGAGTGCACGCGTCAGTGGCGCCTCACCTAACAGATTGGTTCGCGCGCGGGGCTCCACCAGCAAGCGTGGCTGTCGGCGTCGCCCCACATACCTGTCCGGAACACACAAACCTACCTGCCCTAATATATCCGCATTATGTACCTTCCCTCTAAGTACCTTGAATATGTACGAGGTAAGTGTGAGATCCCTCCTGACCCTCAGCTCGTTATATCCAACCATACCCAAAATAAATAAAGTTGGGTACATAAGCGGATAAAATGGGTATACACCATACAATTTTAAGTACAAAAACCTGATAAATTTGTTCTGTATTTTCTCCAGCATGCACCTATATTTAGATTCATGTGGAGCCCAGATGATTGCGTTACATTCTAATTGGCTCCTAACCAATGCATTATAAAGGGCTATGATGGCTTTTATGTTAGAAAAATTTCCCACCATACGAAGCATAAAACCTAAATTACGATAAGCTTTTTTGCAGCAGCTTACAATGTGATCACGAAACGTCAGCCCAGTGTGGAATTTCACCCCTAAATCCCTTACTTCCGTAGTCCTAGCCATTGACGACCCACCCAACTTATAATCATATATTATAGGAGCACGAGCACGAGAGAAAGTGATTGTGACGCACTTTGAGGTGTTGAACTGCAAGTGGTTGTCCTTGCTCCAGGTCACCACTCTGTCTATGTCCCTCTGGAGCCTCTCGCAATCAGCCAACCCCCTTACCTCTAGCGACAACTTAAGGTCATCAGCAAACAGCAAACACTTGGCGTCTTTTACTACCTCTGGCAGGTCATTAACCATGAGAATGAACTGCAAGGGCCCAAGGTTACTGCCTTGACTCACTCCAGACCTGGTAAAATATGGCTCTGATTTGCACCCCGCATATTCTACGTACTGTTGCCTACCGCTTAAGTAACTTGTGAAGAACTTGAGCAGATGTGGAGTGAAACCGAATGCTGCTAACTTTTTGAGCAAGACATCATTATTAACTAAATCAAATGCTTTCTTAAAATCGAAGTAAGCAGCATCAGTCTGCCCCCCACTGTCTACCGATGGCACAAGACTGACCATATGGCTCAAGAGATTGCTAGTAGTGCTTCTTTCCGGTCGGAATCCGTGCTGGGCATCCGATAACTGACAGCGGACTTGTTGAAATATGCTCTTATGAATAGCCGCTTCGAATACTTTAGCCGGGGTCGAAAGCACTGCGACAGGCCTGTACCCCTCTACCGTCATCCCTGAACCCCCCTTTGGCACCGGAACCACGCGGGTAATCTTCCACATCTCGGGAAATACAGCTCTCTTCAAGCACTTATTATAAATGTCCTGTAATGGTTCGGCTAGCACCATTCGACAATCCCTAAAGATGTAAGGCGGGATGCCGTCCGGTCCTGAAGACCTTTTCGGTTTAAGTTTTCGAAGCGCACAACAAACGTCCGATAGTGATAAGAAATCAATGTTTACCCGCGCTGCTCCGTTCCCCCCACCTGCGTTCACCATAGCTGCACTTACGTCTAACTCGGCCTGCTCCGTACTATAAACCGAATAGAAGTACTCAGCAAACTCCCGAACGCACTGTTCATCCGTCAAAGCCTCGCCGTTCTTCACAATCTTTTGCGGACTTCTACTACCTCTCCAAGATTTGACATACTTCCAGAACGACTTTGGGTCTTCCAGCATATGATGTTGAACTCGGTGCTCATACTGTTTCCGAGCAGCTAATATGGATAGTTTTACTTTTGTTCTACACTGAGCAAACGCTTCGTAATCAGACCTCACCCCACTTGTTTTGTATTGTTTATGTAGGGCAGACTTTAATTTTATGTCGCGAATTATTTCAACAGTGTACCACTCAGGGTAACTATACCTTGAGCTTACACGACTTCGCTTTTTCTTTGGAACGCAATCATCTAAAATGGAATTAATAATATTATAGAAATAATTTAAACTGTTTTCTAAATCTAACTCATACATTGGAGCCCAGTCCACGGAGGCCATTGATGAGTATAACATTGTAAAATCTGCTTTATTAAAATTCCAACCTACCGGTTCATGGGTATCCGCTGCCGGTGCTGATGAGCCCGCGCGCAGGTCGCGGCGCACGCGAAGGCCCACCGACACGTCGAGCGGCGGGTGGTACGCGTCCACCGGCACGAGAGGCGTCTCCGCCGCGCGCACTATCACACTCCCCTCCTCCGCGAATGTACTCAAAACTAGATCTAGTTGCCGGCCATTGCAATTTTCTACTTTGTTACTCTGAGTGAATCCACAATACGTTTCAAAACATTGGAAATAATTAAGAATGTTTACAGGACAAGAATGCAAGTTAAAGTCACCCATTACAATAGTGTCATTATAAGACTTACACAAACGTTTAATAATTCTAAATAATACCATATACTCAGTTTCGTTACTATTAGGTGGGATATAAACAACACATAACACAAACAATAATCTATTTCGCTGGTACACTGACGTACAAACGAGTTCAAATACCTGCTGATCAATGTTTACATTATCAGGTACGGACACTCGCCGTAGTTCAAAACTCGGTGTGGCCACGAGACACACGCCGCCGTGTTTGCGCCCATCCGCTCGGTCACATCTTATGATTGAGTAACCAGGTGGAATTAATTCTGCGTCATGTATAGATTCATTACAGCCTGTTTCGGTTATCACAAATAAGTTTGCACTTGAAGATAAAAGGCCCACATAAAAATCTTCCAGTTTAGTGCGGAGACCCCTTACATTTTGATAAAATATGTCTACTAATTTACTCTGGGGATTTTTGTTTATTGGTATGTCTCCGAAACCACACCCATTCGCAGAATTCAATATTTACTGCCCAACTTTCTGGTTGACACAATACTTCATACTTGCTTTCCGGCACCCCAATAATAAAGGAAGCATAGTCTCTTTCTGTTTTGTGTTTTATTTGTTCTATATTAATCGGTACTGTCTCTCCATACAGCGACTTCACGTGTTTTTCTAAATTATCCACAGAAGTATCCTTTTGTAGACGCCATACATGTAAGTATTTTTTCCTCTCAGTTCCCTGAATTTCAGTTGAACTCCTGCTACCCCCTCTCCTCACTTCACTATTTGGGTATCAAGCGAGGTAGTGATCAAACGCGAACCTATAATTAAATAAAAAAATAATTGAGCGTTGATCAAACAGCCTTATTAATTTAAAAAAAAAAATAATAATAAAATTACTTACTAATTAATTAATTTTAAATACATAAAATAACAGACATCTTTTGAATTTTTAAAAATTACATTAAATTAAACTTTACTATCGTAGTCAGGAGAGTGAGATGATTAAAATATATTATGCAAAATATTTTGCAAAAACATATTCAAGAAATTCGAGGAAAACACATGTTTCTGTGTCACTGAAAATGAAACGTAGTAGGAGTTTCATTAGACATCTCGGCGCAATGCCCCGGGCAAAAACAACCTACCGACATAACAACACATAAAATAATAATATTATGTATGTATATTTTGAAAATGTATGTTTCAGAGGCCTTATCACAAGATATCTGAATTTTAGTTTTAGCGTACTTGAAGTATTTAATTCGTTTATTGTATGAAAAATTGTATTTGTGTTATTGTATGAAAAAACTAATTTTTCCCATCGAATTAACATCAAAGTTCCAGTTTACTTTCCGTCACAAAAACGTGTCGCAAAAGTCTTAATAGAGATTCTTGACACTTCGATGACATACCAGGTTTTAGAACGACATGACAGTTGTCACCTTGACGTAACCATGTATAACTAGCCGCCGGCTAGTATTGAGAAAAACATCGCGAAAAGCTATTGAAGCCAAATTGTGTACTTAACGGTGGCTCAAAAGGTGGCGTTGATATAAAGTGAGGTTTTCTGATCATTTTGTTAAGAACCTACTGCAGTTTCAAAAATGGAATGTAAGAGAGCGTTTCAAAACATAATACAACTACACCAACAGCAGATCATACAAATATTTTCCCGTACAGGAATTTAATTCACGATACGATTTTTGACAGCTGATCGACTAGCCCTTGCATCGGAGGCAAGTTTCGTCAAAACAGACACAGACAGATTTTATTTCGTCTACGAGTAAACTCACACTGAAAACATTATAATAGGAATAACATTACAAAATATCATAAAAAGCCAGTTTACACAATTAGTCTACGTCGGGCCCGGGGCGAGTGGAACAACGTTACAAAAAACAACCTTGTGTTCGTAATTTATTTGTTTAATTCGTTTAACTTTTATATCGTTGTTTTTTATTATCTTTTTAGAGCTTTATCTTTGTTTTAAATGGCTTGTTGTGCCTGTAGTATCTCATTTGCTGTGTAAATTAGTACCTACTTAATTATATAAGATAGAAGTAATTTTAAAGGTTTATTATCTCTGTATGGTAAATCCATTGTTTTTATCAACTCGATTGTTTGTTCAACGGTTGCAAAGTTTAAAGTTCGAACCATGACAGTTTAATGGTTTTTACTAAGAATAGGACCAGCTTGAACCATACTGCGACAATTATTAGAACTGTGAAATTGATTAAGGGAAAGGTCAATAAAAAAGTTGTTAAGAAAAAAAAGATTTCTGAGTAAAAAAAAATACAAAATGTTGTGTCTTTTCTTGCGTATAATAAATACTAATAGTAGTTACTAATCATATCTTAAAATATTAGACTTTAGAAAATTAGATATTTAAAATAATGTTAAATCGAAGCCCATAAAATAAATTGGCACGTATTCATTAAATAAATGCCAGTTTGCATCCCAATTCCATATCTTCCCTTCATGCTACGCTCAGAGGTACAATTCCAGAGATATCAACTTAAATACTTTTAAAAATAAATTTATATGATCATAAATTGTTTGAAATACAAGTGCGTACTTAACCTGTGACTCTCTGTTGTGTCGCGCTCTCCATACTTTATGAGAGTTTCAAATTGGGGGCAGGGTTTCGTGAGAAATGGGGTAAAAATCAGAAAACAATTTTTTTTCTTATCTCTTTACCGAGTCCGAAAAATACGTTTATAAGTCTGTAATTAGTCCTAGTTATATGGGCCATAATAATGTACAAGTAATTCACGCTGTCTGCAGCAGCTTCGACCCATTTATTCGAAAATTTTACAAACCCATGGCCATGAGTGCGTAATACCCAGAATCGTTTCCCGTGTGGTACTCTATACTATAAACTATCAGGAACAGCAATGAGTGACTGCCTATCCTCAGCCTGCCCCCAATGAACTCACTGCATTCGGGCCATTAAAGTAATAACTGTCGAAAATCAACTGTCGAAAATGACAGCCGCATTTAAAGCTTTATAGTGCTTTTAGAGATGATTATCCATCCAAAGATCAACTTAGGTAAACGTGACTAGTCTCCGGACTATACATATATAAGGGGTGACCGTGACTCAGTAACATACAGGGCTATTGAAGAAACACCATGGTTTTGAATCAGTACGAGTCTGACAGTCCCGTCTGCCACACTCTGGGTGAATAGACTCATTTGATAATAACGTGTCTAACCCTGGAATAATGTACTGCGCTGCTGTTTATATAGAAAAACAGCTTATATAAAATAAATTGACTTTCACATAGCGACAGAACCTTCTTCTTGTTTATTACACAAGACTTATCATATTAAATGACAACAGCAATGAATATGTAACATTATGAGATCTGTCTGTTTTGTTTAACAAATTATCTTGTAAGGTAATAAGCGGAGTTTAAAATGTTAATATTATTTACTTTATTTGTTTCGTTCCAGTTTATATTCGTGTTTATTTTATCCGGGTAGAAGCCAATTATATGGGGACGCTGGGATCATGTACCTTTATTCTGCTGCAACGGGGAAATTATGAAATAATGGAGCAGTATTTTTGAATTAACTGTTGTGGAGTTATTAGTATGTAAAAGCGGAAAATTGCAGTTATCAATATTACTAATTAAATGATTTTACGACGTGTCGGGGTAAGTTCATATCGAGACACGACGCGACGCGATACTACTGGAAATGTGCGTTTATTGCCCGCGGTACTACTACTCGTTGTACTACGATTATACAGAATATACTACTAGTTTATTTATATTATACAGATTAATAAATTACAAACTGTGTTGAATTAATATATAATCTTTTACAATATGAAAATGGATCTTTTCGCGTAGTAAATAAAGTCATATTTTGAGTCGCTCAATTAAATAAAAAACAACTTTTAGTACAAAAAAAAATAAAACAAATAAAATTAGATGTAAAACCACCTAGGTGCTTAGATAACCAATCAGATTGATTTTTTATACTGCAACGAGTTCGATACTTAAGTATCAGCTGTGAAAAACTTCTTTAAAATTTTATTCCGAACATTTTCACCGTTCAATCCATCACTGTACTGCTACTAGGTTTATTAAAAAAAAAATGATTGATCGAATTTAGTCCCTGAGGCTAAAAGGTATGGGCTTAAAATGTACTGACGAATTTTATTTACTGATTGTTAATAAAGTGATTGATCCTAGCTACGGTGTCAAAAATTGTGGCTTAATAAATTGGCACTTAGGCTTGTAAGTACATGACTTCTATGAGTTCTTATTTTTAGCAGGAGCATTCAATGTTTGTACATCAAGCCGAGCTCATATTTCGGAGAAAAAAATAGGCATAGGTAATTGTTTTGAGAGCTGGCGCCGGCAACGGAGGCACCGTTGCCGGCGCAGGCTACGAAAAGTATATAACTATTGGGAATTTGGGAACCGGCGGTAGCCGAGATTTAAAACAACGGCTACCGGCGCCAGCACTCAAAATGGGAACCGGTGACAATGCGCAAAACTCCGGGCAATTTCGCCTGGCTCTACTAGTTCTTGCGAACTCGGGACTTACTGGCACTCCGACTCGGACAGGTTATAAGAGGATGGCGGGGTCATCCTCTTCGTGGTTATTTTTTTTAAACCACCCAGAAGTAGGAGCCCCGCGAAGCGGGACTCCGTCGACCTGTCGAAGAACTTGTTTACAATTTACAATCTTGCGAGATAGATTACTTATAATAAAACGGTATTTACAATTTTACGGGCGCCGGCCATCTGTTCAGCAACCGGTGCCGGCAGCGGAGACACTCCCAATTATTTTACAATATCGACACATTTTTCAAAAAAAAATATAATTAAAAATTCCTTTGAAAGCGTTATTGCATTATCGAAGATACTAATAGGCATATAGTAAATTCCTTTTGAAGGTTTTCCGTGTAAATGTACGGATGATTCCCTTTTGAAACGGACGTTCTTTTGGTACCCAATAGTGCCGGGACAAAGGCTTTGCAATCGTGTGATGGAACGTTTTGCTTCCATTTTGTACTCTTGCTTCTTGCTCTTCATTTTTGGCACTTTTCGTTTCTATTAGTTTTTGGGGAAAGGTTGATTGCTTGATAATGATCATGAATTCATTGTCTGTAGTGATTTTTAATTGAAGGCTAAATCTAATTTTAATTTGAAGGCTAGTTGCGATTAGAAAGATACCTTGAAACGATCATAAATTATGGGAATGTGCCGCAGGAATTTGACGGTACGTTTAGCGGAATGGCTGAGCAATTGGACTGTTGCGCTGCGCGGTTTCTATTCCTGCACAACAAATATTTGTACGATCTACAAGTAGTTGTTCCGGGTCTGGACGTTTGTGTATGTGAGATTTTAAGTTTGTAAACGCACCCACCGTACTTGAGAAATTAATACTGCGAGGCCGTTTAAAAAAATAAAAACAATTTAAAATAGAGAAAGTTCGGGCTCTTTTACATTAAACGATAACAACACGATACTGACATAGTTTTCATCGACTATCACTCATTTTCCCTAGAAATAAATGAAACTACCAATGTCGCGTTGTTACCGATATCGTATAATGTGAAAACGCTTATCCACACTGGCCCTACTAATCTACCCACAGAGTTATTTTCACATTATGATATTTGTATAGATTATTACCTACAACAAGTATATTGAAGATCTTATTAGCTTTGCCACATTCTAACTAGCCGATCTGTTGGGCAACAGATCGGTCGACTGGTCAATCAGAGAATGTTTGCGCAGCATAATGTTGTCTTAGGCAAGAAAGTGTTTCGCAGAACAAGGCATAGGTAGGTGAGGCAAAAATTGTTTCTGCGAATTCAGGATAGTGAAGTAAATAAGAAAGAAAAGAAATAAAGAAAACAAGCGGAACCCTTTTAGTTTCGTCTAGAAACGAAGTAATAGTTTTGGGGGCCAATAAAATCAGTGTGGAGGATGTAAAGTAAAAAGGATTGTCTGCTTGTAAATAAAACGAAAAAAGATATGAGTTTAGTACGACACTTTTAGTTTTCACTCCTATACCATTTGAAGCGATCATCTTGAATTTTGCGTTATGTTTGATTTAGTTGACAGCTACACAGGCATGGACATAAATTAGACATTACAACGGGCTTACATTATTATGGCGCCATTTGCCACCGAATTGATTGTCTAATTCTAAAAGCACAATAAAACTAGTACCTAACGAAATAACTATGATCACCTGTCTGATCAATTTCTCTATTACAGTTTTTAATATGTACTTTTTAATAATTATTATGAGCAGTCCATATTTCACACAATTTGCCTGCTCTTTTCACAAATCCAACAAAGCACAACAAACATACGTTACGCCACTACGATTGATGACACGTCGTCGCATCGCCAAAAAACACGCGACCCATTTGCAGCCGACTAATGGACAGGCGAAGTGAAGCGCTATGAGCACTATGACGACACTGGCGTGACGTAACACCATTGTGTAGCTATTGCGTCATCGGGAATGGAAACCAGATGGGGAAGTTAAAAACTCTTTATTTGTTTACTTTTCGGAAAGTGAGAAAGTTATTTAGAACGCAATAGGCGAATGGCTAAAGTATACGAGGAGAGGAAAAGTTTGTGTGTCAGCCATTGTAGTAAGATGAGTTTCCTCCTAAGTATTGTTTCAGTAGTATAAGTTAAACAGACGAATGGGGCATGTTTGTTTTTCTTTTATTAAGAACCTCTAATGTAACCTTATTTAACTAAAAAAAATAGGTGCCACAATTTTTAACCCTGTGAATCGTCAAGGCTTAGGAGCAATTTTTTTAAACGCACCTGGGTTTTTCTAGATCTAGGTGTAAGAATTGTGTTTCTGTATGTGAGATTCTATGTCTGGAAACACCCATGATAAAGGAGAAATTCCTAGAAAATAGCAATTTTTTTTATTAATAATTACTAAAACATTTTTGGGTCTCGTCAAAATGTTTTCATGCGCCATTTCGGACGAGTTATATGATTAGTAGTTAAGAAAACCATTAAATACCATAATTTCTTTAACAAATGCTTAAAAAATAAATACGATGTTCACTAACGTTCACTAAACTACTGTTCTAACAACTCGCCTTTACAAGAATTACAAAACAAGAATAATTACACAAACTCTAGTTGGGATCGAACCCGCGCATGGGCAACTGCTTATAGTCGCGGAAAATTAATGTACACACGGCTACACATCAAGCTATACAAAACCAGTGTTAGCTGACCGTTTATTGTGTGTAAAAATCGTACAAAGCGAGACCAAGACAAACTGGTTTTGTATAGCTTGATGTGTAGCCGTGTGTACCTAGAGGCCAAGTTGACATAATGATACTTACAAAACTCATTAAGGATAGTGAATACTAGCTAAGATTCACATAATTATTCGCATTAATTTCTCCATTTTATACATTTATTTAATTTGTCTTAATCTTCGTGCAGTGTGGATTACGGATGGATACCTTTGTCGCCATCTTGTGCAAATAAACTAAGAAACATCTTTCTACTTTGAATAATTATAATTGTCTATGCAGTCGAGGAGATGCCAGGTGGTAACAATTGTGAATACGGTAATAAAACATGAAATAATTTTTATTTGAAACAAAATGTTAGATTCCAATAAATTTCAGTCCCCTAAGTATTCGAAACTAAATAAAAGGGTACAGATTAAAAGTTAAATCAACTCTTACAATCTTAAAATCGTTAAATTAAAAAAAAAAACAATATAGGACAGTGAATTTCCGTTTGTAATCTTTTGTGTATTGCACGTAAACTGCGAAACTTAATTATATAAAAGGCGGAGGTTTCGTTTAGCATCATAATCGTAGAATTATCTTGCAATACATTCGTTCAAAAACGCCTTCAAACAGGACGACTGACGTTTTGCGTAAACCCTTTGAATGCGGCACGTTTTATAAGGAAACCTAAAACTATTCTATATCATTCATTCAATTTCGAATCTTAAACAAATATAATTATTGTTTAAGAGTCGTCGCAGATTCTATTCTCTTAACATTACGGTTGAATTTCGTACCTTGTCTCATTGAGATCGAGGTTCGAAATCAAGTGAACGCTACAGAATAGCACTGCAGGCTGTTACCTAGCACAGAAATGAGTTAAGTCCGAAAGTGAAGATACGAAACGGTTCGGCTTCCGACCGCTCGGCTCTCGGCACTCGGCTCTCGGCACTCGGCTCTCGGCACTCGTCCTCAATACCTGCTTAATACCTTTTCAATATTAAACGCAGTCATTATCACCGGGACGCGAATATCGTGAATATATTAATAATTTATTGTGATGGCTTCTTCGAGCAAGATTTCTCTTATTACTTTCTTTAATATTATTAAGTATGCTCAACACCCTAAGCGCCAAGAATACGATTTTTTTTTTTCGGACTTGTTTAAAAGTAGGTACACAATACTCTTATTTTGTTTTTCAACCCTCTCCCTTTTTCCTTGTTTTTCCTGGATTTTCATCCGTGTGACATTTGGATATATTTTACAACGTGTATCGCACAAAACTTGTGTTTTGCAGTACCTACGGCATACCAGTCAATCACACGGATGCATTAGGGCCTATGCACACCACGTTTTTTAAATGCGTTATTGTCAAACAGAGCAGTTTGTTGTCACGATACAAAGTGTCAAACGCGCGTTTGTATCGCGACTGTATCGGCTGGTGTGCATAGGCTCTTAAAGATGCATCGATGGATCTCTCTTTTGTATGAGCTGAAAATTAATGATAACCTTTGTGAACTTTATTTTACCTAAATAAAAGAATCAGCGTCAAAGCAGTGAAAGCCTTTACAATACCTTGTACATTTGAAATCCTATATTTATACCAGTTCACGTACTAAATCAACCAAAACAGTTCAATTTGTAGGCTGTCACAAAGCTAATACCTTCCCTTTTATTGCTATCCCACCATTAGAGAAACCATAATAAGTCACATTTACCGTATTTTGGGTAAATTGAAAAACTTAGTCGGCAAGATAATCTGTGCGGCAAAAATAAATGGATCATGATTCATGGGCATTTGTAAGTAGGTTACGTGTAGATAAATATAGGTGAACGCTTTTACGAAGCTCTGTTGTATCATTTCGCTAAGCATTTTGTGAGGCCATAGAACATGCGGGTATAGTAAACAGCGGGTTTTGAGAGCGTTCTTTTTTGAGGACTCGTTTCGTTCGTTAGGGCAAAGGTTGTTTTAAAAAGATCCTATTCCATTGTTTTACTGGTAGTATTTCCAAGTCCATTCGTAATTTTATTTTTACATTTATGGAGTCTAACATTCGTTGAACTTCGTACGATAACACAGAGTGTCTGTGGTGTATTGTTACATAATTTTTATTATTTTGTTATATTGTTTCTTTCTTCTATATTTCTAAAAGCATTTTACTATTATCTTGTTTCCTTCTTCATTCCAAATAAATCAACATAAAATAAAACCAACCTTCCTTATGACGAGTTTTCAGTCTTTTAATTTACACGTAATTTTTACGTATTTCCAGTATTTACAGCGGTTCTTGTATGGAAAAATGGAACAGCGCCTCTGGTGTACGAAGAAAGAACTAGGTATTTTTTTTCTTGAAATTAATGTCAAAGTTTCAGTTTACTTTACATCACAATAACTAAAAATTCATGATGTCCCAGGAAACACTTTGAGACATTAAACGAAAACTGAAATAGAAATCAAAATACACAAACTCTTGAACTTTCTTTTGTTTCAAATATTCTTTTGTAAAGAAATCCTTGATTGTCAAAGAAACTATCAGTCTTGTACGTGCTCCTTGCTTTGGAATTCCAGTCAGACTTGAGGCCAACTTTAGATAGTACAGCAAACTAGACCACGGACTCTTTAGTTTTCTTCATCATTTGTTTCAAGTGAGTGTATCGAATGTTAACTAGTTCCCTGGAGATTGTGTGGGGTTACAACTGGATTCTTTAAAGGTGTTGACAAAGGCATTATCTTTCTGGAACTTTCAATGGCGAAAATTATGGCTTTTTACAGAAAAAATCTCCTATTTAGCTACACTGTATGTGTATCTGTGCAGGATTTCATTTTAATCTATTTTGCTTCAAATCATAAAATTGTTTTGCTTGTAAGGTTTTTTATTTAGTAGATTACTAGGCGCGGGACTTATCGATTTACCGTGGACCTGGACCGTAAAGGGCTATTGAAGGACACCGTGGATTTTAGTCAGTACGAGTCCGATAGTAATGGGTAGGCGGACTCATTTGATGATTTTACCCTATGGGGGAAAAAGTAGATTACTAGTACTGAAATTTTCGCACCGGTTAAAAAAATGGCTGTTGCCATTACAAAAGATAAAATAAAATATATACCTATTCGCTATTTGTATGGCCCTATTCTTAAAGGTCATGGTCTCGCGATGGTGTCTGCACAAATATCAATGGTGGAAACCCTGGTATTTAATTCCCACCGGCCACTGATTCATTTATCAACAATACAGAAACAAATAAAATAATATTATTTAGTTAAGCTAGTCTGTTATTTATCGAAGAATATAAGGAAAAATACCAAATTCCACATGTATTTTCAAGTTTGTTATATGTTTCAGAACTACAACAACTAACTAGCTTTTTCATTCACTTTTATATAAATTTTGTGAATGAATATTAAAAACAATATGTTTGCTATATTTCACATTAGACTATCGACATGAGAAGAAGTTTCATACAAAATTCACCTCATGTCACGAAACCGATTCTGCGATTTGGGTGTGAAACAAAGACATTCACATTTATTTTCTAACTAATATTTTAGTAATGTTTTACAGATATCATACTGTGCATGAAATTTTAGCAAATCCGTAATAACCATGACTGACTGGCTACTTAGGCTACACGTGAATACTATTATATACGAGGTATGCAAAACAAAATCTGTTATAATTCGCGCACCCTTGACCTATAAGAAGCCCAGAGGTGACATTGTGACGTCAAGAAGGTCGAATGACGGATAATCTGGGGTCATTCATGTTCCAAATTGAATGCTTTGACACGTGTATGGATAACCGCTACCACGGGACATTTTGCTGAAGCGAAAATTCCCTCGACTTACGGCTCGACCTTGTCGCTGAGAGCGGGGCGGTGAGTAGTAAGTAAGATGAAATGTTTGAAACACGCTACGAGGCGCCGCCAGTGATAAATTCGCGTAGGTACTGACAGGCAAAGACAAGTAAACGTATCCTTCTTATATTTGACGTAGTTTCCCCGGAATACATCATAGCTTGTTTACATAATGTCAAATTCGGCCAATTTATCTGATATATTGAAAGCGACACGATTTCCCTCAGGACCTTGTTACCTATAAAACAGATCAGTACAGAAGATCCACTTTATACAACGAGCGGTATCAAGCTCACGCACACATGGTCGCGTAATGCGGCGATCTCAAACAACTGCCGGTTGCGAGTGCACATGCACTCACTGATGCTTGAAGCTTTTCAGTGTGTGCGTGCGGGATCCTACTCGTGAGTGCGCTTTGGAGCCGAACTTCTCATCATCTGATTAGCATTTTGCCATCTACATTATAAATATTACCGACTGCAGTTGAATAATATTTCAATATTTGTTACGTGACACATTTGCCAATCTGACTGCCAAAACCCACTTACAGGCAAGAATTTCTGGTTTAAAATACTCAAATATTTACAAATCCTTAACGTAAGGGAGACCGCGTACAAAAGAAACAGAGGGCCGTAAGTAACAAACGGTCTGTAAGTTTATTAAATGGTCGAAACGTCGACCTACTAAATGCAAGCGGGTGGCGCGACGCCGGCTATCTCCTGGCGGTGGTAGGGCGACGCTGTTTCTTTTGTACCCAGTTACCCCTACGTTCTAAGACACGTAGAAGCTTGATACGTGATAGATGCTTACCCAATCAACTGACCATCCGTAAACCTTCGATTAAATCTGCGTTATCATTGAGCCAAGAATGGAGTAGACCTTCTATACCCATTTCTATGATGACATTACCTTCAACAAAATACAGGAATACTCGAGTTTGGTATCACAATAACCCGAGGAGATGGTTCGTTGGTTTCAAGAGTTTTTCAGTAAAGGTTTCTTCCGATACAGTCGTCGTTTCAGAGACTCGGGGTCAAGTGGCCTGAACCCCTAATATAAAAGAAATGAGCTTGCCTTTTATTTTGTTTCTTAAAATTTTCAAATGTTTTGGATTTGGAACATTTGTGTCCTGTGTGCTCGTCAAATAGTAAGAGAATATCTATTATTATCACTTATTACACTATGTTCCCTTGATTACGTGTTTACAGCTGTTGCAAAATGTTTTATTCTTTTTTTTATATTATTATCCTCGTTTTGCTCCTTTAATCGGTGAAAGAAAGGACGAGATTTTCCATTCTAAATGTTTTTATTTTATTTTATAAGAACGAGCAAGTCTTCTTGCAATTCATTCACTAATTCATTGTACTAAACCTATTTCTCATAATTATGGTGAATTATATACTGTTACTTTTGAATGAGAACCGAATATTTTCTTTATCTTTTTTTTCCAATTTTTTATCAATCTTTTATTTAAAAAAGCGAATAAATTAAAAGTCGAAAATATAAAGCGGTGTAAGACTGAAAAAATAAAGGTCCTTAGGGACTACATTTACTTGATGAGCTGCAGATAATCGCCTTTTATCTCACGAAGATTAGGTGACGATAGCACAGTTTTTAATCAAAATCTTCAAGAGTTGCCACAAAAGAAAATAGCTCTTCGATCTTCTCAACTAATGATTTCATCTCAAAATGGCGTTCTAACTTTAAAATATCATATATCTACCGTTGAGAACCATTAAAGTAAATTAGATGCAATATTTTACAGTTATCTTGTCTTATAAATTAGTTTTAGTTTCAAATGTGATATAGTATATAGATTTTTATTACTTTAGAGACTCGTGTGAAATTGGTGTTAATAAATTATGTCCGTTGTGACTTATGCCTAATTAAAGGTCACTGCTAGATTTTCGACGCAGGACGTTGTGAGTTGGATGATCATTGATCGATAGTTAAACAAAATCCCATGCAAACTCCCATGGAAAGTACTCTCAGGTGTTGATCTCGGCTGTTATTAATAGATCTATGATAGTCGTTACAACTAGAAAGTTTGACAAGTGAGTCACTTTCAGCTTGGCGATGCTTCGCCATCTGTTTCTGTCCTTAGCAGAATGAAGTGCATCGTGAAGTTTCGTGTCCAGGGAAGAGCGAATTTGGTCCGACCATCTAAGTGGCATGCGACCCTTCGGACGCTTGCCATTATCTCACAATTGTTCAATGTTGTGACCATATTTTCTCGCGACGTGGTCGAAATACTCCAGGATTCTTTGAAGATAGGTGGTAGAAAGTCTGGTTTAGATCTTAAGGTCGCGAAGAATGGACTCATGGGAGCGGAATATAGTCCAGGGTATCTGCAACATTTTCCTCCAGCACCACATTTATAGAGTATCGATGCGATCACGATCGGCTTTCTTAAGAGTCCATTAGTCCGTATAGATAAAATTAAATTGAGTTTATGTCGACCGCCATTTAAGTTTTATTAATATAGGGACTAAAATTTCGGCAAAAAGTATTCAGTTTTCGCGGAAATTTTCGACTGTTACTGAAAACTGATCCTACACTTAGGCTAATGTTAGCTTGATAATGGAAAACTGAAATTAATACTGGCGTCTGGTAGAGTAGGTACTATTTACTGTAGGTGCGAAGTTATGTACTGAAAAGGTCAAAATAATTCATAATCAAGGTGAGTCCTGGTATAAACGTTTTGATAATAGTCGGTCCCTAACACATTTAAATACCAAGTTACTTATTATCTTTACACATATTTAAAATAAAATGGTGAAACTTCAACATTAAAAATATTGAAGGTATATTTCTCTCTCTCTCTCATCTCTTTTTTTGCAGGAAAATATCTGAGTCCGATAAAAGTATAGTTACTTTATTCTAAACCGTACGAAAATGCGGTCAAAAGCTAATACCGAACAAAAACCGTCTGATTTGAACTGAAACTATAAGACGGGGGATTTATTGGTTTGGATACTTAGGGTATGATCTTCATCATAGTGATTATATCCTGAAAATTCTATGAGAAAGTTATAAATTATGACCGAGTATCATAGGCTCTATTATCAAATAGATATAGACATTCCCTTGGGATAACTCCCGATCGTAACGGGAGTAAAAGCTCTTGAAAAAATGCAACAATTCCGTACGTATATCCTTCCTCAAAGGACGCACCGCAGCGTGCCGGATCCGGCGGCCGGCGCGGATCCGCATGCGATCCTCCGCAGTTCGCCATTGCCGGGCTAACCCTCAGTACACAACCCGCCGGGGCACGGGCCGGACGCACCCCGCTTGTCTTCATTCTCACTCACCTATCCTAACCCTTAAACACTAATGCTCGTCTACCAATACCATCATCTCAAACTAGGACTTAGAAAACCACAATAAAAAAAAAAACAAAAACAATGATTGGTAAAACTAAGTCACGTAAATCTACAGGTGGATCGTTATCTAACACTCGATTTTAAACCTTTCCTTTAAGTAAATAGAGTTTCAATTTCCTCGCTCTTTTTATCTTATCGTAATTCGTGTTTTATATCATAAAAATAAGTGTTCTAGTGTTTGAAATTCGAATGTTTTGTAATTTAAAAAAAAAAAATCGTTGTTGAATATTTAAAAATTAGTCGAGTTCTCATTTTAAAATTTGAAGTTTTAATCGTAAATAATTATGGGTTTTTCGATAAATGTTATCGTTGTGAAATAGCAGTGTTTTTTGTGTTATGAAATAACAGTTTTTAAATAACAGTGGCCTAATACTGTTGTGTGCTGTGATAACAAGGCGTTTCTTTGTGTTACGTGAAAAATATCAGTAGTTGTGGCTAATACAATAACATAAGGTATTTTTCTTATCTCGGACTTGTTGTCTTAGGACGTCACTAACATCACAAGCTCCTGTGAGATTTTATTCAAGTAGTTCCCTACTTAATATTTTTCATGAAATATTTTCTTGGGAAAAATGGGTATACACTTTGTTAGGGATTGTTTTTTTTTTCTTACTTATCGTAATATCATTTATAAGCATAAGGTAACTTTTTCATCGTAGTAAAACTGTTTCTAAAACTGTAAAACAATGGTTTCTATTTTTTTTATTAAATGCGTTTATTTTAGAAAAAATCTGGTAATGAAAGCAAAACCTATGAGACATTATCGATTGCTTACCTATTTCTAACTGTGTTGTGGTCGGCTTCCACTTAACAGATGCAGCTGAATAACAGTAATTTACATGGAGCGTCTTTTACCTCTACAACTCCTTTAGAACTTATACATTTAACAACATTTGACACTGGCTAGACTTTGGGGCCACTACCTTCCTATAACGACTGTCAATATACAAATAACAGCCGGGAACTACGTGCTCCCCGAGGCATGGAGGTAACTCGGTATTTTATAATGGTCAGGCATCTACCGACTGTCCTAGGCAAGCGCAGCTTAACCTTGAATATCTACCAGTGCGGCTGTTGTAACTTAGCCGTGAGTTTTGAGACAAATGCGTAAGAAAATATTTCCTTAAAAATCTTTGTATGAATAGAACCTAAAAACCACCACATCAGCCTACCCTAATCTGTCAAAGATTAGATATTAGATTTTCAACCTTCTCGCAATGGTGGAAGGTTCGATTGGTGTTAGATAGGTTGGGGTCATTTAACCTACTGGCGTCTGTGAATTTAGCATACCCGGTTAAATCATTCTACTGTATGAAAATAGTTCTCTCTAAAGCTCTTGATACCACTGAGGGGCAATTTATTGTAATACATTATACGCTGTTGGGCACCATGGCCCTGAAACGCAAAGAGCAGACAAAGTGACAAGGTGGAGTAAGGGCCTGACAGTCCCTACCGCTCCACCCAGGAAGGGAGTACTCATTTTCCACCCCAAAGAAGGTTGAAGCAAGATTTCAAGACAAAAAAAAATCTTGGTTTATTTACAAAATTTTCATTGTGCCTACCTACATTATGTATGCATAGTTATGTCTGATATTGAGAAACAATACTTTTCTTCTAAAATCGTACAACAAGATAACAAATGTAAGAGTGTTTACAGAAAGAAATAAAACAGACACCCACTCAGATTCACAATAAATTAAATAAAACAGTTTGAACTACAATAACTAATTATATTACATTCATTAAAATAAATTATTATATGCAATTTATTTTCATAGAAACTTGTGGAATATGATACTGGCAGGTTCGAGAATTTCTATCACGTTGTCTGTTTATTTTTATACACTTTTCAGTGGGAAAAATCGATAGTTATTTTCAATCGAGTAGCTATATATTTTAAGGTATATTTTTGCCAAAGTGTTGTCTTGAATCCTACACCTCATTATTTCAAATCGAGCTTTTGTTTCAAAAGAAAGATCACTGCGTAGATAAAATAAACAAAGACAAGCAACACTTTTGTCGTCTTACTACGAAAAGTTAAATGTGTTGAACGCTTGTCTAAGACCGGGTAATTGCACAACTTACCCTAATATCAACGTCAAATGCCGTTTTGTAGTTACGCTTATACAAGTGTTTAACAGATATTTAAATTTTAGCAGTAAGACGGATCACGTGAAAAAAAAATTATAGTAAAACGGTTCATGTGGTCGCGGGACTCGCTCACGTGGTAATATCGTATAATATCGTGGAATCAACGTGGATTTTAGTTAGTTGAATCTGACAATCCCTCCCGTCCCGCCCTGTACGGGAGGACTCATTTAATGATTTTACCTTTAGATCATGCTTTTATGATGTACGGAAACTTTAGCGTCATTTCCATGGAAAAAAATAGTTTCCCGTTCGTACATAACACTAGAGGCGCTTTTTCATTTTCCATACAACAAACGACGTAAATACTTCAAGTACGCTGTAGAAATATGAAAATCTTGTGCTAAGGCCTCTGGTTATGTTACAGCATAATTGGACTGATGTTTATGTTTGACTTATTATTTTAATGAGATGAGGTAAAAGCTTCTCTTTACCACATAATATAACAGAATGAAGGTGAAAATACTAAAAAATAAAGGTTATACCTTAGATTACGTCATGTATATAGACATTATTTATGTTAACCAATCTCAGTTTTAAGTATAATGTTATGATTATGGTTCTATTATCTCAAGGTGAGGAAACCTTTAGTTGGCTATGTTATGTATAATGTGTCATTGCCTTCTTGTCGGCATCAGTCACAGTCGGCATGTTTTTCAATTAAAGAGTAGGCTCTTTAATTAAAAAACATGCCGACTCTAAACTTTATTTGAATAACTATCTTTTGCTGGCGCTTCGTTCCTCCTTCATAATCTTTTCTAGAGTCTAACTCAGTCCAAATCAAAAGTCCAAATTACACAGATTTGTCAATAACTGTTCATTTTGTCTTTATTATAATAATTGTATTAAATATAATACAAACTACTAGATTTAAAAATCTTTCACTAATATAAGCTACAGCGTCAGCAATGTACATTATCAATTATGTTATAAGGCATATTTTTCTAAAACCCACGCAGACGAATTTATTGGTGGTGTGCTAGAACCATAATAAAATAATTACAGGCAATTTTAATCTGCCTAGAAGTCAGTCGATCAAAATAATTCGATTAATTATTTTCAAAAAACTAGTTACTTTTAGATTAAAGCACCGAAGATAAGGAACTTAATTGACAGTCTTAAATTAAAACATTCTAACAAAATACTACCCACATAGATCAACTTAACCTTCGCAAAGCTGACCTTACGCCCATCCCCTAAGGACCAAAATGTTTTCATCATTTTCTTTTAATAAATACGAATCAAAGTTTATTACATTACAAGCAAAATACCCCCGAAACATACTCATATATATGTGATTAATTAATACTGTCGTTCCCAAGGGAAACTAATTATGACTGCCCCAAAAATAGTCACAATCATCATTTGTTATATCGGTCGACTACTTTGATTAATTAATTGCATAGCAGGGATTTGATGAGATCTGTTGAGGAGCTCGTGGCTAAATAATTACATTCGCATAGGCCGATCTTCCAGGTTAAGCCGCGCTTGCTGACGTTGGTCTGTGTATGGGTGACCATCTGTTATAGCGAGTTTCCTCCGTGCCTCGGAAGGCACGTAAAGCCATGGGTCCCGGCTGTCATTTGTAGATCTTTGACAGTTTTTACTATTAGTCAGAAGCTCTTAAGTCTGACAACCAGTCTTACCATGGGGTATTATGGTATTACCCAGTTACTGGGTTGTGGAGGTCCGACAGGCAGTCGCTCCATGTAAAATACTGATATCCTGCTGAATCTGGTTTGACTGGAAGCCGACCCCAATATAGTTGGGAAAAGGCTAGGCAGATGATGATGAGCAGAGATTTGATGAAATTATGTCTTGTGTGTTTCATTACTAAAGTTTGGAACGTATACTACCGTCGTACCACAAAAACTTTTAAAAGTCTGATGAACACTTGTCTAAAAAATGTCAGATTATGACGTTGAAATAAGGTCCGTTTTGCAGTCACACTTTTTTTTATACAAGTGTTCAACAGATGTTTAAGTTTTTGTAGTAGGGCTGCTAATATTTATCTTAGAGCTTAACTTGTTGATTTTGATTAACGTGTCGATTAATTAATAATTTCGTGGATACCTCTCGTTAAAGAAAAAATAAAATATGAAAAAGTTTGCTAGACAATTTTGCAAGGGAGTTAAGTTCTATTGATAAAGAAAAATCCGATTAAAATTTTTCCATTCTATCAGCATTGAAATACGGACTATAGTTACATTAAATCTCACGTTTAATAATGCCGTAGTGATTTAAACACAAAGGAAATGGAATACTAGACAGAAGAAGACCTTCACATAATGGAGGGTTGTTAGGATACAAAAACAAACCTTCTTTTGCTTATAAATAGACAGGGAAAGTGTGCGTAAAAAAAACACACTTGTTAAATCAAATAATCAGTTTCCTCTAAATCCGTAGGGACAGTTTACCTCCCTTGATTAACACAAATGATTTTTAATTTCATACAGAAAAATCGATCAACAGTCTGATTGTCGAAACATAATAAACACTTTTAGATCAATTAATATTGTCAAAGATAATATAATTATAATGCCAGAACTAAAAAATACCTATACCCTAGAGTGACACAATTATTATTGTCAATGCTATGAAACTGAAAAAAAGTTTTTTTTTTTGATACCGAGAACTTGGACCTGCTTATTTTATACTATAATAAGTGTGATTTCTATTTACCCGACAATGAACTTACCTACGACCTCATGCTCACTTTTTTAGTACCTAATGCAGCAATTTAGCAATAGTCTCATCATCATCATCATCATCAGCCGGAAGACGTCCACTGCTGAACATAGGCCTCCCCCTAGCAATAGTCTGCTATTGCTAAATTGGTTAAACTTAATAGCCATCGTCATGTACACACGGCTACACGTCAAGCTTTACAAATCCAGTATAAGCCGACAATTCACTGTGCTCGAAGATCATGTAAAACGAGGCCAAAATAAATTGGTTAAATATAGGTTGATGTGTGAGCCGCTGACGGTACCAAAAGACCAATATCTTTCGTTTAGGATCAGAGCGATGATCGCGATAATTTGGTGTCGTTCGTCACGATTGGAACCTTGTTACTATGAAGATAGAGATAAATCTTCACGCTTCACATGTGGTCGGTTATTCGAATGATCGTGGATGTTACTGATCCAGATTGGTTTATTTGATAGAGATTTTTTGGTACGTGATATTTTATTAAGATCGGATATCGGATTAGGTAAAAAATTAAAATCATTTTTCAAAATGATTTCATCTTAGAACTTTGCATTTATTATTTTGTTGAATGATTTTTTTTGAAGCACAGACTTCTCTACTTTTTAAGTTAACAGTTTATTTGCTCTTTTTACGTGGTAATATCATCATAAATGGTGGAGCAGAAGAAACTGAAAGACTTGCATCGAGTAAAACCCACGGTGTTCCATCAATAACTTTTACATCCCAGGGTCACGGTAAACTGTATAGTCCTGTGATCTTGTTTTTGTTTAAGGCACCTAGATACTCTTTCATTTATGCAGTTCCATTCTTGCCATGGTAGACTAACGGCAAGCAATAAGTGTACCTTAACGCTCAAGAGTCTTTAATAGATTTTCAATTTAACTGAACGCCCAGGTATATAAAGTTAAAAACCATTAAAGACCGTTAAGCGATAGCGAATGAAACGAACGAAAAATCTGTGTTATCTTTAATAGATTTTTAACTTTGTGAGCTACGGTATAAAGTTGAGTTTTAGCCCGCCATTAGTTTAGGCGGTCTGAGCTAAAGTTCGGCTTCGATTCGTTCTCTCAATCCCGTTAAGCCAATTATATCTTCGTACCTCATTATAGTATTTAACCCTTTTCAAATTAAATTATACTGAGATCTGATTGGTCGTGCATGATCCATATACGCGCGTTGCCTCCATAACTTCATTCACAACGCAATGAGTGAACTAGGACAGCAAGCGTCTATAACTTCACTCACTGTTGCGACCGAATGACAGCTTGACGTATGGACTCATTACGAACAGAATGGATGCAAGCCTTTTAAATTCTGACAGGTTTATTGTGAAATAATAGGCATCATACAAGAGAAATGCATTTAAGCGTTGTGGTTCTTGAATGTAGTATGAAAATCATGTTTTAATAACCGAGGAAGAATAAGCGTGTCATAAAATCAATTAAGTATGCAACATTGGATGCCATTATTTTAACGATATGCAATAACTCCAGTTGACGTAAATATTATTTTTAAAAGTTCACAAAAAGTACGTTTAATTTCATGCTCTTATCATTTTATGAAAATGCACAACAAATATATTTACAAAATATCATTCATTCATTTGTTTATTTATTCATTCATATGAGTTGATAATTTATTAATTCGAATTCAGGAATAAGGACATAATAGTACCGGGTGTTGCGGGATTGTCGGCAACTGAAAAAATAGAGTGGATTTTTGTTTAGTCAGTAGAAGATAGTCCCGCCCCACTCAGTATTACCAACACAACCAAAAAGATAGAAACGAAGATTATTGAAAACTAGCGACCCGACCCGGCTTCGCACGGGTGCAATCTCTACTATATTATGCATATTATATACATGAAAACCTTCCTCTTGAAACACTGTATCTATTAAAAAAAAACCGCAACAAAACCTGTTGCGTAGTTTTCAAGATATAAGCATACAAAGGGACAGGAAGCGGGAAGCGACTTTGTTTTATAATATGTAGTGATAATATCAGAAAAAGCCTGCTATATAATTATTTAGGTAACATGTATCGTGTGATTTATACAAGGCCCTCCCTTTCATATGAGACCCTCTACCCCATGTTTAAGGATTAAGCCCCACACTCTGCTTAATCCTTCACTCTTTTCAAATTTTAGAGAAAAAAAAACGGGATGAAAATACTACCCTGCTATGTTGAACTTTTAAAGGTCTTTAAAACCCTTCCGTTTGTTTGCTAGGCTTAGCTTCGTCCTATATTTTTCTTAGCGCACTTTAGACCAAATAAATTAACTACTTACTACTTCATTGCTTATCATGAGGGGAGAAAATTGTGTATAATTAGTTTTTTTTTTGTGGCAAACCCACCACACTATTCCCAAACCACTGCAACTTCTGTAAGCCAGAATCAACAGTGACAACCACCAGAAAAGCGCCGAGACAATGAAGCTCGACGTGTCTGTATCGTGTGTAATATTATTATTTTTTGCTTTAATAAAAACGTTGCCCCACACTAGAAATTTCTCCTATGTCGGGGGTGCGTTTACTCACATACATAAACACCCAGACCCGGAACAACTACTTGAAGTTCATACGAAATTATTTGTTCCGCGCGGGGATCGAACCCGCAACACACAGCGCAGCAGTCTAATTGCTCAGCCACTGTGCCAAAACGTGTCCTCATTTAACTCATGTAATTTTCTTATTGTTGTAGATGTTTAAATTTATGTTGGGTTATTTTGGTCATTAAATCACATGATATAATATATATCATGTGATTTATATATCATATAAAAACATAATTTACAACTAAAACCCGTCATCTTCTACGCGCACGGCTTCATTATCCGCCGCGCGAGGTAGTTCAGATCGTGCTCATATTTTATGCTGGCTCCCAGCGGACCCAACTATGTCGTAACGGTGTCCAATGTCCTTTTGTAACGTAAGACCCTTTTGTTCCTAGACTGGTTTATGTTCTACTGGTCGAAGAAATTGTTAGGACATTTTATTTTTTATACTAACTGCTGACAGCGGCTTCGGGTGACACAATTTAAAATTATCCCACGAGAACATAAAATCAGGTTAAAACCTACTACCCTATGTGTTTATGCACGTTTAGATGAAAAATTTCGTCCAAATCCGTTTAGAATTTCCGGGTGTCACCACTGCGAGGATCGCCCTGAGGACACGGTGGAGCACACGGTGCAGGACTGCCCCGCTTGGGTGGGGCCCCGCCGTGTCCTCACGGTGACGATAGGCGGCGACCTCTCGCGCCCGGCATTGGTTGCGGCCATGCTGCGGGGCGAGACGGAGTGGGAAGCGGTCGCCTCCTTCTATTTATTTCTTTACCGTGACCCCGGAACATAAAGGGCTATTGAAGGACACCGTGGAGTTTAGTCAGTACAAGTCTGACAGTCCCTCCCGCCCTGCCCGGGGTTGGAGGACTCATTTGATGATATTATCACGATAAAAAAAAAACCGTTTAGAATTTACACATACGAAGATTGTTGAGCTTTTACATATTGAAGATAAATGTACCGACTTAAAAATCTTTGAGAAAAATTATCGTTCAAATGCAGTGGTCGGCCACCTGCTGTACCATCACTGACACAGTCTCAGTGTACCTATTTATTTCTAATGTTCTTAAATGGGTAAAAAATTACAGAAAAGTTAGGAAATTATTATGCGTTCTTTATAGAAAACTGAACTACGTGTCATGTCATTGTGGCATTCACTAATCTACACTGGTTCCATAATAGAGTACATGGAGTCAGGGGCCTAGTTCTAATCAAAATAAGGCTTTGTTAAAAAACAGCGAACCACCTTAAAACTTTCTTTAAGACTTCCTACTGGTGAAAGATTTTTCAAAATCAATTCAGTAATTTCAGAGGTTACGTTCTACCAACAAACTTACAAACATTATTTCTTTGATAATTAGAAATACCACAATCAGAAGATAATAAAACGGGCGATTTTATAACGATAACAATAAATCGGCCAGACTCAAAACAAAAGAAGCACGCCATCTTTTATTTCCTCGGTTAAACCGTGGAGGTTTAACTACACACTGGCGAAACCGTTAATTAGTGAGAACAATAGCTCTGTAATAACTGCCGACTCCCGAGGTAACTGTCTGAAGATAATGAAGGAAAAGTTATTTATTTAGCTTTTGTTCAGTGGAGCAATAGTGACTGAACTTATTGGCTACTAGCCGTTTTCACTAGTTTTACTCGTTCCAACTTGAAAATCATCCCGTGGGAACATAAAATCATCCCGATTTTATGTTCTTACGGGATGAGTTTTGAGTTAGAAAATCATCCTATCATTGATCATTTGACTGGCCTGTTGGTCTAGTGGTTAGTGACCCTGACTGCTATGCAGGGGGCCGCAGTTTGATTCCCACCCAAGACAAATGTTTGTGTGATGCATGATCTTTTGTTCTGTGTCTGGGTGTAATTTAGCTATAATATGTTTGTATTAAGAAATATATAAGTATGTTTATCAGTTGTCTAGTACCCATAACACAAGCTCTGCTTAGATTGGGACTAGATGGCGTTGTGTGATAGTTGTGGAATTATTATTATCCCGAAAGAAACCTGAAGAATTACAATTCAAAAAACATAGTAGCTTCTAACTCGTGCAGAATCTAGTTGTACTTTACGTTGAACACTATATTTCATTCTAACATCCTGAGGGAGTTTTTGGCGGAAAGAAAATTGTTCTGCAGTCAAGTTGCTACAGTTGGTAGAGATTGGGTACTGAAGGTGAAAAATTCCTCTGTCCGTTGTGGATTTATGATATAAAGACTATTCAGCTTTCAGCCACTATTGAGTTTTGTATTGAATTAACTATCAAACGACAAAAGTATTTTTGTTAATATATTATTATGAGCAAAACTAATGAAAGCTCGTAAAAATTTCAATGAATGATGTGTCGTTGAAATTTTTACGAGCATTATCACAATATTATTAAGGTTTAAAAAAGGTTTTGTTGCTAAATCTGCTATACAAAGCAAGCTAACAAAAATGTGAAAAGTACAAATACATAAGACACCACAGTATTTAAAATTCAGAGGTAGGCATGTATAAGTGAGTCATAATAATACATTCGTCCCACAACCCACAGGATTCCGGGTTCAATCTAAAAGGTGACAGAAAGCATCCTATATTTCTTTGGCACAGACTTGTAAAAATATAGAACCGTTCATTTCATTCGGATTTCTTTAATGCATAAGATATTCTAATGTACAGATGTTATGGGTTTTAGTGATCAAACCATTAGAAATACATTAAGCTTTTTTTTTAATAAAAAGTCCAAGTGCTCGCATGGCCTGAAGATCAATCCTAGAATCCTACACTCAGTAGTTATTAATTCTAAATCAATCTGAAGATTTTTGATCTTAATGTGTTTTCACATTTAAAATATTAGTAGGATAGGATTACCAAAACAAGACTACAGACCCCTCTATCTCATAAACGCTCTGCGTTAACCCAAAAATTGTCCCTCATTCTTACCCTTTACCCCGTTACCTTGATACCTTTTACCCTGTAAAGGCGTGCTTCAGGGACATAATGCCCCGTGGCATCCTTCAGGGGATTCCTTCAACGAATATAAAGTAGTTTCCGTCCTGTTTCGTCATATTTGCGTTCCAATATTGGATTTTTAAAAGATTCCTTTTATTTACTGGATTTATATCTTCAGGGAGATGTTATACAGGAAATGTAATACATTATGTGGAGTTTCATATCTTTGCCGGAAGATGTGTTTATTGTTAATGCTATGTGTCCCTTCGTGTTCGTTGCCACATTGGCTGTGATTGATTTCTGTACTATGCGTTGCGTGTTCGATTACCGCACGGAAATAATATTTGTATGGTTTACAAGTAGTTCTCCCTGGCTGGCTGTTTTGCGTATAGTTATTGTAAGTTAGATTTTTTATACACGGGGAAAATTCCTGATGTGAGCTAAAATAAACATATTGAGTGATTGAATTTATTTCAGACTGCTATTGTCATTTAGATGACTAACTATTTTTCAATCAGAGGCCTTATAACAAGATTTCAGTATTTCATTTTCAGCGTACTTGAAATTATTTACTGCATTTATTTTATATAAAAATCGAACAGCGGCTGTAGTGTGAAAATAAAGAACGAATTTTAAGAAAATAATTCGTTCCAGTTTACTTTACGTCACAAAAACTGTAAAGTAAATTCATGATAAAGCCTCTGTATTGTTAGTAACTTTAACATTAACCACCTTCACTTCAATAAACTTCATGAGCCTAAAATTATCTTACACAAAAAATTTGAAGTTTCCTTTTTTTTTAATTTCAGCAAATTTTATTATTAATCTCATAAGAAAATCAAAGAAGGATGGACAAAACGTCCCACCCCTTGTAACACTTCCAGCTATATATCAAATGAAAGCACTTGGAAAGTGTATCATTTCATTGTATGACAGCAAACCTGTAAACTATGGGAGAAAAAAGTTATTGAGACTTTTATGTCAAAATACCAACGATACATAATGTTAGGCAGAAGTCATGTATGTTTTAAATTATATTAATCCATACTCAATACTGTGTGCTAATGCACCGTTGACATTACTGTATTAAAAAAAAAATTTCACATGACATGCAAAAAAAAAAAAACTTGCTAGTTTCTTTAACCGATTCTCGGACTACCTTCAGCTCGTCCACGGTTCTGTGCCTTAACGATTGGGTTTGTCGACTATGGAAGTAGAAGACAGGCGTCAACTATGTGTTACGTGTTCGCGATCTTTACTTCGAGTCAGAATTCGTCATAGTATGTTATTACGAGAATATGTACATATATGGAAGATCGGCCGGGATTCACAGAGTTTATAATGGAACACATTGATTTTGAAAATGTCAGTTTTAATATTTAATTATAGCGTTTTAATGAAGGTCGCCGGAAGACGCTGGATGCAGGTCGCTTCCAACCGACGGCTGAGATAATGATGATGATGATGATGATAGCGTTTTTGAAAAAGAATAAGGTGCTATCTCCACATTCGATAGAATCGCGGCGATATTATAGTCGTGCCACATATTTCCATATACTCTATACGAACGTGTCTCCACTCGGCTATGTTCATAGATTTTCACATGGAAATGATGGGTACAAGCGTTGGCGTTGGTACGCATCATTACCATGACAAAAAGCTATTCAGACACTGTTAGCACTTCGGACACTAATGAAGAAAACCAAAAAATGACTCCGACCATCCATAGTACACTGGTGATTTTTTTACTCCTTTGCTTCCTCGTTAGTCAGTTGAGTAACGTTTTGGTTGTGGCGGCATGTGACGGTCTTATAGCCATGTTCTTCTAAGTAGGACCTGTGGTATCCCTACCACAGCTTTGAGCCTCTAAAGCCCCAATCTAGTTTAAATTCATTATTTTCATACAATTATTACTACTAAGTACTATGATTTTCTTTTAAAGAGTCAGAAGTGGGTGCCGCTAAGTCAACAATGTTACTCTTTCTCATGATCTATACACATATTATCATGAGAAAAAGCTAAGAGCAATGTTTTCTTCTGAAAATCGAAATTCATCTTTTGACATAAAAGTCTCAATAACTTTTTTCTCCTATAGTTTGCAGGTTTGCTGTCATACATTGAAATGATACACTTTTCACGTACTTTCATTTGATATATAGATGGGAGTGTTACAAGGTAAGGGACGGGGTCCATACATTTCTGCCCATTCTTCTTTTATTATTAAGTATTATGTATACATCTGCCCGAAACTATACAGGTTTGCTTTAAACAGTAAACACCTCCACAATACCTTCACAATATCATCATTTATTATATCCTGGGCACAAGAGTGATGACGTCATCATACCCGGATAATACTGCGATATTGCGATATCGCCGGCTTCAATGTTTAGCGCCGGTATTAAAGTTTCAAGTGAGAGTTTTAGCTGTAACTCATAAGTTGAAAGCGGTTATAAAATGTATTTATGCCTGAAACCTTTTTATTTCATTATTTTTGTAATGAAATTAATGATTTATTTATTTTTTTAGTTTAAAAATTCGACAAAAGATGGCCCAGAAGTCTTCGTATAATCAGCGTTTTTAAATTAAAAATTGCACCATAATATAAACAATATCATTACTGTTCTTTACCACAACCTTCACCAAAATGTAACAAATTATCACTTTTAAGAAAATCGCATCAAAATCGGTTCAGTCAAACGCAAGATAAGCTCTGACAAACAAACACACAAACAAAATACAAATAGAATCAGCACTTTTTTGCATTTAGCAACAATGTACGTAGCATAATAAAATGTATATTTTGTTAAAGAGTTTAACCGAAATCACACTAAAAACAAAGGTATGCTAGTATCGTTCACCGTCTCCTATCCTTCAATTCCATTTGTTTCTCGAATAGAACCACTACTGTGACGCTCGCAGCCCCACAGCCCCACAGCCCCACAGCCCCACAGGCTCGCAGTCACTACTTAGCGTTAAATCCTCCGAGCCCCGTTTAAAGCATACCTTTTTAAATTGCTTTTAAACTGTGAACACTGAAGGTGGACACGAGGTAAAGGCTACATTTTAAAGAGGTTATACACAGAGGTGAACACAGAGACGGACGAAGGGTATATTTCATTATCTTACATTTCACGAAAAATTATAGCGCCACATGCACGATTAATTATATAACTGACTAGCTGTGCCCGCGACTTTGTTCGCGTGGATGTCGGAACTTAACAATGTATTTTTTATTAAATTGACAAAGTTTCATACAAACTTTTATCCCCTATTTTATCCCCTTGGGGGTAGAATAGATCAAAATCTTTTCTTAGCGGATGCCTACGTCATAACATCTACCTGCATGCCAAATTTCATCACGATCCATCTAGTGTTTTGGGCTGTACGTTGATAGATCACTATGTCAGTTAGTCGGTCGCGGGACTTATTTCATTACCGTGACCCCGGAACATAAAGGACTATTGAAGGAAATCGCGGATTTTAGTCAGTACAAGTCTGACAGTCCCTCCCATTGCCCGGGGTGGGAGGTCTCATTTGATGATTTTACCACAAATTGAAAAAAAATTGAGTTCAAAGTTCTTTAATTTAATGAAGTCGTGCACTTATATTTTTACTGATAATTCGTTATTTTTCTAACTTTATTATAGTGTACGATGTTGATAGTTTGAAGATCTTTTCTCAACGGATAATTTAAGTTAATTTTATTAGTCCCTAAGGTGATCCAAATTAGTTGTATCCTCTTCTACTTCATAATTGAACAAGAATGTATTTTGTCTCAACTTTTGGGGTCACGGCAGTTGACACTTGTTTTGAGTTAGTATTCATAAAGCATCTTGGGCATTATAGTTTCATAACCAAACTTATGCCTTTTGTTGTAAAACTTGCGAATATTACGTCTGCTCTATTGTCAAATTAGTTTAAGTTAATATTTTCGCCCTATTTTCGTTTTGAGTTGATAATTATTCTACAGAAACATTTAAAATGTAACTTGCCATTCGAAAAAATGTGCTATTCTGAGATGGCCTAGTAGTTCCCGAGCTCTCCACCAGCATCATAACTTTACGCAAAAACGCACTTTACTTCTATATTATCCAGAGAAGTTTTCTTTCTAAATTAGGAAATATACTAGCATTTTTGTTGCTACCGATTTTTACGCTGTTTAAATACACGTTTTATTTTCATTAAAATAGATTTCTAAACAAGAATAACCTGCTCTAATAACTTGAGTTTATTTGGATCAGTGTAATCAAACCCGACTTAAATTAATTAAACATCAAAATAAACCAACCAACAATGATCCTCTTAATTAAACCGAAAATTTCATCAAAATAATTTTACTTTACAAGTTTGAGCGCTGCCTACTTACAAACTCCGGATCAACAAACAAACCTGCTGAACAAAACAATTCGAAACAATGTTGTTCAAAAGATATCGAACTAGAACATAAATATAAACAAACTGATCGATCTCCTTTTATATTTTCAGAGTTACGAATAAACAGTGATCACACGAGCGGTTTTTTACCGCGGCGTTTTTTGCTCTCTCTACGCGTGATGTGATTGGCAATCACATGTCTAATCCGTAGAGGAACCTGCATTACAAATGCCTAAAAACAAGCTTTAAACGATGAAAATTATTGGGCTTCCCTAAGCATTGCTCCATCGACTAGTCCACTATACTTCACGCATCCAGTAAATTCTTGTGGTCTTTCCAAATCGTAGGTTTATCTTGCCATCTGGAGGCTTTTCAACGTGCTGCTTTCTGGTGCGTGATCACATTTCGAAAGCTTTTTGATACTATAAGCCATCAGTTTTGCGAGCACTTTACTCAGTACACTACTCCTTATATTTGAAATATCTTTGAGCTACGTTGTTTTACGTATTACACCTTTGTAACAAGTAAATGGTTATTATCACCCTGAGCGATGCGTTGAAATGCGGCAAAAAAACGCCACGTTAAAAAACGCTCGTGTACACATGAGTCAGTTAAGTTAATCTGAAAACATAATGGTATATTCAGTAGCTCTATTACACTTGCTACGAGCCTTATTTATCTCCGAAGAGCCTCTTAACACGAGGTACTGAGGGAACGATTATGTGGTGAGTGTCAATAACGTTTATGTTGCTCAATTTATCTGAAGGGACTTGCGGTCTTTGGCGATATACTCGTAGTTAGTTTATTATAAGATGGCGGTTCCTCAGTATATTGGTATTTAGTGAGGGTCTAGATAAATAGGTTAATGACTGTTTTCGCTAAACCTTGACGTGGGCGGCTAGATCAATCAATGTTTAGCTAAAGCTGTGTTTGAGCTGCGGATTTACATTGAGTGGAGTAATGTTTTAGTTGCTAGTCATTAGGATTCTGTGGGTTTGCAAATGTCTTGAAAGATTTTGAGGTTTTTACTGAATATCTCATTAATGGGACTATTTTAACATCATAGTTTTCCGACATAATAAGTTTACGCTGTGAAGCCAAGAAACTCATTTATTTTTTAATACAATTAAACCATTGCAAAATATACTCGTTGGTGCTGGTTTTTATTTTATTTTCGTAAGTTAGCTGCAACTACTGCTAATCGTAAAAGTATTTGATTCACAAGTTATTTATGGGGTTTAACTATTTTAAGTTATGACTTTCAGGTCAACTACAATCAAATTTACCAACCAATAAACCAACTAAATTTTCAAAATGTTATTGAAATTTTTTGGAAATTACCAAGTACGACAGTATAATGTAATATTGTAATGTTAACGTGCATTATCTAGACAAAAATCAGAGAAAATCACTGCACAGTAAATCACTGTAGAAGCTACGACAGCAGCGTAGCAAGCATCGCGTAGACATCCGCTACGCCGTAGTACCCTCGTAGCACCAATAATCCAGCTTTATTTAAGTCGCATTTACCTTGTGTCGCGTGTCGCATCCGCGTCGTAGCGCAACTATTTCTGTATTCTCGTTGCAAAGCGACCATTCACTGTACCACTGTATAAGTAAACCGCCCGCCTGTCGATTTCAATCGAATTTATTTTAATGCGACGACTACTGGTTAGAATGTCAAAGGAATTTGGTGAAATGGATGCCTTCAGATAGTTTTTAGTGTTTAGATAAAGCTTTTGTAAGTACTTTTCGAGAAATTACAGGATTTTTATTTTCTTTTTGATATAATTGCTGGTCCTTCGAGCCGGATTACAAACCTGAAATTTTCTTTTATGTTCTTTTTGTGTCCGTGTATCACTCTTGGCCTTGAAAAAAACCATTGGTCAATTCATCATAGGCTGCCTCACTATGACGCAACTACGATGGAGTATTAATCCGTTTTCTAAAGTGGCGTGGCAATCTAGTCTTTGGATAGTGCAACAAGTTTTCAGACTTCTAGCCACTTGTAAAACCTGTCAAAAAATCTAAACTATGTGAACTAAGCGTCTCCATATAAATAAAATTTATTCATCCACGTTCGGCAAGCATTACTTAACCTGGAACGTTGAATAGTACATAAATAATAGTACACCATCTGCATTTAATGCCTCTTTAAAACAACTGTCATAAGAACCTAAACAACCCACACACATGTGGCGCAACAGTGTCGCAACTATCGCCGTATTGTGCGGCCACCGTCTGGCATTAGGAGCTCGCGTGACTGGCCGCAAATTGGTTTATGCAAATCTTACGGATGAGGCCTCAAACCGGTAGGGGAGGCACTCCTCCCCTCGGCCTCCTCCCTCCCCCTCCCCCCTCCTGCGTCGTTTATATTTCTATTGAGACACAGAATTGGGTCAGTCGGAAGGAGTGTATAGGTTTCTTTCTAGTTTGCATAATGATTAGGTTATTTTTTGGGCTATGAAACACATAGTCGCACACAAGTGGTGTTTTTTTTATCGAAGTAAAATCATCAAATGAGGCCTCCCGAGTGGTAGTGGTTTAGATAAATTCTTGTTCTAATTTTTTTTTTTTTTTTACAAATATTTTTTTAAATAATTGTTTATTTCTCATGCATTCGCTAGTTTTTCAATAATGTTCAATATTAAAAAAAGAAACTGGTGCTACTTTTAGGATTCTTGAAGATCTAAGACAATTTTTTTTTAAATACACCAAACGGAGCTTTATTATATAAACAAAACAAAAATAACATTAAAAACCGTGACAGCCGACCCAACAAACTTAAAAAATATAATCTATTCAAAAATAACGAACTCAGCAAGAGGTGACATTTTTTAAAGTTACCTTATTTATTAACGTTATATCTTTCATTACCAGAGTTTTCTTTTCCTTATTAAACATAACCAAATATTGAGAACAAGATTCTACCGCTAATTTCACCGAGATAAGATTATTAATATTTTTCGAAGATTTTATTAAAAAAAAACAACTGTTTTATGTTATATGGAAATGTGTGGAAAAAAACGTTTAGGAAATAGGAAGGTCCCTCTTTTTTTTAAAAAAATCTGGGATTATTTTAAAAACTAATCGTGTGCTGCACTTCATTACAGTTTTAACGTCAATGAAAACAAAAAATAAAAAAAAAATGCAGCAAACCAAAAAATATCAAAAAATGTTTTAAAAATTCTGAGAAACGTAAAAAATTGTGCTGTGAACGAAATGACTTAAACAGTGCCTGAAGTAGCAAAAAGTGTCCATTTTGAAAGTAGTGGTATACCGTAGTTGAGTGTTGTGACGTCATAACGTCCATGTGTTAAAGATGAACACGGTACAGAGCACCGGCGGCGGCCATGGGGGGTCCATGAAGAAGGATCATAAGCATGAACAAGTAAGTGTCATAATTTAAGGGGCATTCGCACTCATCAGTCACCTATTTATTTTAAACCAGGCCGGTGGCATGACGTGACGTCACGTCACCGGCCTGGTTAAAAAAAACAAAATGTTTCTACACTCCTATCCTATATTTTCATACAACTTTGATTCGGTGACGTGCCGTGACTGATGTGTGTGAATGCACCTTTAGTGTATTTTATTTTTCGTTCATAACCTCAGGCGCTGTGGCTTGCGTCAAGCGATGAGTTGTGTTGTTTCCACATTTTGTTTTTAAATCAGTATGTCACAAAACGTGAAAATTACGGTCTAAAAACACGTATAATTTTTAAACACACGCGAATGAAAAAAAACTGTCGTCGCAATATTGTGACGAATCGTACACTATTTCGTATGTAAGTTGTCGTCGTATCGCAGTTTTGACGATTTTTACTATGGATTCCGTAAGATTCTGTAAGCCTTTTCTTATCATTTTCCGTAAAACGTAATTGGTATTATAGTATTTTTTTTTTATCGTGGTAAAATTATCAAATGAGACCTCTCACCCCGGGCAGGGCGAGAGGTACTGTCAGACTTCTACTGACTAAAATCCACGGTGTTCTTCAGTAGCCCTTTATGTTCCGGGGTCACGGTGATGGTATGAGTCCCGCGACCCCGGCTGGCTTTAGCCCTCTGAGAGGGGGCCCCGTCATTTTTGCTGACAGCTCTTTGAGGCACGCGTGTAACACGACGCGCCGTCGACACGGGCATGGTCTATGGTCGGGCGGCGAGTTGCCCTTTACTCGCCGCCCGCATGCCCGCGCCTACCCAGGCCGGAGATCGTCATGCGACGTCCGACGCCGTGGGCATCCACCACCGCGGGTGGGGCGGAGGGGGGACATTGTCCTCTCTCTCGCACGGCGCGCCTCCTCCTTCGCGAGCATGACTGCTTCACAGAAGGAGGCGACCGCTTCCCACTCCGTCTCGCCCCGCAGCATGGCCGCGACCAGTGCTGGGCGCGAGAGGTCTCCGCCTATCGCCGCCGTGAGGACACGTCGGTGCTCCGCCCAAGCGCACTATGGGACCAAACAGTATTTTCCGTCTCAAAAATGGTTGAGACAAAAGTTGTGTTACTGAAACTGTTTTGATTGTTTTACATTCTTAGATAACAGAACTATCCGTAACCAAAGGAAAAAAAAAATAAAAAAATGTTTTACTAGCATAAAATTACATTCAAACTTTATACTTTGAAAATTTCATATTAACTAGACTACTCGTTATAGAAGTTCAACTTCAGATACATTCTATGTTCTTCAAGGGAATATATTAGTATTATACATTTTTTTATTGCTCAAGATCTCTAGTTTACGACTACTTTATGTTTTTATGACATATATTTTTTTCTGTTTTTTTAAATAATTTTTAAACGTCTTAAGGAAATTTTACGTCTTTCTAATTTTCAAGTGGAGGTTTTGTTGTTATCGGTGGCTCCCGGTGTCGAGTTAATGACATTTTAAAATACCTTACCTATTCAGTGTTACAGGGAAATAAAAAAAACCTGTGTCATTACTGCGCCATTTCGAGGTAGAAGTCGAAATATCGAACAAAACATTTTTTCTCATGAAAATTTTTTTGCGGTGAACATTTTATAACCACACGTATGATAAAAATAATGTTGCATATTTTTTATCTATTGTGATAATTATAATCAGTATTGGAGTGAGAACTGTTCTTATCAATTTTCTCATTGGTTTTGCACAAGTTACTAAAACTAGGGTCCTATAAATACTCGGGTTTTCAGCATGTTCATCAATGTGTCCGGATATTTTCATTGTGTGACTAACTGCATAAAATAATAAAATTAAAATGAGTGAATTTGTTTGTTTTCGACGCGATATATGTGCTCAGATAATAAGCGGGAAAAGTACTTCAGATATTGAAAAATATTTGTTGGACAATTTCCATTTATCAACAACAGATGTGAATACGGTAATGCAAAGTGTCCAAAAAAATTTGATTACGGTTTGTAACCAAAAATGGGTAAAAGCTCAAAGAAGACAAGATCGCTTCGAGAGCCAAAACACAAGTTGGTTAGATGGTGAGTTTAAAGTTCCATTAAATTCGTGCAGTACTTCAACATCTGGAAATTCTGACTTGAATACATCTGGAGAACGTGGTAGACCAACAAAACCGTATGACGCGTGTTCGGAGAGTACGAAAAAACGTAAAAACATGGAATTACTCCAGGAGTACGGAATGGGGCATGTGCATTACGCTTACGTACAAGGCTTACGGTCAATGGGTGAAAATTATGAAGCTTCGATTGTGAGTATTATAAGGAATACAGAAAAGGAGGAGAAAAAAGTCATTCTTCAAAATATTTTACAAAGTTCAGATAGTGTACCTTCCTATACCAAAGAAGAAGCATTATGTATATATATTGAAACCGATCTATCCAAAGCTCAATATTCCTACTTGAGGCTGAGACTTGTTGAGAAGAACTTATTGTCTGTATTACCATCATACCAAATTTTGGCTGAAGCAAAAAAGGACTGCTATCCTCTTGCGTCAAGCATATCCGTCACGAATATCAGTGCCAAAGTAAACCTTCAAGATCTCTTAGATCACACTGCCTGTCGTATTTTAAAGATAAACCCAGTTTCTAAAAATTGCACCCGTCTTAAACTGTACAGCAAATGGGGTTGTGATGGATCTTCAGGACAAAGTGAATATAAACAAGTTTTACCTGAAGAGAATGAACAAATATCGGATGCTAATATGTTTATAGTTTCACTTGTACCATTGAGACTAGTGGATGAAGAAAGTAAAGAAGTCATATGGCAAAACAAAACATGTTCTTCAGTAAGATATTGCAGACCCATTTCTTTGGAATTAGCAAAAGAGACTCCTGAAAAAACGACCACTGTTGTAAGTGATCTTGAAGCAAAAATTAATGAATTAACTCCAACGCGAACGCCTGCAGCAATAGAAGGTAATATTATAGAAATAAGACATGAGCTGTTTATGACTATGATCGATGGGAAAGTTTCTCAAGTGTTAACGCAGACTCCATCGAGTGCTTCGTGTACTGTTTGTGGAGCAACTCCTAGACAGATGAACGATTTAACAAAAGTAACTGCGAGAGTTGAAAATGAAGATGCGTTTAAATACGGACTGTCTACCTTACATGCGTGGATAAGATGTATGGAAATGACAATGCCAAAATAATAGAACATTTTGCAGTTTTACCAATAGGCCAATTATCGGAAGATGCCCAAGAAGCTCGTAATAAAGACTATAAGAAATATCGGTTAAATCACGCTAGAAAGTGTTCTAGGTCAGCCACAATGGAAGACGTTCTGCACACACTGTTGTATACTTCTGATCCCTATATATCTAGCTTAAATAGAACCAGTGCTATGATACCAAAAGAACTATTTGACGAAGCTAAAGAGCTTTTAAAATTGGCAAGTGATGAGTAGATTAATGTTTTTTTTTTAGTTTAAAATTATGTCATAATCTTTTTATTAACTTCTTAATAATTTTATTTTAATGTAACGTAAGTAAATAATTCACATAGGAATTTAATTTAATTTTTGTATGGAAAATTTCAACATTTTATATTTGTTTTTTTTTCCGTAATAAACATATTTTTGAAATTAGCAGTGTTTCATTTATCTAATAGCATATCTATTCAGGCATAAGTACACAAAATTTCAATGCAAAATATCAAGAAACTAAAAAGTTACAGGTTTTTGAGATGAAACGCACAGGTTCGTCCCATAGTGAAGCGGGGCAATCCTGCACCGTATGCTCGACTGTGTCCTCCGGGAGATCTACGCAGTGGTGACACCGAGGCGTTTCTTCCTTTCTCATTAGACACAGGTACCTCCCGAAACATTCGTGTCCGGTGAGGACCTGCGTCATGCGGAAGGTTAGGACGCCGTGACTCCTATCCAGCCATGGTATTATAGTATTGGCAGGAGACAACCAGGTATGACGTTGTAGTCGAAATATTTTTTGAGAGAAACCTTTAATGAAAATCATACATTAATACTTCTTATACGAGTACACATACATTTTTATTATGTTGAGGATACACACTTTATGTTAGACAATTAGTATTATGATTAGTAACATGTATTTTATTATGTTATCTAAGATACTCGTAGTTACAGATATTATAAATTTTCATAACACAAACAAAGACGCAGAAGATTCTAGAAACTAATTGGCGAAGCGTTCGCCTGCTCATACTCATACGCTCATGTATTTTGACTGAAACTTTCAACATACTGAATTTATGAACGAATTTATTACTTGCCAAAGGAACTGCACTTTGCTTAATTGCAATACTTACATATTTATGTCGATAGTGCAAATATAAGAGAAAATTAAGATATTCAGTGTGCTGTTCATTTTTGTACTTTTCACGCCTGTCATTTTTTGAGGTGGTATAATCATCTAATGAGTCCTCCCTCCCTGGGTGAAGAGGAAAGGACTGTCAGACTCGTACTGACTAAAATCCACATCGTTCCTTCATTAGTCCTTTATGTTTCGTTTGGACAGTTTTGCGACCTACACTTGCCCTTGGTTGTATGTCGCAGATCCCATGTCTTAATGCTCCATTGTCCATGTTTTTACTCGACTGGTTCAGAAGGAAGGTTATGTTTTCCATTTCTACAATTCTATCATATTTCTATTATTAGGTGCGTCCACACAGAGGCGGCAGGCGCCTGCCTGCCTCGGCCAAGACACGTCCACACTAACCGAGCTGCATCACGATGAAACGTGATCAAGAAAATATGAAATCAGCCGAAATTGGTTTTATTATGGTTGCTTTTCCATTGAAACGCAGCGTTGAGCCGTTAGGACGGAGAATGAGAATAGCTATTTTCTCAGCCAATCCAATCCAATGTAAAGGAAGCCTTAGGTGACTCACATTGACTAATTAATGAGCTAATATTTAAACTAGGTATTGACAAACCTTTTTAGATTTAAGACGGGTTTGCTCTTGACTTTAGTGTAGGTTAAAGGTAACTGAGACAAAGCCTATGATAGAGATCTCACCCAGAAGAAGTTGAGTTTAAGTGATGGAAAAATTCTGGAAAGTTTGAATAAATAGGACTGTATCAAAGATACAATCGTATGTTTTTAATCTAGAAATAGTATGTATGGAACAAGGTGATTAAAAGATAATTTTCACGATAAAAGAGAGAGATGTACAAATTACCCAGCAGCTATTTATTGATTTTTAATTAAAATTATGAAAACATACATTAGAAGAAACTACTAATTATAATGGAAACTTGATGTAAATAAAGGAGAGTAAATGAATTTACGTTCAATCGTACAAATGGTTGGTTTTTCCCTTTAACAATTCCACAGAAACAAATCTGACAGAGCGCCAGTAGTAATTAGTCGAAAGCTTGTAAATTGGCGACCAGTCTTAATTCAATTCTCTTTAGACACAGTTATTAATCGTTGAATCCCAGAACGTCTTGCCATTACTTAAGTTGTCGCTTTTCACATTTCAACTTTAAACAATTTTAAAGTAATTGATGTTAAGTAAATTATAATGTTTTATAAGTATTTCGTGGTAACGTGTCTTGTTATTTTTTTTTAATTATTGCTAAAATTGTTGTAAGAATTGTTAACCACAAGAGTTTATTTTGGGACTTGTATTTAAGTTACTTTATTGAGATCTAGGAAGTTGTTAAGGATGTTTTACGCTACACCGGGCCGTGCACCGTCCCTGTGCCGTCCGCATCCCAGACGGGGCACGTTCGAGTATTGAAGTGTACTTTTTTTATGAAGTGATTCATGCTTAAACCGTGCCTCGTCCGGGCCGCGCAAGCATCGGGACTCGGACGGAGCATGGACGGCGCTCGGCCCGGTCCCGGCCCGGTGAAGTGTGAATCATCCTTTAAGGTGTAAAATGATGAGATAAACAGACAGTATGTAAGTATGACATATATACGACAATACACAGATACATAATAATATTATGTATAAACAGTTTGTTATTCGTTGAAAAGTGTGTATTTCACAAAACGGTATTATTCCTCAACATGTAATACTCATCGGTAGTCATTTTTATGCAGACATTATGGTTCTCTTAACAGTAAAACGCTTCTTTTGTTAAGACCTTAGACTTGAATAAAAACGTAGGCTTGGACGAGATCCCTCTAAGGCTTTGTAACGACTTCCTTTTTATCGACAAATTATCCTAAAACCTCCGAAACCCGTCTACAAAGTGACGGATACGAGTGACAACTCACTAACGACCCAACCATTCTTCTGCTGTTTAACGTAAAGCCTTCTTTTAAAAACAATACGGGACTGGCCTTAAAAATTCCCAAAATTTTCGCTTGTTTTCATTTTCTTTCAAACCAGTGTTCAGCTTTTGAAAATGTGCCAAGTAAGCTTTAAAATGTTGTTTTATATTTTAAAAGAGACAATATTTTGTACTGTCGCTTTTCGTGATTCATTAGGAGAACTAATTATATTGTAGGTATCAAATGTATAAATAATAATAAATCGAATTAATGTGGAAGATTGCCAATTCTGTCATTGAGATGTCTTTTGTTAACTTTTGGTTGAATGCAAGATTGCGATTTATGATTCCCAAAAGCGTAATTAGAGGGATTTGGAAAACATACTTTCTCCCTGAGATCAAGTGAACTGCAATGTATCCAAAGTGATGTATGTGTCACCAACCAATGTCACATGTTTTGAATTGCCTTCGTTTTGGAGTGTTGATGGAGTTTAGCACCCTGAGAAGCGTCCATCAGCTCCTATAACGAATGATTGGCAAGACATGCACGGCAAGATGTCAAGTACGTCATCGTTTTTGGAGTTGCACCACATTTACACTACAGAGGAGAGTTGTCAATGAATCTCCACTTGAGCGAGTCTTCTTTGCTTTGGCTTACGGGTACGGAGGCTGCTTAACGTCTTCTAGGTCGGCCATGACAGCCATTTTGAGTTATGAGTTAACGGTTTTCTCACGATGTATTTCTCCACTGTTTCTTTTTTCTTTTCTATTTTTTTAGGTGAGATGGGTTTGCTCTTGACCTTAGTCTAGGTCAGGATTGACTAAGACAAGGTCAGTAATGAAGCGAGCTTATCCAGAAGAAGCCTGTTCACTCTAACTTGGAAGAGATTAGGGTTGTATGCGTTCGGAAACACAGTCGCAGGCAGAGAGTTCCACACCTTCGCTTTCCGCATTATAAAAGACGTTTGGAAACGCTTAGTGCGAATTAGTGGTATAGCAATAAGGAAAGGATGGTAGTTTGCCGTGCGTCTGGATGTGCGATGATAGAAGGGGGCTGGTGGGATGAGGTCGTGGAGTTCTTGGACAAACTCTCCGAAGTACAGTCTACAGTCAGTTCGAGAATGGTGAGAAGAAACTGTTCAGATCTTGATTGTCCATTCACGTCATTGTAGTTTAAACCTGTTTCTAAACCAGTACTCCTAGTCCAACATTGTTTGTAATAATAAACACACGCTGCATTCTGGTCGTGTCATGTTATGTCTCGTAATAAAGGACATCTTGTCTCTAGGGACGGACATAATGTCTGACCGTATAATTGGGGTGCTTTGAGGCAATTAACTGACCCAGTCACCTGTGTACGATGTGTGGATCCGTACGTATTAGGGTTGCAATGTGAACTTGTTCTATCTGTGAAGGTTATGATATAATATGACTGCAGAAAATTAGAATTTGAATTATAATCGAGTGATAAATAAATAAAATCATATTGTATACCAGTTGCCTGCTACTTCGTCCGCGTTTGTGTATCTCAATTATTATTCCAGAGACGCAATGGAAGTATCATAAATGAAATTTCAAATGATAAACTATCCAATAAGTTTAGTAGTATACCAAATTGTATCCAAATAAGTTTAGTAGTTTTTGCGTAGAAGAGGATCAAAATCCACTTTCACAAACTTTCGCATTTATAATATTAGTTAAAATAGATACAAGTTAAATCAGATAGGTTTTATTTGGATTAATTTTCAAACACGTTGTATTTTTACAGGGAGAGACAATCCTGAAAGATTAGGCACAGATATACCGTTTAGTACACACACATTTCGTCAGTTTTGTTCTCATTATGGAGCGACCCTTTTGCCATTCACTGGCAACATAAACAGGCCGCTAAAAGAATTTTCCCGTTTACATACATTCTTAAAACATATCATACTCTCGCATTACGAAAACCAGATTCTTCACATTCAAACTTGATGAATAAACCACTCCAATTTCTAGACCTACATAAAACTTTTTATACCAAAAAGGTTTTTACGATAAGTTACAAGCTTAATAAACGCTATCATAAACCAGAGCTTAGCGCTTCTTATAACACTAAACAAATATGGCGGCCTTAGGCAAAGCGCGCCAAAATACGACCACTGGGTTTGGAATAAATATGGTAATTTATAATAAGCCCAAGTCTAATGTTCTCACTGTTCAGACATAACATCTTTTTAAGCCTTAAATAGTAGTCTACTATGGGTAATTGGATATTCGGTGTGGTTCCATCTCTGTGAGAATGGCACCACGATGCGGATGCATTATGTGTCAGTTGGTGGATGGCACAATGGCACAGATCTTGTCATCTTCGATTCTATTAGTACATACAACATGCCTACTGACATTGCTTTCCTACATTCTTTAAGACATGCTGTTGTTTCTAAACTAAGCTTTTTTTATTTAGAGAGCAGTGATGATGAAATAATTTACACAAGATCAAGTGCTGGATTGAGTTTAAATTTAGCGTGTGGCTTCATTAGTGCGTTGCAATGTCGCAGCATTGACAGCAGTTGACTGCGACGGCCTGCGAACTCTTTTAGGCGCAGGCCAGACAGAAGAGACGTCGACGAGGACACGTCGCGGACAGGCGCAAATGTATGAGAGTCGCGCCCGCGATGTGTCTTTTCTGTATGGTTTAAGTTGCGATGCTTCTATCCATTTTGTATGAAAGAGACGCCAAAGAGACGTATGTCTCCGCCCCGTCTTCGTCTTGGGTCTCTTCTGTCTGGTCCGCGCCTTACGTTGCGTCGACGCGACTTGAAGCACAAAATGCAATAAATTCGTTGCTACGACGCGACGCAACGGAACGTACTAATGGAGCCTCACTCTAACTCGTAAGTCAGGCCACCACAGCTTTACAGTGACACAAAGTGCCTCTGAAACTTAATTACCGATTACTAATGTAGATACCGACACACACAACACTAAATATCGGGATTAGTGCTAGCCATATGCTAATGTACTGCATTCCGGGATGTTATCCGGACCGGATCGTTCGCCACGAATTGGCTGGCACTCAAAGGGAATGCCGGGCGCTGGATTGACAAAGAGACAAAATGAAAATGTAAGGGGCGGCTATTTGTCGTTGTTTTGATGTTGCTGTTTTCATGAGTGAAAGTTTGTGGTATGTCGGTTTTGAAAAAGGGTGAAAGTTGCTTGAATTTAGATGTTTTGAGTTTTTGAAGCCTTTTGGTAAACGTACATAATTTTAAAAGGTATGTAAAACGTGTTGCGTTGACTCCAAGAAAAATGGCTGAAAGGCCGGAAGATGATTTTTAAATAAAATAAAATATTTGGCAAACATTATTATGCAGAATGAAGATCGCACAATCGGCTATTTTGGCTACTCTCGCTACCCGGCTACCGTATACCGGGACGGCTACGAAACGTACCACACGGCTACGAGCGGCTACACGGCTACGAGCGGTTACACGATTACGAGCGGCTACAGGGCTACGAGCGGCTACACGGCTACCGGCTATGTCATAACCTGTCAGGTATCTAGCCAACCAGTAGCCGATAGCTAGCTATCGTGTTGACGGATATCATAGCCGTGGCTAGTTTGCTCAATTAATAGACGGTATATGGCTAGCTGTTATTATTGTTAGTTAGCCCGCGGCGGCTCGCCAGTCGGCCTGCGCACGCGGCGTGCAGCGGGCGTCGATGTAGGTACATGATGCTTCTACAAGAATTTAGATTTTTTTATTTAGTTTTTTTAACTGGTTTATACCACTTAATTATAATTGGATGTGAATAAAATTATCTTGTTTAATAATTTTACGTGTAAATTGGTTCCAATTAATATTAACACTATCATCATCATCATCTCTAGCGGGGCGACTAAGCTCAGCCGCTTATGCTGTTAGAAAGATAAGGCAGTTAACCGACGTCGAAACTGCGCGTTTGGTTTACTTCAGCTACTTTCACAGCATTATGTCTTATGGCATTCTACTGTGGGGCCGGGCAGCTGACATTGAATCCATTTTCATTTTGCAAAAAAGAGCTGTCAGAGCAATTTACAATCTTCGTCGTCGCGAATCTCTTAGGGAACTATTTAAAAAGATTAATATAATGACAGTGCCTTGTCAATTTATTTATGAAAATATAATGCATGTTAGGAAAAATCCTCATCTTTTTAATAAAATAAGCGACAGACATAATTTTAATACGAGAAATAAAGATAAAATTAAACTCTGCCGTCAATATATATACTTGACATTTGCCTATTTGTTTTTAAAAATATTAATAAATTTACTAAAGTAGAAGATACACATAACATCAATACTCGCCATAAAAAGAGATTATGCGCCCCACCCTCACGAATTAAAATGTTAAGTAATAGTCCACATTATATGGCAATAATACTTGAATCACTCGCTTCGCTCGTGATTCAATCATCATGAATCACTCCCTGCGGTCGTGATTCAGTCATTAAAATCCTTCGCTTGCTCTTGATTCATATAATGGCCCTCGCTTTAAATCCGCTCTTTATTCAATCGTTGCAAAATATACTATTATGGGGTACTGTGTTAAGTGTTACAATAAAATACCGAGTGAAATCTTAAATCTTAATGAAAGAAAATTTAAAAGTTATATAAAAAATACACTTAGTAAACAAGCATATTATAAATTAGAAGATTATATTCAAGATAAAAATGTTTGGAAACATGCTGGTCCTGCTCCATAGTACAATGTAGGGCTTAAACAGAATCAAGCTGGTTGAAATTTGAATGCTCACACACTCCATAAATTGTATTTGTAAAATAGCTGTAATTGCAATATTTTGTTAAAATGTGAACACCATGTACCTGTTTGCTATTTTCTTTATTCCCTATTATTTTATTCTTAAATCATGTTTTGTTTAGATTTTCAAGGTGCTTTTACATTATTTATTTCAATGATGTAAAAAATATTGTAAAACATTTTTAAAAAGAGTAAGTATGGAGTTTCTTGCCCATTCTTCTTCATACAACCTACCTTTGCGAATGGGTGTAGAATCAATCCCATCCCATCCCATTTCCTTAATTTTAATTCGACGTTTAAAAGTGCCTCTTTGATGGCCTGATTGAAATAAATGATTTGACTTTGACTTTGACATCATCATCTCAGCCATAGGACGTCCACTGCTGAACATAGGCCTCTCCTTTTGATCTCCACATATACCGGTTGGAAGCGACCTGCATCCAGCGTCTTCCGGTGACCTTCATAAGGTCGTCTGTCAACCTTGTTGGTGGACGTCCTACGTTGCGCTTGCTAGTCCGTGGTCTCCACTCTAGATCCTTTCGACCCCATCGGCCATCTGCCCTGCGAGCTATATGGCCTGCCCGTTGCCACTTCATCTTGCTAATCCGGTGGGCTATGTAGGTGGCTTTATGATAAAGGAATGCTATTGGAACCCTAATTAAATGCTCTTTGGTTTAAAAACCTTATTTTATTGTACCGGACAACATCGTAATATAAATTGCTTCCACCATCACAATGTTTCCTGTAATATTCCGGACATGATCCCAGTGCAGCTATAATTTGAAGGAATTATTCCAGAAAGCGATCTATAGCAATTTATACTGCATTTCAGTCATGTAGCTTCCATACGTCGGTCTGCATTTCAAGTATTTCAGCGCTGAAACCGGTTATATTGTTGGATTTTCAGGACATGTGCAGTTTACATTAGTGAAACGGTCCGTTTATTTTTATATTTATGTGATAATTTACATCATCATCTGCCTAGCCATTTCCCAGCTGTTTTGGGGTCAGAACTGTATCACTATTTTATATCAGTATTTTACATAGTGACTGCCCGTCTAATTTACACAACACAGAAACCGGGAAACACTGACTGTCAGACATTTGAATTACTAAATAACAGTAACGACTGTCAAAGAGAACTTTACGTGCTTTCCAAGGCATGGAGAAAGTTCGCTGTGATAGACTGAAGGTCACTCATCCACAGAGCAACCTTGGTAAAGGCGGCTTAACTCGGAAGATCGGCATGTGCGGCTGTAATTATTTAACTACACGCATACATATTATACCTACATGATTCAAAATCAGTATCAATTCAGATATTATCTTGTTTAGCATTCTAATTTGACTTCCACTTATCAACAGTGACTGCCAGATCGATACAAACAATAAACTAAAATTGCTATGAATTCGTAACTAACCGATAAATTGCTCCATAATTGTAAATTTGACTGTTTTGGACACGCTACCTCCCTCACTGGCGCATATGAATATATCGTAACGTCAAGTAGGGAAACACAGAAGGTCAAGTCATAATGGTACAGTAATACTTACAATCATTTTATTATTAAACTAGCGACCTGTCCGGGCTTCGGATGGATGGACATGATAATTTTACATATAATATTATAAACTGTGTTACTCAGGGTGAATGCAGCTTTCTAATGGTTTAGTTTTTAATCGGCACACTGGTTTTTTGAGGTTATTTATTACGCACACACACACATACAAAAATACAAAACTTTATAATATTAAGTGTAGAAGTGATAATGTTCGTTTCTTGGTAACGTAGCTCTCTTCAACATGATTCGGTCTGTTATCCAGCTCAGAGCCAGAGATAATAATTATCCTTGATAGTATTTTAGGATATCGAACAACAGTTAGCTACGAGCTATTATTTTTAATTTTTATGCTCCTGCTTTTTTTTAATTTGTATAAACTGGATCTTCTGCCCCGTTTATTCTACGTAAATATCGCGTGCCTCTTCCAAAATAAATCAGAGTATTTGCATTTGTAACGTTAACGTACCACCCCCCATATGTATGGGGATATTAATGGTTCGCCTTTACATAGTGGATGGTGCGCAAAAACTGAGGTGACACTTCACTTCACCATGTTAATTTGAAAAGCTGGTTCTTTATGTTTTCTATGGGGAAAAAAGGTGCTGGGTTTTTTAGAAAATTAATCAAAATATAAAAGCGAAAATAACTTTGCCATCTAGTCTGAGATCACACGATACGCCTTAACTACTACTAAAACGACAGTTGAGCAATTTGACAGAGGTATAACATACTCGTAGGAACTGAAAAGAGATAAAGTTATTTTACATCTTGAATTTTGATATGAAAAATGGCACAAAGTCAAGATAAAGAAGTTATTTGGACATTGGGGCGATATTCTGTGATTTTCGTACCGTATTTTTGCTTAATGTTTTTAAATTTCGAAGGAAAAAAAATGCATTGCAAAAACAATAGTGAGTTCAATCGTGTCGTCGGTGGGGGATACTGTAAGTTAGCCCTAAAGTTAATTTGCCACAGTTTTTTAAAGTCCGTAAATTGATGTTGGACGCCCACGGTGACGGACGTCGCAAGACGATCTCCGGCCGCCGTAGGCGCGGGCATGCAGGCGGCCAACACTCGCTGTCCGACCATGGACCAAGCCCGTGCCAAGTGTTCCACGCGCGCCTCATAGAGCGTCAGCATACTACTCTAGAGGGCCAAAGCCTGACGGGGTCCAGGGACTTATCCCATTACCGTGACCCCGGAACATGAAGTGCTATTGAAGGACATCGTGGATTTTAGTCCCTACGAGTATGACAGTTCCTCACGCCCTACCGGGGTGGGAGACTCATTGATGATTTTACCACGTAAAAAAAAAAGTCCATAAATTGAAAGTAAATTGGCCACATGCTGGCGCTTTATGCACTGTATATACCAGTATACATCAGAAAGAATATACTGTACATAAAGTGTTAAAGTCGTATATCGTAGGAAACGTCGCGAGAACTTTGTGGTTTTTATGTTCTTGTTAGTTTATTCTTAGGCTTTTAACTTGTTTATGCATGCTCGGATATGTTGGTTTTTATATAATTTATGTTGGTAACTTATCCTTGAGATTACAATAAAATTATGTTTAGCACAAGGTTCTTTTGTAGCAGAAATTGTTGTAAATAGATCCCTATTTATATTATGTGTTATGTAACTTCTATATTAGCTCACTTGTTTTATAGAACTCAGAAACATACAATTTTTTTAGTTGAAAATTGCATTCGTTCACTGGCAACTCGTTTTATAAAGATTTTCAAAAAACCGCGAAATATGTTTGAACTTCTATTTATTTTTATCATCTTTGTACACACGGCTACACATCAAGCTATACAAAACCAGTTTGACTTAGTCTCGTTTCGTACGTTTTTACACACAGTGAACGGTCAGCTAATACTGGTTTTGCATTGCTTCATTTGTAGCCGTGTGTACTTACCACTTTTTAAACAAATTAATCATAATTATAGATTAGATTAAAAACGTTTGGTAAAAAAAGGGTACAAAATTTTTAATTACAGTTGTTTTTCATCCCGTCGGACGTATTGTTGTAAGTCGTTTTTTTTTTGCTTAATTAATCAAATATTTACGAATATCTGTTTATTAATTTATCTTTAAAAATGTACTAAATATGCTACCGATAATAAATCTGCCTAACCGAATCATTTGTTACAACGCCACACGTATTTTATTCATTCTACGAAAAAAGTCGGTGGTCCCTGAAAACCCAGTGACATATTACAGTTTCAGAATTCAAGACAGGCGTATTTTAACACCCTTATCTACCAAATCGAACATTTATATTTAGATGTATTTACTAGATTCTATGTGTGCTTGCAAAATATATGCTTGACTGTGTGATATAACTTTTTCTTTAGAATTTTAAGTTATTCGATCTGGTTTTGTAATTTATAATAAATTGATACTTATCACAGAGTGATATCTGGGGGCACGGTAGTACCCCTGCCAAGACGTAAGTAACGAAACAGCCAAGCCATACTTAAATTTTTACTGATATGTAGAATTTGTGAAGTTAGGGTCGGTAGAGTTCGGCTGTGTAGATTCAGAAGCTTGGCTTTGATATCTTTTTCACAGGGTAAACTTTAGGAACTCGTCTTGGCAACATTTTACATAGAATGTTTTTGGTGGAGTTATTATTTGGGGCGGTGACATACCAACGGACAGACAGACAGACATGACGAATCTATAGAGGTTCCGTTTTTTGCTTATTAGCTACGGAACCCTAAAAACACCAAGACCTTAGTACTTGAATAATCGCTATCGTACACCTGTTTTTGCAAACTATTAGCTATTATTATAAAAGTAAAGTCGTGATTGTATTGCATGCACTTAGTGAGTTTAAGGCGATGGTAAATATCGTGAAAGAATTATTTCAGTTCATTGCATAATAAACATCTGTCGAACAAAATAACGACAAGGATATTTTATAAAGGTTAGCGCACGCTAAGTTGTAAAGGTCATCATTATGCATTTTGTAATGAAATAGAGAGAATTTTTGTAATTATTTTTTTGTACGATTAAGTTTTCACTTGATGATGATCGTGAATGTGTGAAGTGAAAATCGTACAAAAAAATAATTTTCGTGTTTACGACTGGCTATATTTTCTCTTCACATTTTTTTTTCTTTTTATGTTATTTTTTAATTTGGTAAATTCTTCAAAAGGAGGACCACAAATCTTTAACACAACCCATTAATACCTTATTTTTTTGCCTGTAACAGTGGCCAAATATTTAAAACTAATAAATTAATTAAATAATAAACATAGCAAATAACGCGTTTTTATCTTCTAATGACAGATTTGTCTAATTGGATTCTCTATATAATACCTTTAGTATGTCTTTTGTCTGTCAATAGAATTAACGCTGTTGTGTGCCATAAGTTGCCATAAGTGGTATTTATATAAGTATGTACGTAACTACTTAGGATTCTCATTCGTTGAAAAAGGTTCCTTCTGACTCTTCACCCTACCTTGTTGAACGGATAAACTTTTCATTACGTCATAAAGTTTTTTATTGCTTTATATAACGTAGAGTTTGCCTGTTGATCTTGTGGACACTCAAAGCATGTGATTGCGCAATAAGCAACCCAAACATGTAACCAAGATACGTGTTTCAACTCCCACGGGGTCTGTAACAACATGCAACGCGTCTATGTTGTTCTCACATTATGTATTGTTAGTAATGTTCAAGTGCGGTTTAATAGAAGCCAATCTTAGCACCTATCAGATGACCAAAAATTCAAACGCTGGCATTGAAAAAATCCACATCCAAAAACCAGATACCACTGCTCGAGAAACAAATCTAAAACCTTTTAGCGATGCTTGCAAAAGGGTGTTTATTACCCGATGGTGCAAGGAAACAGACCTCTAAGTGAGCACTGCTTCGTCTGATAGCGGAAGATATAGGGCCACGAAATCAAAGTCACTTCGTATGTCGACCACTCATTTACTTCATTCCCCCGGAGGCCTTTAAACACAACTTACCACTCGAACCAGTGTTTAGTAACTGGTCCGCCGTTCATAATTTTCAATCGCTTGCATTTTTGCTTAGCTAGCATTCTGTCTTTCGTGCTCAAATTGTCATCCAACCGAAGTGCACTTGGGGATAAAGCAGGCAAAAATATAGTTTCTGTAACAATTAAAAGCCTAACTGATGAAAATAATAATATGAAGGATATTTAAATTATTTTAAACGACACGAAAACATCGATTGCCACCGCGAAAGCTCTATTACACACCTATTGTTACACGTTACACCCGCGAGGTACGCATCAGTTGATACCAACCTTTGTATTTCATTGAATATTCAGCTAATGCGTTATTATCCTTATCGATCGACTGTTGATGTTGTTCTGAGATAAAATTTGTAAAAAACTGCTTGTTTTAGCGGAGAGGTTTCTGGTGTTTTATAGGAGGTGCTCTGCTATTTTACTACATGCTTTTGCTTGCTTCCTTGCCCACAAGGTGGAGGTCGCAAAATTTGCATGCTCTTTTGCTCAGAACATTAAAACTCCAAACTGGAAACAAGTAGCACAGAACAGGCGCAAATGGGCATCACTGGAGGAGGGCTTTATCTATGCTATGGTTCCTTTAGAATTAGTAAAAATAGATTAGACACATCAAAATCAAAATCAAATATTTTATTTAACATAGACCTCAATGGGCACTTATAACGTAACAAACAATATACACGTCATCCTCTGACTAGCCCTTTCCCAACTATATTGGGGACGGTTTCCAGTCAAACCAGATTCAGCTGGATATCAGTATTTTACATGGAGCGAATGCCTGTCGGACCTCCATAACCCAGTAACTGGGCAATACCATACCCCATGGTAAGACTGGTTGTCAGATTTTAGAGCTTCTGACTAACGACTGTCAAAGGTTTAGGTGCTTTCCCAGGCACGGAGGAAACTCGCTATGAGGGATGGTCACCCATCCACAGACCAACCTCGGCAAGCGCGGCTTAACCCGGTAGGTCGGCCTGTGCGGCTGTAATTATTTAGCCACGAGCTCCTTGTCGTATCCACGTAATATCAAAAAATATATATGTAACAAATAAAATACAGAAATCGTGTGATAAGGCCTCAGGTCAGGCAAAGTGACCCTCTATTAATGTTATAATTTTGTATTCTTTAACTCTTGGCGAATCGCCAAGACATTTCATATTTAAATCGTTTACAATGTGGGTTTGCCACGAGGAAAAAATAAAACATGTTCTTACAAAAGAACTTGATCTCTATTTATTACGATTATCTTAATTCCACAAGAATTTTATTATTATAATAAAAGTTGAGACTAACGTAACTATGAGTGTACGTATAATATGAACTTCTTTATGGGTATAAATGTTCATAAAAAAGGTTTTTTTCTGAACTTTAAGAATGCAAAGAAAACATTTCCAAAATAAATATTCTACTAGACTAAATCTCATTGGATTTCCACAGCATGATCACACACTCTCTCCATAATTTTCTATGAAAGGCATGATTTATCCGTGATGGCCACAGAATATGTCATTCGATCTTGCTGCCGGACACTCAGCACTCTTCGTTCCAGTGGCCTTTACTAGTGGCTATCAGTTCCTCGCACTACGTCCACCAACAAGGTAGACGGACGGCTTGATGAGGACCACTGAATCACGGTGGAGGCAAGTCGCTTCCAACCGATCTTCTTGGAAATCTATAGGGTATTGTGGGTATGTCATAACAGGGAACCCTGACCGTGGAACGTAAAGTACTATTGAAGGAACACCTTAGATTCAGTCAGTAGAGTCTAACAGTCCCATCACCATTTTGATGATTTTACCACGCTAAAAACGCCTTTATCCTGCTAGATATTCTACGGCTGATAATAATATGATGTTGTTATTATGCAATATACAAACACACACAGGTCATGTAAAGCAGTTAAATCTCTGTTCTATACAACTCTCATCAGTATACATACAGGCATAGATTCCACAATTAAACGCGGCGAGTCAATAGCGCGTGTACACCACAGCGCGCAGTTCAATTGTTCGCATCAGCTGCTCGGGACGTAGCGCCTCGATCTGCATGCACGTGATTGTCGGTACCGCTAACGATCTGGTGCGAATATACGGGGAGGAAATTGTGGCGGGAACGTGAGAGGAACGTTAATTGATGGCATTGAGTTAGTTTGGTTGAGCTTTGGGGTTATTTGGGTTCGTTGGAAGGCTCTAATCTGAGCGAAAAGGCAAGTCCTGTAATTAATTAATGTTTTTCGTACCTTTTTTCAACTAAATTAAGTGTTAGTCCATGAATATAATACTAGGTAGCAAATAATGTTTTTTTATTACTTCTTAATAACTATAAACTGAAAAAAAAACTCGTCTAATAGAAGTAGCATAACGGTCCCAGGTTTTCATTTTTAAATCTATTATGATTTTTAAATCTATTAGTATGATATTTATTGATATACTGCTACAGCATGTGACATCAGTGACATAAGTATCGACTTATTTATGTTGGAATGTACCGGAAGGATGTCATGAGTGAAAGAGAAAGCAAGAGAATGAGAGAGTGATGGAATGAGGAGCAGTCGCCATTACGAAGTTGACATTGGTGCGATTGTGAAAAGATGTATTAAATATTCAATTAAATTAAAATGCAAGAAGACTTTATTATTTCTTCATTCTCGATCCTACATTTATTTGTAATATTGTTCTTCAAAACTATGTAGATAACGCAGTTAATGTAGGCTGTGACACTTAGGCAAGCAATTATTAAATTATCAAGTACGCTCTGCGATCATAACCTACCTTACTAAGCACATTTCGAAACACTATCTGAAAACGACCGTGTTTAATAGCGTATATGATCATAACTTAAACCAGTATGTTTCCACATTAAGGCATACAATGACTAGATCTTGGCTTACGTCCAACGGTCTGTTAATATCCTTATTTGAGCACTTACGATTAATTGGGCACGGAGGCAATGACAATGGTCTAGTCTAGCTTTAGGTCATAGATAATCTGTTCTGTAGAGTCTAGCCATTGTCTCGGTAAACGTATTCAGTGGATTGTTATGATAATTGCATCGTAACTATGAATATTTCAAAGGCCTTGGCAAGAGAAATTCTGTAATGTTTTAGTTGAAAATGGGATTAGTTTAAAGTTATAAGAGAGTGTCAAAGGCGAAGCTTATTACTCGTAGTTTCGCATTAGTGCTTTTCGGCACGAAAACTCATTTTTGCAAGCACATATTCCATACAATAATAATAATAAACCCGCAGGGCAGCTTGTAGCGAGCTGTTGGGCAGTTGCGACCCATACGGACCTGATCTCCCGGGAGATATCTCGTTCCTCATCTCTGGCTTGCCTTTATTGGCTGGTCAGAGTGAACACTGACGAGGAACAGACCTCCCACCTCTTTCTTGCCTTAATCGGCTGGCTAGAGTGGAGATTCGCAAGAGCAAACGTGCTAGGAGGAAGGAAGTATTTCAGTAAGTGTTTGTAGGGATCGACCATACTTCCGGGTTCCTGGTCGATTCTGAGAACCGTGAAATACCTCTCCACTCCTCAAGCACCTCAGGATATGTTTGCCCCTTGTCGCTACGTCACCTAGTGCTAGCGATATGTTTGGGGGCCCATTTGTTGAGTGTGCAAGTCACCCCCTGCCAGCATATCTATGTATATTAAACATTGATTAGGCAGGGGTCATAGTTTTTCCATAGTTATATATATAAACAGTCCACCAAACCCACCAAACGCCATAACCCAGTCTTTTGTTTCCACAATCCGCAATAGTCTAACTCTAACCGGGGGTTGTCCTTGGGTATACTGGCATAGTGCATACAGGGATAAACGCCTGTTTGGGCCTCATCTCAGTTAAATTGCGTAATGGGCCTCTGCAAGATGGCTTCGGCTCCTGGCACGCCCTTTAAAAGTCCGGGATCCCATGATCCCGAGATCTTAAAGGATATAAAAAAAAAAAAAAATCTTTATTGCATAAAATGGCATTTGTAAGTTACATTGTTGGTATGATGATGACAAGGTGCATAGAATTACAAATTTATTGGGTGAGGTGCTGCTCTCCTTGCTAGATTGCTGAGCAACCTGTATTAAGGAGAAACAGTTTGCCTCCCTACATAGTGAACTATATTATGTTTTGGTTAAATACAATGTGGCTGTTTGTTTGTAACATAAAATAAAACAATTATTCTTAGAGCTAGATAAACAAATAATAATAATAAAAAAATAATACAAGCTTTGACGTTTCTATTAGCATGTAGGTACATTAGCAAGTCGTGGCTCCTTGAGCACTATTCACTCTGAAATGAGTGTTAATTATGCGTGTTAGGCTTTTTGGGAACCCAAAATATGGCGCGTACAAACAAACGTTAGTCTTAAACTGCTCTCTTATACCATACCTTACGTTTATGATGTTTTTGGGTGTAATAATCAAATTAGTCCTGAAGCTTTGGTGAAGCGGAAAGAAATATCAGACTTTTACTGCCTAAAAACCGTCCTGGAGCCGTATTACAACGTCATAAAACCAGGCTTGTTCCAGTGAGTGAACGCGTTGGCGCTAGACAACTTGTATAGCTCTGTCACTTTCAGTCGCCGGTAAAAGCCTGATTTTAAGACGTCCGCTTATCGTCTTCCATGCTCTTTGCAACCCAAGCCTGCCCAAGCATTCCATCACCGTGACCCCGGAACATAAAGGGCTATTGAAGGACACCGTGGATTTTAGTCAGTACAAGTCTGACAGTCCCTCCCGCCCTGCCCGGGGTGGGAGGACTCGTCCAATGGTACACTGATTGATACGTCTGATACCGACCAACAATTTGTTATCACTAGGCTATTAATTGCGTAGCGGTCATTTGTTAAACGCCAGCCAGTGATAATGGCAAGCGATCAGGTTAGGAACGTTCCCATTTATCCACTGCCACGTATTGCGTTCGTGTACCATTATACAAACGCCAGCACATCAACCTAGCCCAATCTGTTTTACTTCGATTGATTTCCAACTTTATGGCAAGAGTAGAAAGTTTATGTTCGATTGAGAAAATTAGACAAATTAGGATAAGTAGAAAGTTAAAGTTCCTCTCTACACAGATAAGTGAAAAAAGAAAGGTTTATTTTTTATCACATAAACATAAGGCACAGATCTAAGGCTGTATTTCCACGGTCTATTTCCGAACAATACCAAAAGCTAATACCATTTGGCATTTACTTCCTAATTTATTTTCTATTCCCAACGATTACCACATTTTAAAACCAATACAAAAAAAAAAAGTTTGAAGAAATTAGGTTCAGTAAAATTAAAATGGTATTAGCTCTTGGTATTGGATGGGAATAGATCGTTTCCATTATACAATTTGAACAAACTGCATATAAGTATAATAACTTGTATGCAGTTTATTCAAGTTGTATAAAACACATAAATATTGCAAATTATTTACCTACTAGTGTAGGTAAATAGGTTGAACTGTAGATAGTGTTTTATTATCCAACAATTCAAGCAAATTGTATGCAATATAAAATAAATATTCCACAACTATCACACAACGTCATCTAGTCCCAAGCTAAGCAGAGCTTGTGTTATGGGTACTAGACAACTGATAAACATACTTATATATTTCTAAATACATACATATTATAGATACTAGCTTCTGCCCGCGACTTCGTACGCGGATCTTGTTGCTTATGCCAGCGACAATGGGGTCGGCAAAATCGAAGATCTGAAAAGTCTGATACCCAACTCCAAGACCCCGGGTAAAAAATTCATGGGAGTTTGGCCAGTAGAAAAAAAATTGTATTAATATATTAATCGTCATCGAAAATCAGCCCCTGAAATTAGTGATAGCTTTGATTTCCACATCAGGTGTTCCAAATCTTATATTTTAATACATCAATAGATAATGCTCATTAGGCTGAACAGCTCTTTCTAAGACGTCATTCCTATACAGGTTGAATTTTTCAACTGGGCGTTGAGTTGAACGAAAATAAGCATGATTTCAAAAAAGAAAAGGTTAACTTAAGTTTCGAATACAGTCATCGCCTTGAAGATTGATCAGTTTTTTTTTCAATTATACGTTTTTCTTAAGTTTGCCGTATATGATTACTTCCCAGAATTGTTGAAAGGAGTCTTCAACATTTTTCGATATTCCTCATAGTTTCGAAGATAGCCATCCACGCCCAGTTGAAAAAAATCATGTTATAGTGTAGCTGGGCTCTTTTTTTTACGTAGTAAATCATCAAATGAGTCCTCCCACCCCGGGCAGGGCGGGAGGGACTGTCAGACTTGTACTGACTAAAATCCACGGTGTCCTTCAATAGCCCTTTATGTTCCGGGGTAACGGTGATGGTAGTCCCGCGACCCCGGCAGGCTTTAGCCCTCTGAGAGGGGGCCCCGTCATTATGCTGACGCTCTTTAAGGCGCGCGTGGAACACGACGCGCCGTCCATGGTCGGACGGCGAGTTGCCCTTTACTCGCCGCCCGCATGCCCGCGCCTACGGTGGCCGGAGATCGTCTTGTGACGTCCGACGCCGTGGGCGTCCACCACCGCGTGGTAGCTGGGCTCTTGGAGTTCCACATTTGGTGTCATAGATCTTCAATTTTTATACGTCAACAGAGAGTGCTCATCACGCTGAACAACTCTTGCTAAGACGTAATTCCTGTATATGTTATAGTGTAGCTGGGCTCTTGGAGTTCCACATCAGGTGTTCCAGATCTTCAAACTAATTCTCTCAGCAGAAAATGCTCATCACGTGGAACAATTTTTGCTATCGCACCATTTTTGTATCTCTTATAGTTTAGCTGGTCTGTTGCGGTTCTGCGCCAGTTGTTCAAGTTTTCAAAATAAATTATAGCCTATGTTTTGACCAGACTTAATACCTATACAACAAAAAAAGAATCATTCAAATCCGTCCAGTACTTTTTGAGTTTATCCCGGACTTACATACAGACAAACAGACAAACAGATAAACAGACAAACAGACAAACAGACAAAAATTCTAAAAACTATATTTTTGGCTTCGGTATCGATTGTAGATCACACCCCAAGTATTCTTTAAAAAAAATATTCAATGTACAGTTTTGACTTTCCTACTATTTTATTATATGTATAGATATTACACCCAGACACAGGCTAATGATCATGTTCATCACACAAACATTTGTCCTGGGTGGGAATCGAACCCACGACCCCCGGCATAGCAGTCAGGGTCACTAACCACAAGGCCAACAGGCCAGTCAAATGGAAACCCGCCTTAAACAGTAAACCCTCGACTTATGTTTATGTATCATGTCCAATATGATAGGAGAACATCATCTTTGAATTCTGCAAAGTGTAATACATATTATAATTGATCCTGACTGTACCAACAACATTAATTTCCTCATCCCTCCAGGATCTTAATGATTAATTAATATATCCGCTGTCAGCTAATTACGACCGTGTTGAGTAGCTGGTACACCGCGCTATTACTAATATTAATTGCTCTAACAGGTGTGCGTTAGCATTAGTTCGTGTTGCTAGTGATTCTGCTAATACCCTAATAAGCTAAATTAGCTTTCACTTGGGCACGTATAGATTAAGCTGTGTTGCCGCCATTTTGTGATATTCTGACGTCATGCGCGCTCGCGCACTATAAGGATAATAATAACAAGATAATAACGATGATAAATATTGTTGGCTTAATTGCCGAGGCTCGATCAATATCTGAGTAGGCTCTCGTTAGGCAGGTGGATCAAGCGCCTGATTCATTCAATTTCCAAGCGGTGACTGGTCGACTTGCTGACCTTTGGTTTTGTTAAATGTATTTTAATTTATTTTCTGTGTAGGTATTGTTATTTACTGCAATGGTTCTAGTTTGTCTTTTTGTGCCTTCTAGTCAAGATTGGGATGTAATTTCGAATCGATGTATGAAGTGAATGTTCTACTCAATTATATTAAATAAAATGTACATGACATGAGTTTGAAAAAAGTACAAAATTCTTGTAAAAGGATCCACGATGCAAGAGAAATTCCCAAATAAAAAAAGAAGAGTAACAGCAATAAATTTTATTTCTAAACCTTTTTTTTTATTCTATTATCGTAAAACATTCAGTAAAAACATTGAGGTACATGCAAGAAGTCGTCGTTGTCTTTGTTCTATCTTAGTTACGAGCGGTCACTGACCCCACGTAACACGAGGCTAAGCAGAAAGATTTTATGAACGGCTACCTTTACATTCACCCTTGCGTGCCACCTTCACTCCAGCACAGGCCGCCCTGGAAGTAAAAAGAACGAACAATTAATGACAAAGGTTCTAAAGTAATAATAATAATATTCCACAACTATCACACAATGCCATCTAGTCCCAAGCTAAGCAGAGCTTGTGTTATGGATACTAGATAACTGATAAACATACGGATATATTTCTAAATACATACATATTATAGATAGCTTACATCCAGACACAGAACAAATGATCGTGCTCATCACACAAACATTTGTCCTGGGTGGGAATCGAACCCACGACCTCCGGTATAGCAGTCAGGGTCACTAACCACTAGACCAAGAGGCCAGTCAAAAACAAATGTAACAAAATGTAAACGCTGCAAAGAATAGTAGCCAAGGAGCGAGTGAACCCGCGGAGAACAGCTAGTGCGTAATAAGAGTCTCTCAAGCCACAAGTATCTCAAACTTGTATGAGTACACGTAACATAATTAACGGCATCTCGGGAACTTCGCAACAACTTACAAAGTGGAAATGAAAGGCGTTCCATGATGTACAGTCACGAGCAATAGTATTCATACACTAAGCAGTATTCAAAGCGGGCTAGGACAGCGAGGAAAGGGCAACTCGCTGTCCGACCATGGACCATGCCCGGGTCGACGGCGCGTTCCTCAAAGAGCGTCAGCACAATGACGAGGCCGTCACAGAGGGCCAAAGCCTGCCGGGGTCGCGGGACTTATTTCCATCACCGTGACCCCGGAATCTAAAGGGCTATTGAAGGACACCGTGGATTTTAGTCAGTACAAGTCTGACAGTCCCTCCCGCCCTGCCCGGGTAGGGAGGACTCATTTGATGATTTTACCACGATAAAAAAAGCAGTATTCAAAAGCGATATTCTGCAAGCATATTGATTAAACTTTTGCTTTTTCATTAGACTTCTATTTTGGAAGCAATACTATTACAAAATAGGTCTAATTTGAAAATGGAAACCAGTATTTCACACTTAATTGCATTTGAATTTTGTTAAGTGTGTACATGTTATTGCTCGTGACTGTACAGTCACCTGTACGAACGTTATATCCCGTCTTTTCCCTGATGATTCAGACTGTGGTGTAGTAATGAGGTTTCACAGGTTATGTGTTAGATATTTCAGTCTATGACGAATCTCTAAAACCTTTTTTCAGCTTCGGAAATTAAACAGGCAATTTAATTAATGAAATGAATTATTAATTAATTTAGCAGAGCTATAATAGGATCATTATTATTAATTTTGTTTTGTATGAATACTTTTTTTTATTCTAAATTTTTTGTCAATCCTGATTTCAATTGTGACCGCCGGTTTTGGGGATTTAAGTTAAATTATTGATTATTGTAAAAACTTATTCGGGTTTTACCATTAGGGAATTCTCAATAACCATTCAAAAAACCCAGTATCGCTTTATAAACTCATATTTGAAGGCGTAGTGAAAACTGAATTTTAAGTGTAGGTTCTAAAGTTGATTTTCCAAAAATACCTATATTTGTATAAAGATGTATGGAAGAAACTAAATAGAGGAAAAAAAGGAATGTAACTTACTGGCAGGAGTTGCCGTATGTGACCCCATTTTTGCCACACACGGGGTCGAAGACCGCGGGGCAGATGCATCCACCTGACCGCGCGCTGGTCAGCATGGCTCCCATGAGCACCAGGAACAGGGTGAATACTGGGAAGAAATATACATGATAAGCAACTGAATTCCAAAGACATACAGTAAACTCCACTCCACAAATATATATCGTGAGTATGTAAACAAGCATTGGAGCTCACATAAACAAATATTGAGATCCAGAACAACTGCTTACAAATCATACAAATAATTGTTCCGTGCGGGAATCGAACCTGCAACATGCTGCACAGCAGTCGAATACTCAACTACTGCACCAGCAGTGTCGTCAAAAGTTTTCACTGATATGAAAGTTAACTGTGACACTGAAATGCAAAGGAGAAAAAAAATAAGGTCCAATTTTGTAGAGGAAAGGAAAATAGTAGTTGTTTTCGTTTATTTTAAAATTAAGTATTTATTATAAAAATAATAAAACTGACTTACCCAAAGTTACTTTCATGATGTCTTTGCGAAGTCACAATTTGATCACGACTAATGAATAAGTTGCGTCCAAGTGTCTTTTTATACAAAGCTCGATAAGGCACGTTCAATTGGCTCCAATGTTGGCGCAAATGGCCCGCAGGCGTTTTGTCGCCAACATTGGTAGACCAATCTTCCAGTTACCTTGGCCGCCAATGTTTTTATGTATGTTGGTCATGTACTTGAGGAAATTGGATTCGGATGCGTTGCAATTTATTTGTGAATTGTTATTCTGAACACGTTATGCAAATTCTGGAGGATTATTGTTTTATTTACGATTATTATGCTCTAATATTGATAATAATTAACGAAGCCAATATTTTTGATACCTGCTATTATGATCGGCTGTTTGTGAATTGTTAATTCTTATGTCGGGCAAAGTGTTTTCAAGTGGAGTGTTTTTCAAAGTCAAAGTCAAATCATTTATTTCAATTAGGCCATCAAAGAGACACTTTTAAACGTCGAATTAAAATTAAGGAAATGGGATGGGATGGGATTGATTCTACACCCTTTCGCAAAGATAGGCTGTATGAAGAAGAATGGGCAAGAAACTCCATACTTACTCATTTTAAAAATGTACCTTGACAATCTAAACTAACTATTATTAAAAAATAAACTAATAAGAAATAAAAAAATAAAAAAAATAGCAAAACGGTACATGGTGTTCACATTTTAACAAAATATTGTAATTACAGCTATTTTACAAATACAATATAAGGAGTGTGCGAGCATTCAAATTTCAACCAGCTTGATTTCCCTAAGTACTTCTTCAGAAATAGGGAGTCTGGATTTTCCTGGTTCACGGCATAACGCTCGCCAAGTATTGCGACTTGTATGAGCTGATAACACACAGATACTCGTATTCTAGATATTCCACTACCTAAGGTCTACCTTTTCTTTGCTAGTGTCAATATGATTCAAAGGCATCGATGCCCGACCTTTTTTAACGTGTGGATATCCTCATGGATTTCCTCCGCCTGGGGAAGACGGAGGGGCATGTCAGACTCGACTGACTAAAACCACACGGTGTCCTGCCTTTAGCCGGGGGTAGACCTGGGAATTGAACCCAAGTAGACATACTCATTGAATTATTATTTTATTATTATTATTAAAATTGTAATTGAAATAAAATTATTGTAAAGACTTAAACACATAATTTTAGCCAATCAATATAATCCATGTTTGAAATTGGGCGCCAAGTTTTGTAGATAATCTGTATTAATTTTGTCATTGATTGTATGATATCATATGGTAATTTATCAACTTAATTTCTTTATAATTGTAAAAGAAAGGTTTCTTTTTTATTTAAAGTTTAATTTTTTGGTAAAAACTAGCCATATTATAGATAATATTTATGATTTTAACAGGCTCTTTTTAAAGATTAACAACAAATCTTGTCACCCATTTGCTTTATCAATTCATTTGTCATTCCGCCACATCTCCCCTGTGGTTATGTCTCTCCACATCTGTTGAATGTGGAAGAACATAATGCAGCAGACGTTATCTGACGTCATGACGTCACATGTGTAGGAAACGCAGTGCCATTGTGTTCGCGTATGTACTTGCACATTGTACGGGCTACAACTAGTACAGGTACAAATAGGTAGGAGTGCATTGTCGTGGGTTTAAATATAGTCTCCAATACTTCAGTCTGCATTATATACTATAGTCTACATTATATACTTCAGTCTAGATTATATGTCTACATTATACTCGTAGCTGTTTGTGTGTCTGAGTTTAAATGTTTGTTAATGCGCCGATGATATAGGCTTAATTCCTTCCTACTGTAGTGTCACGATACAAACTTTTTGGTAACACCAGAAAGTCCTCAGGGGTCTTAGTTAAACAGCAGACGACAGTAGACGACAATCGTTATCGTTCATCAGTCACCAATACATTTTCAACTTTATACCCCAGCGCGTAAAGTTGAAAATCTATTAAAAACTGCTGATCGATAACGAACGAAAGAAACGAAAACGATCTGTGATCTTCAATAGATTTTCAACTTTTTGTTAAAAACATGGTTGTTTTTATTATCTTTTTAGTTTTATTTTTGCGTTACTTTCAAAATTTGGTTTCACTGACCTCAGTCGGTTTCTTAAGAAAATGTATTAAATTACACTAAACCACTTTGAATTTCCATATCCAGACCCAGATCAACTACTTGTAGATCAAACAAACATTGTTCCGTGAAGGAATCAAACCCACGACACTCAGCGCAGCAATCAATCACCCAGCCTGTAAATATGCGACTTGAATAATTATAATTTGCGAAATGATTTTAATTTGATTTATTCCCGTTGAATCCACATTCAATTTTTTTAAAGCATGTGGGATCCAAAAGGAATAGTTTTTGGGATTCGATGGGAATAAAACGTTTTTCTTTTATTATAGGATTCAACGGGAATACATTTTAATTTTTTGTGGGAGCCAACGGGAAAAATATTCAAGTGGGATTCAAAAGTGGGATCCAACGGGAATAATTCCTTAATTTAAGTACACCTTTCCATTATCCTTCGAGATTTTTAGGCGTGATACTGAATACGGGGTACCAATTTACCCTTATCAGTCCTGAGGCAATATCAATTTGATAAGACGACATTATTACCCACACATTATTTACTAATTACCCAACGAGACATTTGTATGCTAATTAAGTTCACGACTAATGAGACTGAATGGCTTCAGGATATTGTTATATTTAGAACTTTATCTGTACTTGTTCGTATTTATATAAACGTGGTATATATTTATATACAAGTACATAACTTAGCGAGAATATTATATCAGAGCCTGAGGATAAATTACCTCGGGTTGCGGGAATAACGAGCTACCGCGGCCCCCGAAAGTAAAGGACCTACTACTAGGACTATTGAAAGACACCGTGGATTTTAATCAGTACAAGCCCAACAGTCTATCTTGTCCTGCTCTGGAAGAACTCATTTGATGAGTTTAATAAGATAAAAAGAATGTTAAATTAGAAAAATGATAATCAGTGCTAACATTATTATGTTAAAGATTTTGTTTGTATGGATGAACATGTTTATCTCAGGGACTACTGGTTCGAATAGAAAAAATATATTAAGGTGTTAGATAGTCTATTTTTCGAGGAAGTGATGTTGGCTATATTATTATAAAATTACGCTACAAGCAATACTTCAAAATAAAAAAATGTAAAATAACTTTTCATTCGTAAGTCGGTGATTTTAACTGATTGACTTTTTTTGCCACTGACTTCTGAAATAAAAGTTCAGTGAAACGCGAGACAATCGTGGATAAACATACATACATACAAACATAGGGATCTAACTACGAATTTCCTTTTTTTAAGTCGGTTAAAAAGTAACATTATACTATTTTTTTTTTTTATATAAACTCGAACAATTAATAATTAGTCAGTTAATTGGGACAGGGCTAGAGGGGACTACTGGGAATAATTCAACAGTCGGCACAAATTGTCACCCTGGTGACAACTGGGAAAAAAATTCCCAGCTGTCACCCCGGAGGACAGCGCTTTTTAACCGACTGCCCACTTTACTGGGATTCCCAGTTAAGTTCCCCGTGGGTGAGTTAGTTTATATGACCGACAAGGAAAAAATATCAGGTTGAGTGAGAAGTGTACAGTAACGACAGTTCGACGACACAGTTGACGCAGTGGCTGTTCGATTGGACTGCTGCGCTGAATGTCGCGGGTTTGATCCCCGCACGGAACAAAAATTTGTATGATCCGCAAGTAGTTGTTCCGGGTCTGGGTTTTTGTGTATGTGAGTTAATAATTATGTTCGTAAACGCACCCACGACACAGGACAGGAAAATCCTAGGAAATTCTTAGTGTGGGATAGCGTTTTTGTTAAAAAAAAATAGTGTAGCAAAAGAATAGCATATTGTTTTTATTTTGCTTGTCAGATCATCATCTACCTAGCCTTTTCCCAACGATATTGGGGTCGGCTTCCAGTCAAACCAGATTCAGCTGGATATCAGTATTTTACATGGAGCGACTGCCTGTCAGACCTCCACAACCCAGTAACTAGGTAATACATTGTGAGACTGGTTGTCAAACTTTAGAGCTTCTGACTAACAGTAACGACTGTCAAAGATCTACAAATGACAGCCAGGAGCAACAGCTTTACGCGCTTTCCGAGGCACGGGGGAAACTCGCTATGACATGGTCACCCATCCACATACCAACCTAGGCAAGCGCGGCTTAACCCAAAAGATCGGCCGTAATTATTTAGCCACGAGCTCCTCTTGTCCGATTGTCAGATATTGTATACAAATGGTGTGACAGGTTAATTAAAGCAGCCGCTGTTGCTATAAGGAAAAACATATTCCTGTATAAGTGTATACATTGTACTTTTCTATTGCGGAAAAGTATCTGTTTGATATTGTTTGTCTGTCTATCTGTCACCACAATAAATTCATCATCATCATCAGCCCATAATGTTCCCACTGCTGGGACACAGGCCTCCTCTCTGAGAGAGGGAGTGGGCCATAATCTACCACACGGGCCTAGTGCGGGTTGGTAGATGACACATGTCTTCGAATTTTTGGTTCTAGGACATGCCGGTTTCCTCACGATGTTTTCCTTCACCGTTTTGAGAGCAGTGGTGATGAAGTAAATTACACTAAGTAATGTGCCTGGCGGGGTTCGAAACCCACGACCTACAACTCGTAAGTCGGGACCGATACCACTGGGCCACCACTGCTTCCTACAATAAATTCGTCTGATCTTAATTCAGAAGGAATGGTAATTCTAAAAGTCCGAACGGGAGTTACTTTCCATATTTTTATTCCTAATACCGTAAGCAGTTATCAACATGTCACTATTCGTGTTTAAAAGACAACATAGTAATAATGACTGGCCTGTTGGTCTAGTGGTTAGTGACCCTGATTGCTATGCCGGAGGTAGTCGGTTCGATTCCCACCTAGGATAAATGTTTGTATGATGAGCACGATCATTTGTTCTGTGTCTGGTTGTAATTTATCTATTAAATGTATGTATTTAGAAATATATAAGTACGTTTATCAGTTGTCTAATACCTATAACACAAGCTCTGCTTTGCTTGGGACTAGATGGCGTTGCGTGATAAAAAAAAAACAATACATAAATCTATAATTTAAACATTTAAGATTATTATTTTTAACAAAAACCAACAAAATGTAAGTTACTATATTTTTAGTTACTTAATTTTCCTTTAGCCTTTATTTTTGCATTCCCCTTTGTGTGCTAACTTCACGCCCTTGGACTTCATACTGGAGAAAAACACACATTGTATTAGATACATGTTATGACAGTACACAACAACAAAACAAAAATATAGGCAATACAATAATAAAAATATATGTAATCAATAAATTAAATGCATTAATTAATTGTGAAACTTGAAGGTCATACAAATATTATTTCCATATGGAAATCGAACCCACATTACGCAGCGCAGTAGTCTATGACTCAGCAACTACGCCATCCTTAACTTCAGGTAAGTGTCTATGATGGATGATATGGAAAATCAATCATAAAGATGATATTACTTTTCTTTCTTCTGGAGTACTTATCCAGAAGGCCCGGGTTCGAATCCCACTTACATCGAAATTTTTGTTTCCTCGAAAGTCATATTTACGATATCGTATGCGTTATTGCGTTTAACACAATTAACAACTAGGTATCATGCCTTGTATAGTGGGAGAATGGAAGAAGAAAATATGTTGTGCTGACACCAAGTAAAATGGGGACCTTTATAACATGAGATTTAAACCTGACCTTCACAATGTGGGTTTATAAATATGTATTTACCTTATATCCCTTCGGGGATTACAGGGAACGGTTCCTTAAATGTGTATTTTACTTACAAACAAGAGTTGCTGTATGTTGCCCCGTCCGTCCCACACACTGGGTCATACTGAAGGGTACAGGCGTGGACCTCCATCAGAGTCCCAACCAATAGTATCGTCAGTACTGAAATATTTTAATTTAATCCATACTTTATACTGATCCAAACTTTAATTTATACTTATACAATACATTACAGAAAAACAAACGAGAGCGCATTAGCGAGCATAAAACGAATGTTCTAGCGAACTTCTTTCTGAGCCGACAAGCGCTCCCTCACCGAGAACATTCGCGTGTAATATAAAATTATAGATTCGATTTTAACCATTGCATTACAATATACCTCCCTGACTGACGAGCGTTCGCGTGTATAATGTATTGATGATGATAAGATAATTATGATTCAAATTAAAAGAAGAAAATAAAATAGACGACCGTGTTCTAGAGCGTTCGCCAGAAAGATCGTGAAAATTTTCGTGCCGATGTTTGGCTGTATGCTCGGCTTTGTTTGTTGTTCAGTTCGGCAAAATTAAAAACGGCGAATGCTCGATGTTCTGTTGAACAAATGAACGTGTGATACTTCCTGGCCGCGCCACAGTCGCATTTTGAATCGAAGTTAGTATGAAAAAATTGTTCATAAATTGTCAAACGCTCAAATCTCAGTCAAGATCAATAATAATAATTAATCACACAAATTCACAACAAAATCTACTGATTTAAAAAAAAAAACACAAATTCTTATGCGCTTTCTATGCTTTTTTTATTAAAAAATGTTAACTTACCAAATGCTAACTTCATGATAACTTCGTGCTTCTAGTTATGTAATGTGTAGGAAATGCCTTATATATAAGACGCATGTCCTTGATATCAGGTTTTTCCTGTGTGCTACAAAGTATGCAATTATAAAACAATCAGCGTGTTTTTATTAATAATTTATATAGATCTAGAAATATGAATTACACTGGACGTGTGTTATGGATTACAGACCACTAGGTACCTCTCAGAGAAAAGCCTGCATCCTCCTCTATAGTGGGAACACTAATAACTAAAGGTATAATTTAGAGTCTATATAAGTTTTTAAATCGGGACTTTTTTTACGTGGTAAAATCATCAAATGAGTCCTCCCACCCAGGGCAGTGTGGAAGGGACTGTCAGACTCATGCTGACTAAAATCCACGGTGTCCTTCAGTAGCCCCTTTATGTTCCGGGGTCACGATAACGGAATAAGTCCCGCAACCCCGGCAGGCTTTGGCCCTCTAGAGGGGCCCCGTCGTCATGCTGGCACTCTTTGAGGCGCGCGTGGAAAACCGGCCGGAGATCGTCTGCCGAGGAATTTAGGGACCAAGTAATGAATATGGCCCTGACCGGTAGTTTTGTACATATTTTTTAATACAGATTAATTTATGTATTTGGCACGTGATTATCCTTTAAAGGATGACATAAACGCCATCAATTGAACAATTGTTTTCCTTTATAATTAAAATTTCTAAATCTTACGTGACCAGGGACGCTTTAGCATTGTCGATTTAATTATTCTGTTATTATGATGATCACCTAAACAATTATGTCAGCTCAACAAGACGTTGGCCAAACCACTGCCCAACATTTGACCAACCTCAAGTCATCAAAATGTCCGCGACCACATGCCAAACGCAGCACGCACGCTATTCTCTCATCTCATTGGTCAAAGTCTGCGAAGTAGAAGAACTAGAAGCGTATAATTGCTTCTGATTGGTGGAAATACCCGCGACGTAAAATAATAGTGAATCGTCATTGGTTGCTTCATTAAGTAATGAGACGAATCACTAGGTTTTACCGCACAGGAAAACTGCGGAGGAATCCCCGATAATGTGTTCTCTAAGAAACTACTGTATGTTGTTTTTTTCCGGTTTTTACTGTGTGTTTATGAGTATTCTTTCCTTATGTCACTGTGTTACTAAATATTGATATTACACATTTGGAAACTTGCTGATATTAAATTGAGAGCACGGTTAGCTGGGTACTCACTTAGCAGGGTTGCATGTGACGTATCAGATACTGATACTGCTAAGCTGTGAGTACCCAGGGTCGCGGGACTTATTTCAATCACCGTGACCCCGGAACATAAAGGGCTATTGAAGGACACCGTGGATTTTAGTCAGTACAAGTCTGACAGTCCTCCCGCCCTGCCCGGGGTGGAAGGACTCATTTGATGATTTTACCACGCAAAAAAAAAGCTGTGGGTACCCAGCTGTTGGCGTTGTGGCAGAGCGATTGACTCCAGCGCTGCTTGTTCCTGATTCGATTCCCGCGCGGACCATTATTGTATCTTTAAGGACTCTAAAGGTACCTACTTGTTTCGGGTGTTACTTTAAGTTTGTAGTCACATCAAATATATAGGAGAAATTCCATGATAGTAACGTTTACCAAGGTCGCAGGACTGTCTCCGCGCAGTGGTGTACGCCCACGGCGCCGTACGTCGCAAGACGATCTCCGGCCACCGTAGGCGCGGGCATGCGGACAGCGAGTAAAGGGCAACTCGCTGTCCGACCATGGACCATGCCCGGGTCGACGGCGCGTCGTGTTCCACGCGCGCCTCAAAGAGCTGTCAGCAAAATGACGGGGCCCCCTCTCAGAGGACCAAAGCCTGCCGGGGTCGCGGGACTTATTTCTATTACCGTGACCCCGGAACATAGAGGGCTACTGAAGGACACCGTGGATTTTAGTCAGTACAAGTCTGACAGTACCTCCCGCCCTGCCCGGGGTTGGAGGTCTCATTTGATGATTTTACCAAGCTAAAAAAAAAAGGACTGTCTCCGAGGTCACGGGACAGTCTTATCAGTTACCCGTGACCCTGTGCGTAAAAGGCTATTGAATGACACTGTAGATTTTAGTCAGTACAAGTTTAACAGTCCCTCTCGCCCTGCCCTGGGTGGGAAGACTCATTTGATGATTTTACAGCGATAAAAAAGCCAACGTTCTTAATGAAATAAAAATAAAAATACAGATATTTTTATGACGAGCTCCTAATCCTTCCAAAGCTACTTAGATGTAAACATTAATTCCTCTCTTTAATTAATTAATTCTACGGTTTGATAATAAAACATAATTAGTAAGGAGCAGGATAATTGAATGGGGAAACCTTGATACGGATTACAGTTTGGAGTTAATTAATCTTATAATAATTTGACGGCAAAATAACTCAAAAACAAAGTTTGCTTTGTACACAGGATGTCCCAAAACTCAAATGTCAAGCCGAAACAGGGTGACAGGATTGATCATAAACATCACGAGAAAAATCTGAAAAAAAAAATGTATCCCATGACGACGAATCTTGAAAATTTTAAATTCGTTTTAGAATAGAATAGAATAGAATAATATTTATTGTAAAACATGAGTATGCATCGAAACAAGGTGCAAGGTCTTAAAATAGCAAATTGATCTGCATGTTTTGCCAATTATGGCGTACAATAATAGCTTTACATTTTTTTTTTCGACATGTAGTGTGATGAGTAAAAGGCGACTAACAAAAGGAATTTATAAAGGCAGAGGCGAGTGGTAACGCCGGGAAGGGTACACACGGCTACACATCAAGCTATACAAAACCAGTTTGTCTTGGTATCGCTTCGTACGATTTTTACACACAATAAACGGTCAGCTAATACTGGTTCACTTAGTTCACTTTAGTAACATGACAATATGCATTGCGACAATAATCATAAAATGGAATTTTCTATTCTACGGTTCAAGCAATAGAGTAGATAATTAATAAAGAATTTTATCTCCGTTTTATAAGCAACGTTGCTAAAGTGGCGTTATTAGATCAATTGAACAATTACTATTGCAGGCTGATAATTAAAAAAAAAACGAAAAGGAAAAATTTAATGACGAGTATTCAAGGCGATCATTGTACCTCATTATATTACTACGACCTTTGTCCATATTGCTATAAGATCATTGAGCTATTATTACTACGTATAAAGACGACACCACGTATCACCACTGTGTCCCATCCAGGATGAGTGCATGCGCACAAGTTCATACAAATGTTTGACAGCTCTTTGGCGTGCTCGCGCACTCATCCTGGATGGGTCTCTATACGTAGTAATAATAGCTCATTGTACAAGATAAAATTTTCGTAATAAATCATGAACGTGTTTCACATATGAAATTCCTTGCATTTTTATTTCATACAAGAGTTTTAATTACAGGGGTATTTCAGCATATCAGCTTTCATTTCATATGCCCGGAATATTTTTAATGTTTAAAATAATATCAGCTTGTATTTTTCAGGTAGTGCACAATTTCAGGTTTTCCTTTTTCTATAAAAATGACAATAAATTACGTATATTGTATGGGAGCCCCATCAATATTTTATTTTATTCTTTTTTTAAGTATTAGTTTTCATAGCGTTAACAGAAATACATCACCTGTATCTAAAATTTTAAAAGGCTTGGGGACACACGGACGAAAGGCAATACATACATATATTTCAATAATTAGGCCATCAAAGAGACACTTTTGAACGTCGAATATTAAATTCAAAGTAAATGGGATGGGATGGGATTGTTTCTACACCCATTTGCAAGGGCAGGTTCGTATTAAAAATGTTTTTCAATATTTTGAAATAAATGTGATAACCTAAAAATCAAACAATCGTTACCCATTGACGTATTTTAATATAAGTTAAAACGGTTTTGACACTTTGCGTCCAAATCAGTTGAGAACAAACGGACCCGTGTCAGGGCAGGCAAAACAGGGGCATTAATAGTAGGCTTAACATTGTTATAAAGGACGTTGTTGTCTTCTTTCGACGGTTCCTTTCCGGATGCACGGTCCGTCGTAGGCTTTCAATTGGTTCGCGCATTTCAATCTGCAAGCAAAAGAGGTAGATATTTGTCAGATTTTCTTTACAGTGGAGAAAAATATCTTATCATGATACCACGATATGAAAATTTTAAATAATGACACATTAAGTACTGCGTCTTGAATTATTAAGCTTTTGTGTGGAAAGAAAAATTCGACTGCGAGCAGAATTTGTCATTTCTTGCAGTCGAATAATTATTTCTACAGAAAAGCTTTATAAATGCAAATGTTTGTGAGAATGACACAATTATAATACTAACTTGTGTTTAACGCATTACCACAATCCTGTAGGGCAGTTACAAGCACAAGCTAGCAATAAAATAATCATATTGAATAGTAGAAATCGTTTCAACCTAACCATTTTACATTTTGCCGCTTCCTTTCAAGTCCCGGGCTGTAAAAAAGTCTCGTAAAGCAAAACGACTATAACTTTATACATGGCCTGTCAGACCCAAAAACCTACCAGCCATCATGTGACCCCAAAGAACAGTGTCAGTATACCTATCACATATATCTTGGAGCAGTGGTGGCCTAGTGGTAACGACTCCGACATAAGAGTTTGAACCCAGCCAGGCGTATTACTTTGTGTGATTTGTTTCATCAGCACTGCTCGCAAAACGGTGAAGGAAATCGGCGTGTCAAGAACCATAAATTTGAAGATATGTTATATCTACCAAGCCGGACCGGGCCCACGTGGTAGATTATAGCCCACTCCCTCTCACAGAGAGAAGGTTTGTATAATAGCCTGCTGTGGAAACATACGGTGATGATGATATACTCACGTGCAAGGATTGGGATAGGTCCTGTCGTTTCTGGCGCACACTGGATTTTGCTCCTCGGGACAGTCGCATTCAGGTTTCCACGCTGCCACCATAGAGCTGCACATCACTAGTATGAATGCTGCAAGTACTGCAATGATAACGTACATACATGCTTAAAACCAACCAAACCATAAGATGGTAGGCACCAAAACATACACCATTTAAAGTTAATCAAAAATGTAGTGTCAGTATTTTGATTGTTGATGTATCAAATACATGGTGTTAATAATTTGATTGTTGATGTTTTGGCTTTTGAAGTTAAGTATCCCACCCTCGAGCGGCGTCTGCGCGTTATTTACAGTTACTGGTTTACACTAAAACCGTCACAAAAAAAATAAACTTACCAAGCAAGCACTTCATGTCTTCCGACAGTCTTCTATGTTGTCCACGAATGAGGTCATTTCCGACTATAACCATGTTTTATACTGCACTGCATTCCAATATTATCAACAATATGCCCTGCGAAGTGATAATATTTAGACTTTATTCTAACACGGTATCAATTGACTATCTGTTCAAACATTAGACGTCAGGCGTGCTAAACATTTTGTTCTAGTCGCAGTTTTTAATGAGCAAGTCAACTGACCTGTATTTGTAAAGTGGCCGGAAGAAACTGGATTATTATGGCACAGAACCGTCAGAAATAGAGAGATTTGGATAGCCAATGATTAAAGTGGAAGAAAGCAGACTTGATGCTTTTTTTCTTTTTTTTTTAGCGTGGTAAAATCATCAAATGAGTCCTCCAACCCCGGGCAGGGCTGGAGGGACTGTCAGACTTGTACTGACTAAAATCCACGGTGTCCTTCAAAAGCCCTTTATGTTCCAGGGTCACGGTAATGGGATAAGTCCCGCGACCCCGGCAGGCTTTGGCCCTTTAGAGGCTCCGTCATTACACTGACGCTCTTTGAGGCGCGCGTGGAACACAACGCGCCGTCGACCCGGGCATAGTCCATGGTCGGACAGCGAGTTGCCCTTTACTCGCCGCCCGCATGCCCGCGCCATCACATCCACTTCTAAATTTGCTTCCTCCTTCCAGTTCTTATGGAACCTATCCTATTCGCCCGTCGTCTCACCGTCACCTTCATGGCGTGCTACTACACTGTTTCATAGCACAGAGTTTTATGCATTTTAGGCCGACAGATGCGACAGAGAAGTCCTGCCGAAATGAAATCTTTATTCTATTTATTTCTTTTACAAAAATCCTTCAGTTCTGGTTCCAGCTTAGTCAGAAAGCCATTTAAGCTTGTTCCGTACCCAAATCAAGGCCGGGCTCAAACAATGACAAAGATTTACTGTTTCTGAACTGTTTCTCCAAGTATCCAGACAGTTTATTTGTAAGCCCACTTCGAGAACTGACTCTGGAATTATTTTGCAGCTTTCGGAGTTTTTGGATTATTATAGTGTTATCTAATTCGTGGGGTTGATAAAATGTCAAATATTAATTATTTTTAAACGCATTAACGCATGCGATGCCTAGGCAATTGCAGTCCACACTTGCAAGCCGAAATTCTCCATGCCTAGTTGGTTAAGGTGTCTGGAGTACCAATCCAGAAGACGCGGGTTCGAATCCCACTTGCAATCTAAAATTTTACTTTCCTCAAAAAATCAATGTCAAATATTTTTTTATGTTTTTTTTTTGCCATTATGTAGATTAGGTGGTAATCAAATAATTAACCCTATCAACCTAATCTAAAATATAATTATGAAACTTCTAACCAATACTACGCCCGAGTGGTGGGATATGGCTATATTGTTACTCGTAATAGTCGATTGCAAATGGCGTCCTGTTGGCACTTGCGCTACTTTGATGTTGTGTTAAGTTTGCCTCAAGTGCGTGTTTTTCCGTCATACCCGGCGTCCGCGTCTTAAACACCTTTCCCTTACTATGTATCATAGTCGGCTAGATATGGCTGTTAGCGATATAATCGTAATTTATCGTATACAGAGTGTTTCTTTTAAATGGGCCAAAAGGGAGAAATCCCTATCCATAAGAGATACGGGAAGAGTTTCTTAGGAAACTTTAGCTCTTTTTTAATGTTGAGAATTTTGGCGTTTTTATTTTTTTGGTCAAGTGCGAGTTGTTCATAAAAATGAGTGAAATTGACCAATTTTTTTTTAATGCCGTTCGACTCTGTTTCATATAAGAATCATTCCATTGTAAAGGAAGAAAAAAATCGGGACGGCGGAAGTTGGTCAAATTCAGCAAAATATTTTTTCATACAAATTATATGAACGAAAAAATTACCATTTTTTTTATGATGCTGTTTGACTTATTTTCATGTAAAGATGAGATAATTGTATGACCCTAAAAATATCTGATCAGTAGAAGTTGGCCAAAATTAGAGTAATGTTTCATCTAACAGCATAAAGTCGTGTTAGGTAGTCAAGTTTTTCTTTACATTTGACCCACTTCTGTTGCCCACACATTTTCCTTCCCATACAAAGAAATGATCCTTACATAAAACTATATCAGATGACATCATAAAAAAAAACTGCTAATTTTCGTTCATACATTTTGTATGAAAAAACATTTTACTAAATTTGACCAACTTCCACCGTCGCGATTTTTTTCTTCCGATACAATGAAATGATCCTTACATGAAACAGTGTCGATTGGCATTAAAAAAAATTTGGTCAATTTTACTCATTTCTGGGGACAACTCGCACTTGACCAAAAAAATAAAAACGCCAAAATTTTCAGTATCAAAAAAGAGCTTAAGGTTCCTAAGATAGTTTTCACGTATCTCTTATGGATGTGGATTTCTCCCTTTTGGCCAATTTAAAAGAAACACCCTGTATAGTAAAATAGTTGTGTTACTATTTTAGTGTGTAGTGAAGTATGTTTATCTTTCTATCTCAAAAATCAGGTAGCTTCCCACGACGTCCGAGAGTGATTCTAGTGTGGAAACGCTAGACGTCTTGTATAGTTCTGTCTGTTTCGCACACTGTATTTACACTCTATAAGCCGTCATATAAGACCTGCTGGCTTTTGTTCAGAAATGCCTGCCTAAGTTCAATAAAACAACTTGTACCTCGCAGTCGTTTACACGGAGTCTTCAGGCAAAAGTCAACCCATTATTGTACACAACAAACGCCATTTTCCCGACTGTCGGTAGAAACGCTAAGTGGGCAATTATTGCGTCTACTATAACTGTACTTAACATACTTTGCCCACAGATAAGACATTTGCCCATAAGCGGGCAAATATGCTAATGTGTGAATTGGCTTGGTGCCAGGTCAGTGTCGTGTATTAGCAGTAGATCAAGTTTAGATTGTATCTTTTTTTGAAGAGCTTTTGTTTTAAGTCAGCGTAATTTAACAGAGATTAGGCGCATCGCTTCACCTTGGTAAAAAATATTATGATAATACTTAGGTAGCTATTAATTGTACTAATTATGCATAAAAAAAAACGTGAATTTTGTTGTAGAATGGTAACACAATCTGTTTTACCACAAATGAACACTAAACTTGTCTAAATAACCGTCAACGTCAAAATAGCATATATCTTTAAATTTTGGTTATGGGACACGCCGGTTTTGTTACGATGTGTTCGTTCACCGTTTTGAGAGCATTGGTGATGAGTTTGAACCCTTTTTTTTATCGTGGTAAAATCTTCAAATGAGGCCTCCCACCCCGGGACTGTCAGACTTGTACTGACTAAAATCCACGGTGTCCTTCAGTAGCCCTTTATGTTCCGGGGTCACGGTGATGGTATGAGTCCCGCGACCCCGGCAGGCTTTAGCCCTCTGAGAGGGGGCTCGTCATTATGCTGACGCTCTTTGAGGCGCGCGTGGAACACGACGCGACGTCGACCCGGGCATGGTCCTTGGTCGGACGGCGAGTTGCCCTTTACTCGCCGCCCGCATGCCCGGGTTTGAACCCTGGAACTATAACTGATAAGTCGAGGCCGATACCACTGGACTACCAGTGCGCAAGTACTTCATCACAACTAATATTCTTTGCAATTTATGAAAACTAATAACGTACCACTAAAATGTTAATTTGGATGAACAGTAATCCTACTGTTCATCCATCCACTACTTTATTGTCGACAGATGGATGCTATGAGGCTTAACGACATGCCAGACGGTGACCGCGAGGAGAAAGTTGAGGCCCGTTCATGTTTATTGGCCTTCCGAGGCCATTTTCTCTCAAAATATTGGCGTTTCCGATGTAAATGTCTGGACGTAAATGTTTGAATAAAGAAAATTGCTGATGAAGAATATTTTATGGAAATATTTGAAATGTGTGTACACAATAAAATATTTAGGTTATTTTGTACACAATTGCTTCGTCGACTAATTTATTCTTTTTTGATAGATGTTAACATTTTTGATGTTTTAAGATATAATTTGATATCAGCTCGGGGCAAGAACGAGTCGGAATTATGTCATTTTTATGGTCACAATTTCAATTGCCAGGCATAAAAGTAAGGATAAGGAAAGTCTTATGACGAAAGAGGTGACAGTTAAAAGATACATATAGACAGTTTAAACTTAACATAAATGCCTGGACACTTGCCGTTAAATACTACTCGCTGATGGAAACGGACTATGACAGAACGACTGTCAGAATACAGGCTTCAGCTGTTATTAAAGACAAATGGCGAACTTCTACGTTTAATTCGGACTTGTAATATTCGGACTTGTAACATTCCCAATTGTAACATTCGGGCTTGTAACATGCGGACTTGTAACATTCGAGCATGTTACATTCAAACTTATAAATTCCGGTTTTGTATCTTTCTTTTGTGTAGAATTCAGATTGTAACTTTCGGACTTGACACATTCGGACTTATAATATTCGGACTTCTAACATTCGGGCTTGTAACATGCGGACTTGTAACATTCGGACATGTTACATTCAAACTTGTAACTCCCGGTTTTGTATCTTTCTTTTGTGTAGCATTCAGATTGTAACTATCAGATTTGACACATTCGGACTTGTAACATTCCGATTTGTAACATTCGGGCTTGTAACATGCGGACTTTTAACATTCGGACATGATGACGTTTATTTCTCCGTTTCCGTAATTATCTCTATACCGCTCTATACCGTTACTCTATACCGCTACTTCTTGTAAATCACAAAGTTAACCCCGACCACGATACATAGCCCCGAACTAAAACCTCAACGTTAAAGTTTACAAACTAAAAGTTGTAGGAAATATTAAAAGTTGCTTTTAGAAATACTTTCATACATTCTGATTAGGTTTGCTCTTCATCGCTGTCTGTTCTGTGAGGAAAACTTATTATTTGAACTTTAATATATCGTGTGAAGGTACAAATTGGATTAGTTATCGCTACACAGAAGGGTGCAATGAGTTGTGGAAGCACACGTACCTTGTTCATCGTTATTTTCCAGGCGAGGTCGACTATTAGTTTATTTCTGTGTGTCTGCGAAAGTTTTCATAAAAGGTAGTTTTTCTTAAAAACATTATTATCTGTGATAGAAAATATAAAAAAGGATCTTTTTATTATGAGATGGTTATAACTATGTTTTAAGGTAGAGAATTTTCGATATTTCAGAAAAGTTTTAATTTCTGTTTTAACGTCTGGAGTACCTATCCAGAAGACGCGGGTTTAAATCCCACTTGCAATCGGAAATTATTCTTTCCTCAAAAATCATTGTTACGATGCGCATCGCATGCGTTAATGCGTTTAAAAATAATTAAAAAGCTTTAATTCCTCAAAATGCGTGTATACTTTGAACCTTATTTTTGAACTCGACTTTACCATGAAAGCCTTTTATCATTAAATTAGTCCTCCTACCCATGTTGGAACGGGAGGGACTGACAGACTCGTACGGACTAAAATTGACGGTGTCATTCTTCTCTCCCTAGCCCGTTACGTCCCAGGGTCAAGGTTACAATATACTCAGCCGAAATATTTCCCTACCACACCATTCTTCATTTTATTCTAACATTTACAATCTCAATTTCGAGTATTTACTCAAACAATTGCTATCTCCCTACAAACCACCACAGCGTCAATTCCCTGAAGGGCGAACATTATCATATTCCTTCAATACTGAATCAGATAGAACTACCACTGAAGGAATCTTTTCACTCTGAATACTGAAACTAAATCAACAGTTTACGCAAATATCGCCTTTTTCAGTTAAGGAGGGAATATTTGTGATCTTGTTTTAGGGTACCCAAAGAAATCTAGTTTAAAAACTAATGCGTTTTTTGAAGTGTGAAAGAGTTTGTCAAAAGCAATTTGCGATACTTATAAATATCATTTATCAAGGGGTAAAACGGGACTCTATTATCAAGACTCCGCTGTCCGTCCGTCTGTCACTAGGATGTATTTCACGAACCGTGATAGTAATACAGTTGAAATTTTCACAAATGATCTATTTGTATACAATTATAGAACTTACTTGGTTACTTACCGATATTTCTTTTTAATTTCGTTCTCTTTTTTTATTGTATGTCTATTTAGTAGTAATTTTTATTTTACTGTTTTTATTTCACTTTTGTACTTACAACACAACTACAACTTGAATTTATTTTGGTCTAAAATCAGGGCGGAAGGCGTTGTTGATTGTGACACAGTTTATACTAGTAAAGTCGGCTTCATGACCTCTTATGAAAACTTTGTATAATTGTTCTAGCTTAAGAGAAACTTGTACATTGAGTTGATAATAAACGATATTTATTATTTATGTTGCCGCTATAACAACAAGTATCAAAAGCAGTAAACAGAATTAAGTAAACATTTATGGGCACATACAATACTCATGATTTTATTTGCCGTTTTTATAAGAAATAGTACGGAACCCTGCTTGCCCGAGTCTGACTGGCAGTTGGCTGGTTTTTATGTTAACTTTGAGAAAACATCGAAAATAAAGATCCTATGTAAACTTTAGTATTCGACAAAAAATAACAATGTTTTCACAAGATACATGTATGGACACGTAGGAATAAGCATTTTCTTTGAGTGGAATTGTGGAATGGCGGTTTTGTGGGATAACGAGCAAGCATAGACAAAATTGCGTTTACTTACTATGAAAATAATTGAACAGAGAATTTATTGAATTGGCAAGTTAGCGAAACGCCTATGACAATTTTGAAAACTGCAGTAGATTTTTTACAAAACTCTTTAGAAAGGATTACCACGATGCTGGTTCTTGAGAAATGTGAAAATAATATTAGATCAATCAATGAAAAGTGAATCCATATCAAAGGGTCGCTTCTCGAAGTTGTAACAGAGTAGGTCTACATAATACACACGTCACCCAGCTGGCCACAGATAACTTTGAGAAAGAAGCCAACAGAAAGGTCCAGTTAGGGAAACTTCGATAATCGCAAAAGCTTAATGTGCTTCAATAGATTTTCGACCTTATGCTATAAAGTCGAAAAATAAAAAATATGCATTTTCCTACTTCTCCGCTATTATTTTCTAATTAAAATCTTTGCAATCGTTGGATCCAAGACAGTTAAACTCATTCTTCATTGCCTAAAAGCTTGTTTGATGATGGCCACTGTTGATTCTGGCTTTTAGTAGTTGCAGTGATTTGAAAACAATGCTGTGGGATTATCCTAAGTGGCATTATATTTAACGTTAAAATAACGTTATTCCACTCAGCAATATATTCGTTTACAGTATCGCTATACGATACTGTTATCCATCAGTGTCGAGCTGCTCATCAATCCGCCATTACGGTTTAGTAACAATTATTTTATCAATTTATCATCAATATTAGTATCTATCTATCATGTCTGAATTTGTGTTGCTCTAAATGGTTTTTTCGTGAATAACACCCATAACTACAATTATTGATAATTTGTGAGGAAAGAAAAAATCAGCCACGAGTAGGATTTGAACCCGTGTCTTCAGGTTATGATACGATCATTTCATACTCCTTTCGCCTCATCGTTTCTTTTTAACTATTTGCATTTTTATTTTGCTGGGAGACATAAAAATAATTCTCTACGAAATAGTGTCTGATCTAGTCAGATTAATGCAAATCTCATATCTCTCCAGAGACAGTAAGCGATGTGACGTCTCATCTTAGTACGTGAACAGTTCAACAACCTCGAAAAAAGTCGAAGTTTTCACATTTATTGGTCCCTAAAGAAAAAAAAGCAGCTGTTTTATAAACTTGATTTTATTTTCTAAAAGTAGTAACACTGATACAAAAGATAAGTCTTTATTTTTGTGTCTACGTCTAGTACAGCTTAAATAAAAAGTGATTTTCTCAGATACGATCGCAAGAAAGAGAATTAAGCTAGAAATTTTATGACACGAGTATTTCATGGTCATAAGTTTGTACCACCATTTATAGTTATAAAAGTTCTAGGTATTTTTTAATCGTATGTGGAATAAATCAGGTGCAATTCTTTGTGGTGACGTTTCAGCGAGTGCCTACTACGTCGTAATTTATGAAGTAAAATGAGGAAGTAAGACATCAGCAGTGGTGGCCCAGTGCCACCTTCTTGGGTTCGAACCCCACCAGGCATATTACTTTGTGTAATTTATTTCATCACCACTGTTCTCAAAACGGTGAAGGAAAACATCGTGAGGAAACAGGCATGTCCTAGAACCAAAAATTCGAAGAAATGTGACATCTACCAATCCGCACTGGGCCCGCGTGGTGGATTTTGGCACACTTCCTCTCTCAGAGAGGAGGCCTGTGTCCCAGCAGTGGGAACATTATAGACTGATGATCAAGACATCAGCAAAAAGATGACTCGGTAGTTGTGCCATGGATTTGTTTTAATCTGTGACTAAATAAACATAATAACACTCTACGGAAAAGAACTGTGACAAGCTATAATCGTAACTATCCCACTAACTTTAAAACTTAATCTTATCTACTTTTAACTATCAAGTTATACAACACTGATAATTGTTCCCCTGTTGTTAGTTTCTCATCAGTTTTTAATGAAAATTTTCAAGATGTAACGAGATTGCGAATATAAAGAAAAATAAAGTTAAGCTAAAGCTTCACTTTATCTTTTTATACTTATTTCTGTACTGTGTGTATGTATTTTATTTTAATATTACCTAAACTTCTAGGTGTCAAACTATCACGGCTCCAAGTCTGCTAAATTACAAATGGCTCATTGCATATCAATTGGATCTCAGTAGCAGTTTTAACTACATTTGGTATTCTGCTATTAATTTAAGACCAATGGTTTTCCAGTGACATTCCATTGAACTGCTATCAGAATATTTGCTAGTCTGCTCTTCAATCGTGTTCCAATCGTAAATCGATTCTGGACATTATCGGTATTCTACTCTTATTTGAAGTTTGTTGGGCAACACTTACTGTTCAACTGAGAGTATTACACTTACACTATGATTCCATTACGACTCTATTGAGCTTACATAGATGTTTTTGCAGAATACCAAATTTGTTCTAATCGTAATGGAATCGTGATTGAGTCTCAATTGAATATCAATAGTATGTGAGTTAAATAAAATTAGCAGACTTGAGGCCCAGAGCGCGTACACCACACTGCGCTCCAAAACACAAATCGTCGGTCAAAAGGCAGCTGCACTGAAATGGGCTTGGGCCAGTCACGTCTGCCGCATGCCCAATGAGCTGTGGGCCAAAATAACCACTTTTTGGAGCCCTGACACAGACAGAAGGCGTCGCGGCAGACCTCGCAGAAGATGGCGGGACGAGCTTGACAAAACCAATGATCAGTGGTCCTCTTTGGCCCTGGATCGTGAAAACTGGAAGTCATGGGGATGGCTTTGGCCTTTGCCCAGCAGTGGCATGATGTAGGCTAGCAGTATCTGTCATATTACCTACCTTCTCATTAATTTCCCTACATCATTACCCACGAAACGCTAATCATCTAAAGCATACAAAGTTGTTCTGTAGCCCATTTCACGTGAAGCTTCAATGGCGGACATGTAGGTATTAAGATAATGTACGATATCATACATCATGCGTGTGAACTTAATTTTGTTAAGATCATTAAGACTGCTCAGTTAATTAAGCGTGAAAGCATTAGATAACGTTTTTGATATTAATTTCTCTTTACTTTCTGATGCAAAAAGAGGTTAACTACATACGTAGTTAAAAAAAGTTTGAAAGCAAGTAGGTAAAAAAAAAATTAAGCATTTTTTTAACGTGTTAAAAATATCAAAAATGGTGCTCGTGGCTAAATAATTACAGCGGCACAGGCCGATCTTCCGGGTTAAGCCGCGCTTGCATAGGTTGGTCTGTGGATGGACCATCTTTCATAGCGAGTTTCCTCCGTGCCTCGGAAAGCACGTAAAGCCGTTGGTCCCGGCTGTCATTCGTAGATCTTTGACAGTCGTTACTGTTAGTCAGAAGCTCTAAAGTCTGACAACTTTTCTTACCATGGGGTATGGTATTACCCAGTTACTGGGTTGTGGAGGTCCGACAGGCAGTCGCTCTATCTAAAATACTGATATCCAGGTGAATCTGGTTCGACTGGAAGCTGACCCCTATATTCCCCTATATAGCTGGGAAAAGGTTAGGCAGATGATGAAAAATATCAAATGTGACCCCAGGGCAGAGCTGTAGGGACTGGCAGACTCGTACTGACTTAAATCCACTGTTTCCTTCAGTAGCCCATTATGTACCGGAGTCGCGGTATACGTGTGTTCCGACCCCGGAGGCTTTGGTTCTCTAAAGGGGGCGGCCCGTCATTGTGCTGACACTTTTTGAGACGCGCGTGGGACACAACGCGCCGTTGATTCGGGCTTGGTCCATGGTCAAACAGCGAGTCGCCCATTACTCGCCGCCCGCATGCCCGCGCCTACAGTGGCCGGTGATCGTCTCGCGACGTCCGTCGCGTGGGCGTCTACCACTGTGCCTCGGGTGAGGGGTGGACGCTGAATTTTTTGAGCTTAGAACTAGTAATTTGTCTTATGTCTATATGTAAGTCGGGTGCTCGATCCCTCTCAGAAACAAACTATCTTCTCCATCTTAATCCTTAGTGCTCTCTTGTAAGCAGACCCAGTGCTGCGTTCGTTTTGCAAAGAACCATGAATCGTTTCACAATCAGTGACCTACCATTCGAAGAGTCCATACAAATGACATAAGCAGGTCTGACGTACCCTACGTCATTAATACTGACTGGATAATCTTGCTAACTCGGCTTACCTTATTTATCGAGTCACTGCACAAGAATGTACATCTAGATTGCAGTTGTTACTAAAATACAAGAGGAAGAGGAGGAGGAAATGAGGAACAAACATTACCTCAATTTCGTATTTCATCATCAGCCTATAACGTGTCCACTGCTGGGACACTGACCTCCTCTCTGTGAGAGGGAGTGGGCCATAATCCACCACGCGGGCCCAGTGCGGGTTGGAATTTCGTATTTAAAATCTTGAAATTCATTATTCGCTTCGATAACCTAAAAAAATCGTGAATCAATGTCTAAACTCGAGAGAAACTCAGGTATTTCTTCAAAATATACCTTTAAATTTATTCTCACCAATTCAGACATGAGAAAACCTCTTAATATGTTATCGAAGAAACTTTACCTTCAAGTGCCAAAAACTTATTAAGAATAAAAGTACCTGTAAAAGGAAAGATAAAGTTAACATTTTACTTTTATATCTGAGAAAGCCACTCGTATGTGTTGCCAGGATAATAAAGAGGTAAAACAAAGGGAAAAGAAAACATTGTTCTCTTAGAACAATAGGGAACCTAGTTTTATGTTCGCGAGCTTGCAAGTACGTACTTGAGAAATAACGGCAACAAGGTGTGGGAAGTGCTTGTTGAACGTTAACTTTTGAAATAATATAGCCTTATTATGCCAGTATTGAGGAGCGTGTGGCTAAATAATTACAGCCGCACAGGCCGATCTTCCGGATTAAGCCACGCTTGCCGAGGTTGGTCTGTTGATGGGTGACCATCTGTCATAGCGAGTTTCCTCCGTGCCTCAGAAAGCACGTAAAGCTGTTGGTCCCGGCTGTCATTTGTAGATCTTTGACAGTCAGAAGCTCTAAAGTCTGGCAACCAGTCTTACCATGGGGTATCGTATTACCCAGTTACTGGATTGTGGAGGTCCGTCAGGCAGCCACTCCATGTAAAATACTGACATCCAGCTGAATCTGGTTTGACTGGAAGCCGACCCCAATTTAGTTGGTAAAAGGCTAGGCAGATGATGATTATGCCAGTATTGAAAGAAATAATAATCTAAAAGTGTGTAATACGGTAATCCTAACAGAGTTTTAAACGGTTCATTTTGCTCTTATAATAAGAATGTGTGTCAGAAAAAAGGGTCTATTCTAAGTCCGTCAACGAAGATACGTAACTCGTAGCCCAATTCTGGGCAGAGTCAATTTAGATTGTCATCGACATGATAAGAAGAAGAACGAAGATACGGGCTGGTCCGAAAATTATCACAACTCTGGGGTTCTATTCTCTAAGCAGTAGTTTTGAAAACGAGCCCGAACTAAGAATGAATGATAGATATAACGATTTGACAGATAGTTATTGAGAGTCCGCGCCACCAATAATGACCTCCGGAAAATTGTGGCACTACATTTTGAAAGGTTCTCGAGTGGCGACCACGGACCGGAAGACGCAGCGTAGGTAAGCCTCCCACTAGGTGGACCGACGACATCGTGAGAGTCGCGGGCAACCGATGGATGCAAGTGGCGAATTGTCGTTCGGCGTGGCAGTCTAAGGGGGAGGCCTATGTTCAGCAATGGACGTCTTCCGGCCGATGATGATGATGATGATGATGCATTTTGATGTTATAACATCGACACTAGCGCCGCATCAAAATGACTTCAGTGATAGCGGTTTTATCCGTCCGCGATTTAATTTTGACGATTTAATAGTAAAGCTTGGGTTTCCTAGGAAAGCGGTGCTGTCGTAAAGCGAGCGTATTATACGAGACTAGAACGTTATCTATGTAAACAAAATGGCGCGGTTTCCTAGAGAGCGGTAACTGACACCGTAACGCCAAAAAGCGGTGCCACCATTTGCATGACGGCTGTCTCGTCAGTGTCAGGGTTTTGTTCTGTTCGTTTTAATAAAATGAAGGAACTTTGCACATGTCGTCACCGTATAAGACGTCCGCTTTATTGCGTCCGTCCGTAAGATTACGGCCGATAAATGACGGCACCGCTTTTCTAGGAAACGCAAGTTTGACGTTCGCACATCTGTAGGTATCTGTTTCTGAGTTCTCGTTGATGGACATAGACAGTAGACACCCTGTCACCTCTGACCTAGAGTCAACAGCAAACCTAAAGTTATCCTCAATATTAGCATATTTCAAAGTTTTCTTATTCTATTGGGTGTTGTCACACACCACAAAACTATTTCAATCAAAAGATATATCTTTTAATACAGTGTGCTTTGGTAGAGTCATTGTACATAGTACATACTCGTATCTACATCGATTCCAGTTTAAACCAGTTCAAACCGACTCCGTTTGAGCAGATTTCAATTACTTTGTATTTGATGTCGTGATTGAAAAATATTTTCTTAGGAATGCCATCGTCGGATATATTTGTTTTAAATCTTGTGTTTTTATTTTATCTAAGTCCAATGTCCTCCTACACTAGGCAAGGCGGGACGGATTATCAGACTCGTACTGACTAAAATCCACGGTGTCCTTCAATAGCCCTTTACGTTCCAGGGTCACGGTAATTGTGTAAGCCCCGCGACCAAGGCAGGTTTTGGCTCAATCTCTCTTTTTCCCCGTCATCATGCTCTCTCTATGAGGCGCGCGTGGAACATAACGCGCCGTCGACTCGGGCATAGTCCATGGTTGGACAGCGAGTCGACCTTTATTCGCCGCTTGCATGCCCGCATCTAAGTCTGGTTTGCTGGGGTGCTAAGGCAGGAAACCTCCACGTGCGCCCGTGGACTGGAGTTCCCTCTCGGATACGTCCGGGGGGAAGACCAGTTTTTCGGGCCGGTGCACCCTCGGATGCGGGCAAAAAGTCTTCTTTAGGCACTGTGTGCCTAAGGAGTCTCTTTGCCCGTATGCGAATAGCCTGTCGTGTGGACGCTCCAACGCGTGTCCCTCTGATCAGCAGAGGGCACAGCGGCGGAGCGGGCTTGCGGACGGTGAGTAATGGGTGGCTCGCCGTCCGACCGAGGACCAAGCCCGGGTTGGTGGCGCGTCGTGTTTCGCGCCAAATGCCTGCTGGGGTCGCGGGTTTTTTCTTAACCCAGGTTACCACAGCCCCGGAACGTACAGGGCATCCGAAGGAACACGGGTGGATTTTAGTCAGTAAGAGTCTGACAGTCCCTTCCGCCCCACCCAGGGTGGGAGGACTCATTTGATGATTTTACCAACTAAAAAAAAAAAAAAAAGTCTGGTTTGCTGATATTTTTTTCTACTTTAAATTGTAAAGCTAAACCTAAGCTATTTTAAAAGCTGGTACTTTTTTGTGTTAGGTTATTAGTTATTGCTACAACAAGGTTTTATATTTAAATTTTTCGGAAAAGGCAACGGGTTGGTCGAAAAATTTGATTCTACAAACCCTCAAATGTCCAAGCTCGCTACATAGCATTCCTATTCAAACAGCAGCAAAATATTGTCCACTACAGAGCACCAACAAATTTCCAGAGCGCTATCTCAAAGGGAATTACATTTTAATCACAAGGAAACGATGATTAAAGCCCGAAGCTGCCCGAACGAGAGGGACAACTGTATAATTTGTATAGCTCTGTCTAGCTCCGTCGTATAATTAAAGTGTTGCAATATAAAAGTATTTTCACTAGTTGGTGGAGTTTCATTTGGGGGTACTTTTGACCGGCTCGCTGGGGGAGTGTTAAGCTTTTTATTTATTTGCTTTCGCGTGGGCGGGGAGAGGGTTAAATTGAAATATGTGTTTGCTTTTTGGGCTATTAAAATCTGTTGCTCTGTGATTTGATTTTATTTTTATGTGTTTTAATTTAATTCCTGATAATAAGTTGTTTAATACAGAGGTATTCGGCTGCGTAGACGGATTACTTTTATAAAATATTGGTTCTGCAATTCTAAAAATGCTACTTTAGCAATATCAATAAAATATTATAATGAATTAATACGCATCATTAATCAAACAATGGTCACTAAATTGACAACATAATTATTATTAAAATCACTCAATTCAAATTAATGGTTTCTAATAAGTTGTCGTTGTTTGTTCCACAAAATATATAGACTTAAAGCATAGAGTTAGCTTTCTATTGTACTGATACCAGCACATCAACCTACCTCAATCTGTCAAATTTCTTTAACACATTATCAACCTTATCACAGTGATTATAGTGGTAGGTTAATTTCGATTGGTAAAAGGAGATATACAGTGATTTGAATATACAGTAAGTTATTTATACCAGGATAGATTTTTTGTCACTCGTACAAAATAGTAAGCTTAGCTAATGAACTTTCAAACTGCATATGTAAGTATCATGCTCCGATGCCACTTGGGCCAGAGTCCCTACAAGAATGTGCGATCTCCTTTGACCGTTTCAGATCATTTGAGCTGCTGGCGTCTGTACGGGAGAAAAAAGTCTCAATCTGTCTACTTTATGTAACCTGTACTGTCCCACTACTGGGCAAAGGCCACCCCCAATTCCTTACAAACATCACAAAATAATTGAATGTAAACAAGACAGACATGGTCATTTATTTACGAATCAATTTAAATACCTTTGTTAACATACCAAACAAGGCAGAGAATTTAATGATACACGCCATAAACAACAAAATAATTGTTTTGTTCCAATTGTATGTGTACAATTAATTAATCCAATTAATTGGTTTACTGAGCCAATGCAAAGTTAATTGAATTGTTATGGGAATTATTTGGTGATTGTTCAGGTAATTTACTTTGAGGAAGATTTTTAATTTAATTTTACTTTAAGGTTATTTCTGATAGTTGCAGCTTTTGGGTGTATAAAAGAAAATAAATGAAGTACAAAATCCAGTTCCAACAGCGGATTTAAGACCTTTTTATAGTACTTTTAGAGTAGCTATTGTTTTGATGAATCTCTTGAAAATATGGTGTTTCTGTAACATTTTTGAAATTACTTTTCTGTTATTAATAATTCAGTTAACAAATTTTTGTGGGATCCAACTGTAATAATTCCCATATAATGTATTGATAATATGTTTTTTTCTTTTACAGGTAAGTCAATGAAATCTTGCTAGGACGAAGCCGTAAGTTTTACATGTATTCTTTTTTTTACGAAATATTTTAAATTGAATGGCTTTATTATAATTTAGGTTCAACTTTGATGTTAATTTATTTTAATAATGTTTGTGAATGATTTATTCTCCCAACTTTTATAATATTGAACCCGATAGGTGGCGCTGTTACTAGTATTTTATTGTACTTACTAAACACACACAATATTCATTTTCTGTTAATAAAACTGGCAAAGTGAGAACTTTTATATGAGTATCCGTAAAACTAGACTTCTAATGAAATATCTAGGTTTACGATGTATTCAGAAAAGTTTTATTATGACGCCGACGCATTCATGAAAGTTTTAAATGAGTGTTACGTAAAATGTGTAACACTATTTCAGTTTTAAAACGACGAAATTTGTTTTGTTTATGTTTTTCTGTACTGTCTTACCTTTTGTAAGGTTTCGTAGCAAAATATTAGGTATGTCAACGGGCTTAGCCACGTCATAAAGTATTCTCCTTCGCACCTATCTTAATATTTTCGTCTGTATCACAATGAAAACAAAATAGGGGTTTCTCTTAAGCAATTAGTCATTTTTGTGACTAATTACGTTTATGTGTGTTAAGGGTAAAAGTTCAAGGTAAAATTTTTAGATAGCATAAGTTCCTATTTCGTACGCTAGAGGCGCTTTTTCATTTTCTTTACAATTTACGTCGCAATATTTTCAAGTACGATGTGGGGCCCAAAACGTATAATTCATGCTAAAGCCTCGTATCTTTAGTACGGAATCCGTCGTGTAGGAATCCGAGTGACACTTGGCCGGATTTCTTTGAAATAATAAAAAGGTGGGAAAAATAATATTTACTTTATTTATATCCGCGGCCAAGTTAAACGGACATTGAAGAATAATATTATGGTTTAGATATTAAACAAAACCAATTTGAACCCATTCAATGTAACCATTCAGTTACATTTAATGGATAAACTGTGGTCATTGTCGCTCATTTCTACTTTGTTCGAGAAGGCATAATAAGCGTTTGAATTATACAGTTAATACGTCTGATCACCATATTTATTTTTATATTGGTGTGTAGAATATTATTTGGATATGGATCTATTACATGGTGAGTAAAGTGCTTAATTATTAGTTATTTTTCTCGACTGAGTGATTGGACTACGGTACTTCGTGTCGTGGGTTCGATTCCCGGACGGAGCAAATATTTGTATGATCAACAAGTATAAATAGTTCCGAGGCTGGGCGTTTGTGTATGTGACTTCATAATTTTGTAAACGCACCCTCCATAATAAGCGAAGTGTCTAGTGTGGCCAACGTCAATAAAAAAAATGCCCATGACCCGGAGACAAGCTACAATCCCGGTGTTAACTGCAATTACACAGTAATCCACACCCAGCAGTTCTGCAGCACCCTGCAGCTGCTCTACAGCTTTAGCCCTCGATGGGGGGCCCCGTCATATTCCTGATAGCTGTTCTTTGAAATGCACGCATGGAACACGACGCTCCGTCGACCCAGGCTTAGTCCATGATCGGACAGCGGGTCGCCCATTACTCGTAGTCCATATGCCCATATATCTAAGGCTTGATATTTTATTTTGTTTTAAGTTGTCACAGTCCTGCTGCCCATACTACTACTAGCGCCCCCTCAGTCGAGCGCGACATTCTGCACGAATGGCGACTCTTGTCTCTGCAACGACAACTACGCGCCAGTGTGTTCCATGACTGGATGCAGCTATCTCAATAAGTGCAGGTAATGTCATAGAAAAAAGAGGCAACGCTTCAAGGTACAACTCTAAGTCCGACAACGAAGATACGGGCCCGTTCGAGTATAACACGTAATTTTTGTGTGATTACATCGAAAGGTACAATAGCTACCCAATCGAATTGTCATAGAATAGAATATAAATATTGTCATAGAATATAATACTTTATTGTACACCAAGATTTTAAAAATAATACAATATTGCTTGATCTATGGTTAAAATGGCGGTCTTATAGTTAATGGCGTACCTTTGGATGAACTGTACGAACTAAGATTATTTTTAGTTTGTGCCCTCAATAAATCTTGTGCCCTTAAGTGATGTTAAGTAGAACACGCCCGAAACAATAGCCAAAACTGCGGGTTTTGTGCATAGAACATTACTGCTCGCATTCCACCCTTGGTGTAGTAGTAGGGACTTTCAGACTCTTTATAACTAAAAATCCATCATGTTCCTACACAAATGCCCTAATCATTTCAGGGCCATGGTATCATGCATAGACAGTCCCGTGACTCTCTTTTACCTCTAGGCTTAAAACTTATTTAGAAATAGTTTCATGAAAATTATTTTATTTCACAGATTAATTTGTGCCGGTGCAGTCTTCCTGAAGCATGGCCAATGTCATGATTAACACGAATGTCAACTTTGGTTTATGTTGTTACGCATCTACTGGGATTATAATTATGCATGGAGTTATAATGGATAAAATCATGATGTGAATACCTACAACTGATAAAAGAAACAAACGCTAACCCAAGATTCAGTACCTACACAAATGATGGTAAAATTTTAAGATTGGGCTGTATGGTCACTTACGAAAACGGTTATTGCTAATAACAATAGATTTTTACCCCTTTTTTTAAGCAACATAACTAAAAAAAAAAATTCAACACAAAATTCATGTTTTAGTGTTTAATTCAGGCTGTTTGGTTATTTTTAATTGTTATGTAATTTTTAGTAATGATTATTTAGATTACGATAAAGTGTTTTGATAGAATAGTTGCTTAATAAATTATTACCTCCCCAATGCTATCCAAACGTAACATATTGTGTGCAAAGCGAGAACGAGAAAGTCAACTCCTTTTTAGCGTGGAGTATCACCAGATTACCTCAGTGGAGCGAAAGGAACTTTAAAACTTGACCGACAAAATCACCCTGTTCCATCAATTGTCCTTTGCATTTGCCCCGTCTCAGTTTTCTGCACAACTTCTTGAGAAGCGCGTCGAAAACGCAATTTGAGACTGATCCTTGATCAGACGGCGAGCTACCTATTACTCGCTAGAAGCAAGCCCGACGTTAGCTCTCCCTTAAAATTAGATTAAATATGTAGCAATTATTATACGACAACTGAGTGTTTTTAACTGAATAACGATGCTAAATCTAATTGTTAAAATGGATGGTCTTTACAAAAAAATCTTAATTAGGACTCCACGTTTCTAATAAAATAATGTTCACCAGATAATGTGCAATATTCTACTAAAACAAACACAAGTTCCTTCATCATCATCATCATCATCATCAGCCGGAAGACGTCCACTGCTGAACATAGGCCTTAGACCGCCACGCCGAACGACAATTCGCCACTTGCATCCATCGGTTGCCCGCGACTCTCACGATGTCGTCGGTCCACCTAGTGGGAGGCCTACCTACGCTGCGTTTCAAGTTCCTTCATGTGAATGAAAATACTAAAGTAAAAATTTAAAATGATAAGCTATTTTCATGTTTAAAGCGATGCGAAAATAAAAAAAATGCGAAAAAAAGCAAGCGATAAAAGCGAAGTAAAAATTTAAAAAAATATAAAGCTATTTTCTTCGATTGCAAAATATAGATTTCGTCAAAATTAGCCTCGTGACACCTTTCAACGTTTTTCGATATTCCTCATATTTAGGAAGATAGCCATCCACGCCCAGTTGAAAAATTCACCCTGTATAAACTAACTTCTTTCTTCAACATCAAACTATCAACATATTGCCAACACATTGGAGCGGTCTTGTACTTGTCTTGATCTACCTGAAGGTATCAATTCCGAGGACGGATGCCTCTCGCATGCAAATTGGGTATCTCGTCCACTCTACACGAGTGTCATTGGACTCCACTCTGTGACACTCAAGTATGAATGGAATGGCTTATAGGAAGTACATGTAGTCTTTTATATAACAAAATAGTTCTACATTATTGCTACTACCCGATTGCCTCCTTGCTCTTTTTGAACTTGTATTTGAAGCAACAAGAAATTGACATAATTTTTATAAGCTGTCAAAACGAAATTCTCCCATTGATCTTATAGAGGTCCCATATGTAATCCTGTATCTAATCCTATTAAAATACGATCATAAAAACTCTGACCTTATATCTCTGACCATATTATTCGAAAAACTTAGCCTGAGTTTTTTTTTTACGTGGTAAAATCATCAAATGAGTCCTCCCACCCCGGGCAGGGCGGGGGGACTGTCAGACTTGTACTGACTAAAATCCACTGAGTTTGGATATTGCTGAAGAATTAATTCGATCTCTGATGCGAATCCAAGCCGTTCAAGAGTCAGTTGGTATAATTATCAAAGCATTTTTATGTGACTTCGTCATTATTCTATTCCGAATTGAAGACTCATCAATGAGGAATATAAATCTGATTATAAAATCCGGTTCTAGTGCTTAAACTACCATACAAATAGTTCTGCAACTACTTCGGATATTTTTTTCTTATTTGGATCGGACGCAATGCTTAACTAACCTAATGAGGCTCATCATCAGCCTATAATGATCCTACTCTGGAAAACAGGACTCCTCTCTGCGAAAGTGAGACATAATCCTATACGCGGGCCTGTATGCGGGATTAATTTCCTTAAATTATTCTATTAAGATAAATGGAAGCATAAACTACTACTATCCAAATTCTAAAACCTCACAAAGCTTGCTACTGCTTACCTTTTGTTAGATTTCCTGTTATTATTTCCATTCTCGTATTGCTTTACCATTGTTATGATCTATCCTAGCGTCCGGCTGCAAGACAAAGGTATTATTTCCTCTTTGTCTTAGGACGCTATGGAAGTAGACTCAGCGATTATTATATGGAAGTGTTGTCATCATTAAAATATACTCTCTGCTTAGCAATAATTAAGCAGAGAATATTATTTTAATGATGACAACATTGAAGGTAATTTACAAACTATAAATAAAAACCTAATATAATATTTACAAGGAAAAATAATAATAAATAAATAAAAAAAAAGGAAAAACAATCATAGGGCGTCGAAGAATACGTCCACATCGCTGTCAACGGGAACAGTGCCCAGAACGCTGGCAGCATTGCCACGTTGTATGGCAATGCTAATTCGTTGGCCAAGGAATAGGCCAGCCCTCTGGTCACCTGAAGAGTCGACTAAACGCCTGGCGATATCTTTAAAAACGCTGTGGGCACTCGGACCCCATGGCCCCAGAGTTTCAACCCCAAACGGCTCAAATACATAGCTACTAGCTAAGCCAATGTATTTGCGCCGCTTGGAGTTTTCAGCACATGCAGCAGCAGCGCCAGCACAACACGCTGAACTAGGAAGATGGGATGGCGCAAGGGTGTCGACACATGTTGCATCCCACACCAAAGGCCTACCCAGCTTCCATGGCATAATGGACATACCATCGGGTCTCTTCCCATCGTCGCGTGCCAAACCAATGGGTTCTAATACGGCTGGCACCCCGGCGGTGACAAGAGCACGACGGATTATGTCATTTAAGCTAGCGTGTCGTGCTAACCGACCTGCACTCCTGCTGCAGGAAAGGCCATGGTGCCCGAGGCAGTCGACTACTTCACCACATTGACAGCGGTGTGGAGCACCACAGGGAGCGCCCAAACGTAGGCAAGTAGCGACCCTGAATGTTGTATCACCCAACATAGTACCTATGTTGGGTGAAGGTAGCGCCTGAAGCCAAAGGCCCGATTCCCACTCACCCACAACCAGCAGGCGGGCACGCTCCGCAGTATTGGTGGACGTATTAAGGAGATTATTCCGTACCAACCTGCAGAGCGGCTCATCCCATTGTCTCTGGGAAAACGGGTTCACGGGCCGATCCGTGTTTGGGCAAGCCACTTTCCAGGCGTCCTCGGCATCCGTCAAACACGGCACCTCAGGGTCGACCAGGGAGAGAGATAAAATTCTCCTGGTCAGCCTTTCAGTGCTGTGGACAGAGGACAAGAACGCCGGTAAGCTAACACTGGAAATTTTGCGGACACCGAGCCCACCAAAACGAATTGGAAGTGTGGCTTGAAGCCACGCTCGGTCATCCAGGGCCACATAAAGAATGGATGTTAATGTATTACGAATAATTTTGTCAATTTTGTCCAAAAGTTGTGGATGTTTGAAAAGCGGGGATGAACGAAGAAAATACATGAAATTTGGAACAAAACAACAATATCTAATTAGAGTGAAAGCAGAATGTAAACTAATTTGGGAGAGTCTTTCCGAAATATCAATAAAATGTTTAATTTTGTTGTCAATGAATGATGGGAAACTTTCTGCCAAAATAGGGGAACCAAGGAGGTGCAGGGAACTTTTATCTAAAATGGTGATATTTGGAGCTATTTCATTAAATTTATCTAATGTCGATTGTCTGTCGGTAGCGTCAGTAACAAAAATTTAGAAGGTTACTTTCATAACATTATAAGGTCTGTGTTGCAATGAAATAGTAAAAGAATGGTTTGGGGGAAATTTAAAACTGTGATTGGTCGATTTATCTAGTGTATATTTGTTTTCAAATCAGCTCACTGCTGCGTTAAGCTTTTTTCTCCCATATCTGTGTGTTTGTATGTGTAAGTTTAAATATTTTATAGGCACCCAGATAGAACCTCTGAGGAAACGTAATATATTTGTTCTAATAACTATAAAATTGCATCACAGTTGGATAATTTTATGTGCTTAAAGTACTACTTGTTAAGTAATTCAACATAGGTATTGTGAAACAATTTTGACAACAATAATTATCAACCTTTGTCAACTTTCAAAAAGCAGAGCCCTAAAGACGATAGGTATATGCAATCAGTTTTTCGTACATATATCAGCACAAATTCCTTACAAATTCTCAAACGCAACTCATAGCTGTGATTGGTTGATTTAATAAACAGCTCATCAGATGTTCCAAATTTAATTTTGACAAGTCGTTGATTTTCGAGTCAGAAACCAGTGTCATCCAGTTTTGATCAAGTCACAAATTGACATCAGTACCCTTAGCACGAGTTTTCAGTATTTGAGACGTAATTAGTAAACTGGAACTTTGACAATTTTCAATGAAAAAAATAGTCCCTTCTTCGCACACCAGAGGCGCTGTTCCATTTTTTCTTACACTAAACGCTGTAAATACTGGAAAGACTCTGTAAAGTAAAATAGTGAAAACTCGTGCTAGGGGTTACTTTTACCTCTACAAATACGAGTATATCTTTGTCAGTTAATAAACTTATAATTTTCCTGTATTTAATGAAAATGCGTCAAGCTGTCAACTCGTTGGGCATAATGAAACGCATACCGAGGGCACTTCCCGTTCCGTTCAAATGACGTCACTAGGGCTGCCAGGTTCTATAATTGTGTACAAAATCTGTATAATTAGGATAAAACACCCAAAGGTAATATGTTTGTATAGCTTCCAGTATTACTTTAAGTGACAATTTCCACCAAGCAATCGGATGTTTTTATTAATAAAAATCTCAACACTTCTTACGTCTCTTTGGTTTCCCTATGTTATATTTGTAAGTGGTAGTGGTATATTAATTTTTCTAGTTTTTATTATTTTAAAAAATAAACATGATTATATTTTTCAAAACATGAAAACGTTTGTATGTTCAATACCTATTCTGTTGCAATTATATGTTACCTTATTATTTTTTTTGTAAAATCATATAGCTCTAACTACTAAGTACTTTACTGCCAGCCCTGGATGCCACTGTAACGGAAATTAAATATGGCGTCTAGAGTGGATGAATTCATAATAATGTATGCAGATTTGTTGTATTCACATTTTAGCCATTTAGATGCAAATACACACACAAGCGACGCGTTTTATATGTTTAGTAATTTAAGTCAGTGTAAAATATTGGAATATTAGTGGGACCAATTTTCTGTTGTTTCTGTCCATGCGTTTTTTTTTTGTTCCGAAATAATTATAGAAGGAAAGTATATAATAACCAAAACACATTCCATAGGTATACTTTAAAATATGTTTCTTACTAGAAGTTGTGAGTTGTTAAGTGTGTGAACTTAATGTTTGTGAGCGCACCCGTTGTGGGTGCGTTTACAAACGCTAATAACATGAAATTCCATTTTTCGTTTTTTAACATGGCAATTAAATATCTTATTACGTTTTATCGGCTCACAGATCAGTACCTACAGAAAACACGTCATTACTCACACGAATTGTGGTTTTCATTTTATACTTGACTTAAAAGTGTTGTTATTAAATAATGATTACACTAATCTATTCCACCATAATCATCAAACGTTAAAGACGATATACTTATTGAAATTAAACAAGTAGGTAACATCATCAAAATCTGAGCTTCTTACACATATTACATCAAAACTTGAGCAAATCCGTTGAGCAAAGTGTTCATAACTAATAAGCAGGGTACGGTCGTAAGCCTTGTCGCCAACTTGTAAACTCCCTCACTTAGTACTTAGTTCCGTGGCAGGAATTGGAGCAGATAGATAACGTACCTGCAGTATCTACTTGGAGTTTCCTTGACGAATTGGGTGTGGTTTGTCAAATGAAATGATTTCATTAGTGTTTAGACATTTTTTTTTTACGTGGTATAATCATCAGATGAGTCCCCCCCTCTCCCCCGGGCAGGGCGGGAGGGACTGTCAGACTTGTACTGACTAAAATCCACGGTGTCCTTCAATAGCCCTTTATGTTCCGGGGTCACGGTGACGGTATAAGTCCCGCGACCTAGTCTTTAGAGATAGAGTGTAATTTAGAACTGTTATCACAGGTGTTAGACATGTTGATGGATGGTCCAGAGGAAGAGGAAGGTCAAAGGAAATATGAATAACTTAAAATTCCACCTAGGTAACATAATTATAATGGAGTCATTCGTGTGGAATGGAATGAGCCATAAACATGACTGGCAGAAGAACCGAATGAGTTTATTGAGTAACAAACATCAAATCAATCAAATAAAAGCATTTATTTTAAGTAGACCAGATACAGGCACTTTTTAATTGTTAAAGATATTAAAAATAATTAAATAAAACTATGGTTCTACATTCCCAGACACAAGACTTAATAACTGTCAAAGTACCGTAGATGCGCATTCTATGCAGTAGATAATTATCTGTGGAGAAGAACGGGCAAGAAACTCCATTGACACTCTTTTTAGATCGCCAAAATTATTACAAAATTATGTGAGAACGATGAAGCAAATCAAAAGTGTACACACCAAAAATAACAACAACAAAAATTAAACAAAATAATCAATAATTAAAATAAACCGTGGCAGCTAAGAGATGATTTAATTTATTTTACTTTTAAAGTAACATAACTAAATCAGACATTTACATAACCAAAAACCATAAACTAGTATCTAAAACTATTATTTATCATCATCATCATCTCAGCCATAGGAATTCCACTGCTGAATATAGGCCTCCCCTTTTGATCTCCACGTATACAGGTTGGAAGCGACCTGCATCCAGCGTCTTCCGGCGACCTATTATTATTTATGACTAGATTAAGCTATGTACTGTGGGTAAGTATTTTAAATGTACCCAAAACGCATTAAGTAAAACGTTATACTTACCTACTCCACCTTAATACCCTACTAAAAGATTTCAGACCGTGCTCAGTACCTCAGTAGAAAATGTTCTTTAAAAGATATAATCCCTCACACGTCTTGTCAGGCCACTATATTACTGTTAGTTCAACTGTAACACGGGAAAGGCGGGCTGTCTGAGAAAATTGGTTCCCGATTAATAAAAATGAATTTCTGCAGTTCTTTGGTTATATTTCTTGTGAATTAGTGAGGATGTGTACCTATTTGTCATATCTGTAGAGTGAACTTAGACTCAGCTTAAGTTAGCTTCGCTGGTCGCGGGACTTATCAAATTACCTTGACCCTGGACCTTAAAGGGCTATTAAAGGAAACCGCGGATTTTAGTCAGTACGAATCTGACAGACCCCTGGCCTGGGTGGGAGGACTCATTTGATGATTTTAGCACTTTAAAAAAAACTTAGCTTCGTCGAGCTTCATACGAAAATGAAACTTATCGATATTTAAGAGCAACCTGCTCTGGCTATGCGCACGTGCAATTTGAAAATAAAAATAGCCTATTTCATCCAAGAATAGTATAATTTTCTACTGGTGAAAGAATTTTCAGTAGTCTAGAGATTACTTCCTAATTACAAACTCAGAAACTTTGCCTTGACTTAGGACTTAAACTTCACTTAAGTCTAAGTTTGTTCTTTAGATTTCAGTATAAGTGTTTTTATAGCATCTTTGTTTAATTTGTTTTTTTTTTCCCTGTATCCATAGGAAATACCATTTTTTTTGTTACTAGATATAAGAGTGTAGCAAATATTGCTCCTTTATTGTGTAATATTGCTCCTTTGTTGATCTGGTGGACATAGTGAGCGTATTTAAAACTGTGGAACCAGATTTATTTCCAATCTTCGTTGCGAAAAATCTGGAACGGTTACCGCCAATTTTATTTGATCACCTCGATTGCACGAAATTACTTAAAGACCTGCTTAGAGTGCAAACCGAACTTAAAGAAGTGACGGAAACGTATGTCACGCAGGCTCAGTTGGAGGAAGTTAAGACAGATATTTTAAAAATGCAGAATGACTCATTTATACCGGCGTCTGCCTGTAAAGTTAATAATATGAAGCGAGGTGGATGGTTGATGGATAGTGGACCTATTGGATTATCACATGTTCAAAGTTCGTCATTGGAGGTGTGCATAAACGCAGTCGATGAATCATCGATAAGTGGGCTTGAAAACATATCGGGATTTCGAAACATAAAGAAGGTAGACGGTGAAATTTCTGACAAAAATATAACGGCGACGACGAAGCAGCGAGACCGAGGTGCGAGCGAGAGTCCCCCACCAGGCGTCACGGCTGTCACCAGCCCGAGCGAATCCGACCGGCCGGCTGCTGTGACGTCACCAGCGAGACTAGTACTGTGCGCACCGCCGCCGAGATTGCAACAACAACATAGATCAGCTGGCACTACGAATAATACTAACTGCGAAAACAAACAGGGGACGGAGTGCACGAGTAATATTATGACTGCCTACCAAACCGAGGCGGCTGGCAGGGATGACGGTGAAGGATGGCAACGTGTGTCACATCGTAGAAGACATACGAATTACCGTTATCACGGTACGGCTGGCAGTGCCAAAGATGACGCAGGGAAGTTCAAGGCCGCCGTGAAAAAAGTGCCAATATTTATTACGAAGGTGCACAAAGAAACGACTGAGAAAGACATAAGCGATTACGTCTATCAAAAAACGGAAGAGGTTATATCTCTTGAACGAATATTGTTGAAATATCCGAAACCGTATAATGCATTTAAATTCCTTGTGGCGGAATCAAAATTATCATTATTTCTAAATAGCAAATTATGGCCTGAAGGAATTATTTTCAGACGATTTGTGAATTTTAAACTAAGAAATTCGAACGCGAACGGTGTAAACATAGGCACCGTGACCGGCTCAATGTAACTAGCTAAATGAATATAAAGTCTAAATACAAACTTATTAGTTACAATTGCAAGAGTTTGAAGCGCTCCGTGGATAGTGTAAGGCAGTTGTGTCGCACATCTGACATAATAGCCTTACAGGAGACATGGTTGCTGCCGGGAGATATTCCGTTCTTGAGCGAGATTGACGCGGAGTACGGCTGCACCGGGACGTCGGCTGTGGACACCGGCGCCGGCATGCTGCGCGGCCGCCCCTACGGTGGCGTAGCGCTGCTGTGGCGAAAAAGTGTGTTTACCGATGTATCGGTTGTGCAGTGCGATCATCCACGAGTGTGTGCGGTTAAGATAAACGCGGGTCAAAGGTCATTCTTGGTGTTCAGTGTTTACATGCCAACGGATAAAGATATGAATTTGACGGAGTTTACGGACTGTCTCGGTTTGGTGAGTGCTGTCATAAACAATAGTAGTATAGAATCGGTATACGTACTCGGGGATTTTAACTCTCATCCGCATGAACGATTTTACAGTGAACTACAGAGCTTTTGTGTAGAATCGCAGTGGTTATGTGCGGACATTGAGTTCTTAGGGTTGGATTCTGGAACCTGCACATTTATAAGTGAGGCGAACGGGTCTAAGCGCTGGCTTGACCATTGCATAGTCACTAAATCAGCCCGGGACACTATTGTAAGTGTGCAGGTTAAAGAAGACGTCCTGTGGTCCGATCATTTTCCACTCGAGATTGAAATTTTGTTAGATAGCATCAAACCTAAATTTCAAAATAATTGTAGGCATTATAACGATGTTCGCTGGGGTGATAGAAACTCTGAACAATGTGACATGTATAGTAATTTATGTAATGATAATTTAAAATTAATTGACTTTCCCAATGAAATGACTGAATGTTGTGATTATATATGTAATAATGTGGACCACAGACTTGTTATTGATAATATGTACAGCAATATAATTCAGATGATAAGCCAGGCAGCTTGTGACAGTCGTTCGTCAAGTGTTCCCAGAAACAGAAGTCCTGTTCTCGGTTGGAACAGGCACGTAAGTGATGCTCACAGGACGGCCAGGGAAAAATTTGAGTTGTGGGTGTTGTATGGCAGACCGACGGAGGGTCGCTTGTGGAAGGATGTGCAGACGACTCGTAAGATTTTTAAATCACGTTTACGCTGGTGTCAGAATCATACTGACCAAATAAAAATGGACATTCTTGCGTCGCATCACTCCAGGAGCGATTTCCGTAGTTTCTGGAAGTCTACAAACAAACATAATAGTAAACCGGGTCTACCTGTGAGTGTCGATGGTGCCTGTGACCTGTCGGGAATAGCAGATTTATTTAGGGACCATTTTACAGTTAAGTCACCATTGGCATCAACACAGTCCTCGAGCAGTGAGGGTTGCAGTGGTCGGGAGATCAGCATCCGGTTTACGGCCAAAGATGTACGACAGGCCATTAAATCTATGTCTAGAGATAAGTCTCCGGGCCATGATGACCTGAGCATTGAGCACCTAAGGTACGCGGGACATCATATGCCTAGAGTGCTGGCAATGTTCTACAGCTTGTGTGTGGGACATTCATACCTGCCAGCGCCGATGATGAGGACTGTGGTGGTGCCAATTGTCAAAAACAAAACCGGTGATATTGCTGATAAATGTAATTATCGACCGATTTCTTTAGCCACTATTATCGCTAAGGTGCTTGACAGTTTGCTGAACACTCAGCTTGATAAACATCTGCAGATACACGACAACCAATTTGGTTTCAAATCAGGCCTCTCTACTGAAACGGCTATACTGTGTCTGAAGCAAACTGTCAAGTATTACACGAACAGGAATACGCCTGTTTTTGGGTGTTTTCTTGATCTATCGAGAGCGTTTGATCTGGTTTCTTACGATATTCTATGGCAGAAACTACATCAAACAACGATGCCCAAGGAACTAATACGTACTTTCAAATATTGGTATGGGAACCAGATCAACGTTGTTCGGTGGTCGGGAGCATATTCGACTCCGTACAGGTTGGAGTGTGGCGTGAGGCAGGGGGGGCTGACATCGCCAAAACTTTTTAACCTGTATATGAACGCGCTTGTGGAGGAGCTCAGCAGCACTCATGTCGGCTGTCATATTGATGAAGTCTGCCTTAATAATATTAGTTACGCGGACGACATGGTGCTGCTGAGTGCTTCTGTAGGTGGACTGTCACAGCTGCTGGAGATTTGTGAAAAGTATGCAGAGCGACACGGGTTATTGTATAATGTTAAAAAGAGTGAGTGGATGGTCTTTCAGGTTCGGGGAAGGTTCATAAGTCAAACACCGCAAGTTAGACTGAATGGCCAGCCCATTAGCAGGGTAGAACATTTTAAATATCTTGGACACTTACTAACCCCGGATCTGAAGGACGATAGTGACATAGAAAGGGAGCGTAGAGCGTTGTCTGTTCGTGCGAATATGATAGCTCGCAGATTTGCTCGCTGTTCAAGGGACGTCAAGATCACCCTGTTCAGGGCATTTTGCACGTCATTCTACACGAGCAGTCTGTGGGTGAGTTATACGCAAAAGCAGTACAGCGCTCTACGCATCCAATACAATAATGCATTCAGGGTGCTTTTGGGGCTGCCTCGCTTCTGTAGCGCGTCGGGGATGTTTGCCGACGCGCGCGTGGATTGTTTTCACGCTACCATGCGCAAGAGGTGCACATCCCTGGTGCGCAGGGTGCGGGTCAGCCCGAACCGTATCCTGAAAGCCTTCGCCCAGCGCTTCGACTGCCAGTACGTGTATCACTGTGACATGGTACACGTACGGGCTACGAAAATATTATTTTAATTATTTTTAATTGTGTTTAATATTGTATTTCTGTTTTTATTGTATTAGTTTGGTATCGTATTATTATAAATTATGTGATGTTTGTAATTGGTCCTTGTTGGCTTTAATATAAATAAATTATTATTATTATTATTATTGTTCTCTGATCTGATCTGTTAATTAAGGTTTAACTTAAGGCTACACCGTGGATTGTAGTCCCTCTCGCCCTGCCCTGGGTGGGAGGACTCATTTGATGACTTTACCACGTAAAAAAAAGTTTAGCTTAAGGCGCAATACTCGTACTAAAACAATAATTATTTATTTACTTACCTTTCTTTTGAGATGTAAAAATCATCAAATGAGTCTTGGTCGGAACGAAACATACTGTCAGATTAACCACTCTGCCCTTCATAATAATTATCCTCTTTACATTTCAGGGTCGCTATATTTAGCTACATAATTCATAACTAAAACTCTTAATAAAATCTGTTGCAATTTTTGTCCGTCTAATAAATAACCAAGTTTATGACAAAAATGCAGACAAAACGAATGGCTTCCGAAGTACTAATCTACAACAGTTGGACAACCTTGTCCTCGATGTCACGTGTCATGGCATTCAGCCAGGACATCGGTCATATAAAGCACAGTTTTTGTGAAACAATGCCAGATTTATAGAATAGCAGATGTGTGACCATGAATTTGTGCTTAAATCAAGTTAAGGTTTGATTAATAGTTCCTTAATCAGTAGTTAAACTAATAATTTGTCAAAATCTTTTAAAACTAAGTATTTGTGAAAAAATATGAGATTTTAACAATAGTTTAACTAATAATGAAACAATTGGCCTTAAGCCAATGTTTCCTAGTAAAAAAGTTTTTTTTGACAATCACAATACTTTGTGTTTGTGATGTGCTAGATTAGATAATTTTCATTCCGATATTTTTTAGCGTTTTAGGTGATTCGCACAGGACTAAAAATCAAAGGCCCAAATAAAACTTCTTAAATTATTACCTCATTATGGTTCCATAGAATCCGAGGCATTTTTCTTGCAATTATAGTTTTCAACCAATTGAAATTAAAATTCAAGTTCAAAATTATCAAGTTCCTTTTCCACACAAAGACCACACAGTATAACAAACCACAAAAAGAAATGTCAAGTTGGTCCACTTGAGTAAAATATCAAAATGTCGGTAAGGACTTGACACCTCTCGTGGTCGACGACTCTTGTCTTAGAGATCAAGACGTACAGACGAGGACTAATTGGGAAGCTCTGAGAGTTTTGAAAAGATATTCTAATTATAGATGAACAATAGGCATGAGACAGGCTTGGTCAGGGCAAGTTGTAAGGCGTCAAAATGATAAAAAATATAATATGAAAAGATATTAGATTTATGTGTTTTTAAATAAATAACTGTGCCAACCGCGCGGTATGAAATTCTTTTGAAAGGTCGCTCATGCTTATACAGTAGATTATAAAAAAATGTACACCCGCAGTACCTACCAGATTTTTACTGCAATAAAATCCTCTAAACTAATCATTCGTTAAACACTTCCCAGTATTTCATCTGGGAGAAACTGCGAGTCTGGGAGAAATTGGCGGAACAAATCACCTAGAAACACATCTATCTTTCGTTCATATAACCTAATCCGTGCACCTGGCAGTAGTATCCTCGTTCAATTCACACGAGCAACGTGCAGGTAATGGAGTGTCAGTCAGTGAACTGCCCACTGGTACAGGTTGGACGCTTTTGCATTAGACGGTAACGACACGACACGGAATATCGTCCGCTCGAAAAGTCTTGGGTGTACCACGCGCAATCGAATGACAAATATTCGGATATCAATTGATATATTACGAATGTTCAACTATTTAGAACTTTGATGTATTGTGGTATTCACCTTTTTTTTTACGTGGTAAAATCATCAAATGGGTCCTCCCACTGGACTGGGCTGGGGTGACTAAAATCCATGGTGTCCTTCAATAGCCCTTTATGTTCCGGGGTCACGGTGATGGAATAAGTCCCGAGACCCCGGCCGGCTTTGGCCCATTTAGGGGGCCCCATCATTATGTTGACGCTTTTTGAGGTGCGTGCGGGCATGGTCCATGGTCCGACAGCGAGTTGCCCTTTACCAGCCGCCCGCATGCCCGCACCTACGGTGGCCGGAGATACATGACTGCTTCGCAATATTTATAGGTTCATAATTATTTTGTATAACGGGATGATGACAGTAACTCCACGTTATAAGCGCGTATTTTGCGTGTTGTATATATTGAATGGTTAATTAAACGAACAGTCAATACATTCACTGTTCAAAATGTCGAATAATTATTTGATCGAATATTTAACGCATCGCTTATTCATTTTATCGAGTAGCATCAGGATATTATTATTATGTTATGATCAAAATATCATGTGAGTTTTATGAAACTGAACAATATTCTCGCATGGCGCAAATATATTCATCTACAAGTAGTTGTACACACGGCAACACATCAAGCTATGCAAAACCAGTATTAGCTGACCGTTCATTGTGTGTAAAAATCGTACGAAGCCAGACCAAGACAAACTGGTTTTGTATAGCTTAATGTGTAGCCGTATGTACCAGGTTTGGGCAATTGTGTTTGCGTTGCGAGTTCAAATCATTATGATTGCACCCAAAATATAAGAAAAAATCCTACTGTGCAGCAACGTCTTTTTAGAAAAAAAATCTCACTTAAAGGCATCCAATTAAAAAAGCCATAGTGTGTGCATCACATAATCTACGAAACACCGCTCCAGTGAATAGTGTCCAGACATTTTGTGGACCGCTACTAACTCAGGCCTAAATGCTACAATGGCGTGAGATACAGGACGTATTTGAACGTGAAAATTGGAAACTATTTGAAGATAGGAGCATTGTAAGTGGGGATTATTTTCCAATTTATTGAAGAGAAATTTCATCCGCTTTGAAGTAGCTAATACGGCTCGGTAATAAGGAACGGATGCAGCTTTAAATCTACTTAATTGGTTAGAGTAGACAAGATAATTATAACGAAGATTGGGCAGATATAAGTGAGGCTTTTGTTAGGCAATATAAAATTGTCCTCATTACACAAAAAATTAACATAGCGCACACAGCTAGAATCTCCCAAGCTGTGTTGTAACTTATTGTCCTCTACACTCCATTTATCCAGTCTATTCTAGCCTACTTTCAATTTATTGTCAGACCCATGTAGGAGATTTACCGATTTATAGTTTGGACGGCGAGTAATGGACGACTCGCTGTCCGATCACGGACCATGCCCGGGCGACAGCGCGTCGTTCCCACGCGCGCTTCCAAGAGCTGTCAGCAAAATGACGAGGATTCCTTAGAAGGCCAAAGCTTGCAGGGTTACTAACGAGTAACCGTGGCCCCGGAACCTAAACGGCTATTCAAGGACGCCGTGGATTTTTGTCAGTACAAGCCTGGCAGTAAGGATGGTTTGATGATTTTAATTCGTAAAAAAAAACAATATCTACTCTGACTTTGTATTGTTCTCGTATAGGAATTGTACAAGAAGTAAGTTTCATAATATTTTAAAAACTACCTCCAGTTTGGCCGTCATTTATCACAACAGCGCTGGCCGGTTGCCATTTGTGATAACCTTCATGTACTGAACGCACAGCACTGAGTTCCATATTCAAATTGTTGCGAGTTCTGAATAAGAATCACTCTAGATATGACATGATGTTGTGTGCTCCTGATAAAAGATTTGTTGAAAAGATATCTAAAATGTATTGGAACACACACATATTTTCTGGGTCTTTCATAAATAGTGAAGCTATGTCCTCCAGATCTCACACACTTTCTTTTTCGATACCATTTATGTTTTATTATTTGTCTAGCTGGCTGCCTGCGACTTCGCCTGCTACAACTCGAAAATTTTCTCAACGGAAAAAAAAGTCAGCAAGTCAAGTTAAAAATATCATCATCATCAGCCTATAATGTTCCCACTGCTGGGACAGAGGACTCCTCCCTGTGAGAGATAAGAATATACCTTAAGTTAGTTCAGGGTATAAACTAGCTGTGTACCAACTGTGTACCAACCATCTAAATACGTTCAGTAGTTTTTACATGCAAGAGTAACAAACATCTCTCCACAACATCTTCACAAATGTTCACTTTTATAATATTAGCAAGAAATAAGATTTGAAGATTTGAATAGTAACGTCTTTCAAAGTCCACATCTCCGCCAATAAAAAAGCAAATTACAAAATATAACAATACTTTCCGCGTAGTTACTCATTTTTTATGAATGCCTAGTACTTCTCTTTCGCAACTTATAAAATTAACCAAACTTTAACTTACTTCAAACACGTGTTAATCAAGACCACCACTAAACCTCAGTTTAAATCAAATTGGGCCAAAACCGGCGGACCGGGTGATTGGCATACCGTTGGCAAAGCCCAAAGTGACTCCGTGAGACTTATAGACGCCTAGTACAACTTCGATCATAGCCACACTGAAAATAGGATTCGGATTTTGAGATTACATAGAACCCTGAATGGAATTCTAGGGCCTCAATAGGATTTTGGACCTTATGTAATCGGTGACAAAGGCTGTATGAATTTTCTAGACGTGATTTACTTTAGATCGATTTTGGGATGAAAGTGGATGTGAATCTTTTTGATATTTGAAGAAGAATTTATTTGAGTTTTAGAATTTTTTGTCGCAATGTTTATAGTATTTCTAAAAAGAATCTTGGCTTTGTATTTTATATCACCTGCCTGACTTTTCCTGTGTTGGGCTTGGCTTCCAGTCTAACCTGATGCCGCTAAATACCAGTACTTTACACTGTCTGAAATGAAAGAAGATGACAACACAATGATGTATGAATGCAAAGAGTATCCTCTTTGGGAAGAATAGTTGTCACCCCTTCGTACACAAGGTGTCGCAAGTCTACACTTCACGAATTTGGTATTCACATCCAGGCAACTAGCTCAATAAAAAATCCATAGAGGTTCATACACAGGCAAGCGTCAATGGATGCCAAAGTCGTAAGGTATCGGAGACTTGCAACGCCTTGTGTACGAAGAGGCTACGACTTGTGAGCCTCAGGACAGACTGTTGCAACCATCAAACATTAAAGCCTTTGTCAAACAGACAGGCGAGGCGAATGCGATCCGAAGCGTTTTTAATTGTAATGTATGGAATTGTTTGAATCCAGTCACATTAAAAAACAAAAGCGGTCCGATAGTCTACGTGGCTGGCTTAAAACAATTCTATACATTGCAAACAAAAACGCTTCGGATCGCTTTCGCTTCGCTTGTCTGTTTGACAGGGGCTTTACAAATGTCACGTAGCTATTAGGAAGCTGTCTAATCAACCTATGGGACTGTTATTACTTCAATAGCTGTATTTACTTGTAATTGGAGTTAAAATAAATACAAAAAAAAACGGTACATACTACTGCAAACCATAATTTATGAGAAATGAAGTCAGAACTGTAATTTAGAACACATTTTGGAATAGCAATTAGGTCTAAAATAATATAAGCTCGTTCAGCTATTTCATGCAGTGAATGTATTATTCTCTATGAGTTCTGGGAAACATTCACAGACCACATAGTATAATTTGAATATGCAAACATTGCAATTCGTAGAATATCTATATCTATACATATAATAAAACTGTAGAAAAAATATTTTCGTACATTAAATAAAAACTCAAAAAATATAGCCAGGGTATTAAAGGACAACCAATAGAACCCATTTCTAGCATTTTTAGAATTTTTGTCTGTTTGTCTGTTTGTCTGTGTATTTGTCCAGGTATCACGTAAAATATACGAAATTAATGTAGATAACTTTTATACACAACGATTAAGCGTAACTTGGAGAGGAACTTAGTCTTTGTTTCATTGGAATCGGTTCAGTCTATCAAAAGATATTTGAATTTAAAGTGTTTCAGAAGTTTCTTTGGTCTCACACATTGATTTCGTACGTCAGTCGCGCGATCTAACTTCGAATAGAAAAACTAGATTATTCAAATAACTGGAATGGACTGGAATGGACTGGAATGGACTGGAATGGACTGGAATGGACTGGAATGGACTGGAATGGACTGGAATGGACTGGAATGGACTGGAATGGACTGGAATGGACTGGAATGGACTGGAATGGACTGGAATGGACTGGAATGGACTGGAATGGACTGGAATGGACTGGAATGGACTGGAATGGACTGGAATGGACTGGAATGGACTGGAATGGACTGGAATGGACTGGAATGGACTGGAATGGACTGGAATGGACTGGAATGGACTGGAATGGACTGGAATGGACTGGAATGGACTGGAATGGACTGGAATGGACTGGAATGGACTGGAATGGACTGGAATGGACTGGAATGGACTGGAATGGACTGGAATGGACTGGAATGGACTGGAATGGACTGGAATGGACTGGAATGGACTGGAATGGACTGGAATGGACTGGAATGGACTGGAATGGACTGGAATGGACTGGAATGGACTGGAATGGACTGGAATGGACTGGAATGGACTGGAATGGACTGGAATGGACTGGAATGGACTGGAATGGACTGGAATGGACTGGAATGGACTGGAATGGACTGGAATGGACTGGAATGGACTGGAATGGACTGGAATGGACTGGAATGGACTGGAATGGACTGGAATGGACTGGAATGGACTGGAATGGACTGGAATGGACTGGAATGGACTGGAATGGACTGGAATGGACTGGAATGGACTGGAATGGACTGGAATGGACTGGAATGGACTGGAATGGACTGGAATGGACTGGAATGGACTGGAATGGACTGGAATGGACTGGAATGGACTGGAATGGACTGGAATGGACTGGAATGGACTGGAATGGACTGGAATGGACTGGAATGGACTGGAATGGACTGGAATGGACTGGAATGGACTGGAATGGACTGGAATGGACTGGAATGGACTGGAATGGACTGGAATGGACTGGAATGGACTGGAATGGACTTGAATGGACTGGCCTGAATTAAGCGCATAGAACTAAAAAATACATTGTTCAATTCCGACATCCACGCGAACGAAGTTGCGGGCACAGCTAGTTGTACATAAAAATACATATTGACTCAAACAATTTCGCAAATTACTGAGAATTGAAATAACTGGAAATGTAGTAGTGTATCTATATTGGTTGCGGGACTTATCTCATTGCCGTGGCCATGGAACGTACAGGACTAATGAAAGACACCGTGGATTTTAGTCAGTACAAGACTGACAGTCGGAGGGACTGTCAGTCTTGTACTGACTCGCCCTTTCCTGGGTGGATCCTCATCAAATAAGTCCAATTTGATGTTTTTTTTTTTAAGAGCCTATCTTGTGTCCCACTGCTGGGCAAAGGCCTCCCCTTTCTCCTTCCAAACAACGCCGTCGAGGTTGATGATTTTACAACGATAAAAAAAATTGTACCTATATTGACATTATCTCGCAGCTATTTATGAATATGAAAGTTTTTTTAAAACTATTCAGTAATATTTGGTATATATATGTAGATATTAGTTACCTTTTTTGCGTAGAAAGTACTGAACATATTTAAACAAGATTTGTCACAGAAATAGTGTTAAATCTGGGTTAATAAACATAGTTTAAATTATACCGTAGGACTATTAAGTATGAGTAGAAATACCAGGGGCAAACTATAAAAATAAATGAGTAGTTTAAGTTTCTAAAATTACTTTTAACAAATGACTGATTTTTAAAGATACATAAAATACTTGACAATACGGTTACTTACGTTACTTACTTATGTACTTGCACCTCGAAATCTTAAGACTATAAAAAGTCCTTTTTATTGACTTTCAAATCATAAAGTCGTAAAATATCCTGTTTTATTGTTCTTGAATAAACATGTCATCGTAAGTATTTGAGCTGGGACAAAAAGGACACTCCAAATATTCGTTATTATTTGTACACACGGCTACACATCAAGCTATACGAAACCAGTTTGTCTTGATCTCGCTTCGTACGGACGGTTTTACACAAAATGAACGGTCAGCTAATACTGGTTTTGCACAGCTTGATGTGTAGCTGTGTGTACTTTGGTGTACATTAAATTTTAATTGATTAAAAAAAAGTCGTGTTCAGTATTTTTTAATACTCATTCTGACGGACTGAACAAATTTTCAATTTATTAATGCAATAAACGACCCTATTGCATAACTACTACGGAAATCGACATCCTTCTCATTAACACTAATAGTTCAGCTTTCCGATAAATTCATTACCAGTACCAGAGTTAAGTCAAGCAACAAAAAAGTTTCACGGATTACTTCCCAGTGGTTGTTCTTCTGAAACTTTCAGGAAATCGAGCGGAGAAATAAATACTAATGACCGGAAACTCGTTAGATTGTGAGGGTAGTCGGATTACAGATTGTTGAGTACAGAAGAATAATTCTTTGAAGGCGTTACTTTAGTTGAGTGGTTGTTGTGAAAATTAGTCTTTGTTGTGATTGCGATTAGGTTGATAATAGAGGCAGCGATTAAAAAAAACTTTGTATGTAGTTTTACTGCAGTGCTTCTTAAAAATAATTTATGTATGGCCCGATTGCTTGACACGCGTGTGTGCCCACATAATGAGCGGAGCGATTCCGCTCTTAATTACAGGGTGGGGCCCAAGTGTAGTTTCTACACACGTTTTTTTTTTTGGCACGATTGGCGCAGTAGCTGAACGATTGGACAGCTGCCTGACAGTGTCGCTGGTTCGTTTTCCGCACGGCGCAAATACTTATCTCGGTTTTTGTAAATGTGAGTTTATAATGTTTATAAACACACCAACTATACAAGACAAATTACTAATATGGGAGCAAAGCTATGAAAAAACACGGTTTTGCAACTAACAAGACATTCCAAACAAAAATTGAAACTCGGCAAAATATTTTATCTCACACTACACTAAATCATTTGTCAATTTCCGAAAATCCCTTCCTCCTAGTTCCCCGTACATGAACCCATATCCGAATATGGCGAACTGATTCTATTATATTTCTATTGCTCCCAAGGCTATCATTAAATTGAAAAATATTATATCCACGTTGTTCTTTGGATAGTTTTGTATAGCGCTTTTTCCTTTTAGGAATTGAAAGGATTCGTCGTGTGAAATATTCGATAGATTGGTATCGTTAGAACTGCTTTGTCAGTTTTGAGAAAATATGTCTTTATGTCTTACATTACGTAGCTTTATAATACTGTATTCCCACAGCTAGAATATAGGTCTACTCTCTTTTAATAGGGGCGTGCTGTAATCGACTATGTTTCACGTATCTTCGAATTTATTGTTCTAAAATACCTACACCGATTACATAAGTGTTAAAAAAGATAAAATAAAAATGTACTCACTCAGAAAAAAATGATTATGAGAAACGAAACCATATGAAAAGAGAAAACACAAAGAACTAACGGAAAAATACATAAAATTTTGTATGAGGCCATAAGATCTGAACAAGGGGCTGCATAATTTAAAAAAAAATGTCACAGCGCTTATATTCTGATACACTAAGATGTCTTTGCATTATTTACCTAAATGCAAAGATTTTAGAATTCACAACCTACAAACTTGTACATCGGAGCCGTAACCAAGAGGCCTCTTAATTATAAACTATCTGTGTACCAAAAATCCTATGTATTTGGTCGATCAGTATTTTATACATAAAAGAGCAACAGGCATAAACACATCCATCCATTCTCACACACTTTCACATTTATAGTAGTAGTAAGATCTTGGCTCAGGAAATATTGTAGCATAAAATTCTGCACACAATCTGCCTGGCGAGTATTGGCAACTAAGATAAGTGGATTGCCATCATATTCAAAGACGGGGTTAGCTACAGATTATGAATGCATAAAAACTTTAATACCGGCTTTAAAAACTTTAAGTTATGGTTACTGGAAACACGTCTTTATTATTATCGCACCTGATGCTTTAAAATTGTTGTGCGGAAAAGACTAGAAAAATGCAGATTTTCCTCTGGCATTGGCGGGTTCTAGGACTTAAATCGAAACTCTAAAGCCGAGATTGTAAAAGTTACTTTCGTACGTATTTTAAGCTGAGATATTTGTGTACACCTACTATAAAACTAGAAGTTAAAGAGACAGAAATAAAAATCCGTTCAATAAAACTTATACTTGTGCCTCTTAACATTGCATTATTTACATAGTGTTTCTATTTTTGACGGACTCTCTGGTTTTATAGAATTCATTTCTGCACGCAAACGGTCACACTAGTGCATTCACACACATCAGTCACGTCACGCCACCGTCACGTCACCGAATGAAACTTGAGACTGGCCGGTGACTAACGTGTGGGAACAAACATCATATAGGAGTGTAGAAACATTTCGTTTTTTAAACCGGGCTGGTGACGTTACTTGGCGTTGTCTGATGAGTGTGAATGCACCTTTAGAACGAACGAAATCTTTCTCCAATCAGTCATTTTGTCGACTCCTCTAAACATAATTAATGTCGAAAAGTGAATAATAAACAAATACAATAATAAATCAACTAGCTACTCAATATACAATCAGTACCGGTGTCATGTCGAAACGTAATTTATGTAAACAATGTTCCATTATTCACTGTATCTTGACATCTGTAGTCAGTTACGATAACGTATTCCCCTGAGCGGTAGTATCGTCACAGACAAGGCGAGTTCAGAAGGCCAACTTAACTGAGTTTAATACTAAGGCTTTCCTCCTACGAAGTCATATTGCTAGGACGCGTAAGGGAGAGGATAATAGCTTCTATCTCACTACATAGACGCGGCGGGAGATACCCACGGCAACAGACGTCGCGTAGCGATTCCGGCTTCCGTAGACGCGGGCATGCGGACGGCAAGTAATGGGTGACTACTGACTCACCGTCCGTCATGCACTAAGCCCAGGCCAACAGCGGCGCGTCGTGTTCCACGCGCGCTTGTATGAGCCTGTCAGGATCGCGGGACTGCCTGATTGGGTAGGCCGTGACCTTGGAACGTAAAGAACCATTAAAGGACACCAATCAGTACGAGTCGTACAGTTCCTCACGTCCAACCCTGGGTGAGAGGACTCATTTGATGTTTTTGCCAAAATAATAAAATAATGTCTAATATTGGAATACTGGAATGCGTTGAAGGAGAACCGGTAAAAATCGACGTAGATTTTTCTTCGCGCCACTACCACACACTGACGGTCCGCCAGACGCTTCGCGTATCCCTGAACGAAGCGTCAGTGATAACGGGTATACGAGTTGTATGGCGTCGACCTACTGTTTTCATCGGTCTGTGGTCACAGTATGAATATCAGTACAAATGTCACGCTTTGATATTCCTTGTTTATTCTGCTGATTGGGGTCCCGAGGTGACTTTGATTCGGGATTCTGTTTTGCGAATTTCGAATGTATAATGCCAATAATAATGTTTATTTTCGGGATAAAACAAATATTTCTACTGTTATACTGAATACGCTCATTAAGCAGACATAAGAGAGTCTTTTTTTTTCAATACTAAAGAAGAGACTATATCAGAAAGTTGTCTTTTTAGACCAGTTCATTTTTGCAACAAAATCACAAGAAAATGCCGAAAAATGTAATTGCCCTATTTCGTAAGACTCAAATGTTTTTTTGGCGTTTAAAAAGTGGTTATTGCTTGCGTCAGTCGTAAGAATTATATTTGTTATGGTTCGAGGACATATATTTAGCCCTTTTATAATTCTCAATGATATACGAACGTTCTCGATTGGAGAACGTGCGTAAGTAAACGTAGCTTCGGATGCCCCCGATAAGATGGATCGATGACCTGAAGGTAGTTGGCAGTGGCTGAATGAAAGAAGAGGGAGATCGTGTCCTGTGGCACTCCCAGGGAGACGCCTATGATCAGGGATCTTGGAATTCTATTTCTTCATAATACCTATTAAATTATCGTGTAATTAATCCTAAACAAGTGAAATATTACCTACAGCATTTTGTGTGAGTATTCAACCAAAACCAACTCTACTCTGTATAATATTCCTGTAATGAGATAAGCAGAAATCCGGTATTATCACGAAACAACTCCAACTTACGCCAGTCGAACAAGTTTAGCTGGGAAACTAGTGCCAACTCGGAAAACTGAAATTTCATTAAACAGAACTTCGTCTCGTTCACAAATCATTTTAAGTGGTACTTAGATTGTATATTTTAATAGTTGCCTCGCTTTGCAGCTGGGCTGGATCGCTTTATCATTTTGAAGTCGTTGAGAAGACAGTGAATAAGGTATTATTATGAGAAAGATGCAGCCTGCAGCGAGTTCATTTTTAATAATAATATTCCACAACTATCATACAACGCCATCTAGTCCCAAGTTAAGCAGAGCTTGTGTAACGGGTACTTTTTTTATCGTGGTAAAATCATCAAATGAGTCCTCCCACCCCGGGCAGGGCCAGAGGGACAGTCAGACTCGTACTGACTAAAATCCACGGTGTCTTTCAATAGCCCTTTACTTTTAAGGGTCACGGTAATTCTATAAGTCCCGCGACCATCAACGTGAAAGCTTGAATTGGGTTGGGTGAAATTGGGTAAAAAGATAGTTTATTACCTGGATTAACACATATGATAGTTGTCAACCTGATTCTATGTTCCCATGGGATATTTTTCGTCGCTGGCAATAGCTACTCACGCCTGTAATCTCCGAAGGTTTAAGCAGAGGTGAAACTTTTAATAAACTCACATTTCATTAGTCTTCTTTAAGTCCATAAGTCCGTTTTCTAAGTCCACAAGTCCGTTTTCTATAAACCGGGCACAAATTCTGACTTTCATAGTCTACTACTGAGAAATTCCATAAGGAAACCCTAATAAAGCTTTGCTCTACCTAGGAATTGAACCTGACAAAGCTAAAACTGGAAAGTTTAGCAATACGTTCAGCAGTCGGGCGTATAACCACGCTATCATATTAAGAAATTTTGTTGTTAAAGTAAGGCTATATACCAAAATCTTTATAAATAGATATTCGCATACGTTTTACTTCTCATCCTACCCTCCAATCGGCCGTAACATTAATATCCGGTGCTATCCGGTACCGGCTCGCGACGACATCCGGCAGGTTGAAGGCCTTAGGGATACAACTTGTGATGAAAAGAGTACCTATAGTGGCATTCATGAACAAAATATTATTTACTTTCTAAGAAATAACTATTGAAAATTTTCTTTTTTATTAAAAAAAAAGGTTCTATTGAAGACTGGTCTCAATAGAACCTTTCGTATTTATTGAGCAATATTAGCGGATATGCGGACGGCGAGTGACGGTGACTCGCCGACTGGTCATGGAACATGCACGGTTTGACGGTGTGTCGACAGACAATTTTTTTTTATTTGTCTTCAGGTAACGAAGGTTCATAGATAAAATACACAGACATAATCTTATAAGTAGTAATAAATTAATACTTATTCAATAAGTGTTAGGTAGTAAATAAAACATAAACCTATATTGAGATGACTGGCCGATGAAGGTTAGAAAATAGGTACATTTTTAAAAGTCCCGTGGCATTCATCGTTACATCAAATTAAAAAAAATACAAAAAAAAACGTATACCATTTGACTGACCCATCCGCCATTTTCAATCTAACACGTTTACAATCACAAAACCTAAACAAAAACAGCGCTTTAAAAAGAAAAATACACAGCGAAACCGTAAAATTCGGAAGAGCATCCCTTCCGGTTCCGATCCGGGCCGGAACATTCAATATATCACTGACTGAAAGGAAATTCTTCAGCAACTTTGAGAATCTATCGCCGCGCTCCGGTTTTCATGCCCGGCGATACATTTTACTCATCCTGTATGTTTGTATTGTTGCTGTGTGGTCTTGAATTGATATGATTCAAACGTTGAAGAGATGCTGGTCCGATATTTTATAATAGATGACCTGAAGGTCTTCTTCTTGAATATAAATGTATTGTTATTTTATTTTGAAAGCTACGTGTCAATCAATGGTTGGATATCTTACTATTGCAATCTTTTTATTTTTTACACATTTATCTTGTATTGTGGGTGCGTTTACAAATATTTAATGCAAAACATGTTAACGACCTTTTCAGTTTTTTCCCACGTTTTTTTTAATAGAAACTTGCCAGCGTAGGTAGGGCTCCAACTAGGTGGACCGACGACATCGTGAGAGTCGCGGGCAATCGATGGATGCATGTGGCGAATTGTCGTTCGGCGTGGCGGTCTAAGGGGGAGACCTATGTTCAGCAGTGGACGTCTTCTGGCTGATGATGATGATGAATAAAGAAATAATCAGTTTATGTGTACCAATATTCGATAGTTGTATTTATTGCAAGAAATGAAGACTTAAAACCGCGTGGTGCGTGCAAACACTCTCACACGCTTGTCTTGGTTTACGTCACTTTTCGTTTGATGTTGTAACAGTTTCTTTTTAACTACCCACAGCAAGGCAAATCCTTCTCCAGTCCGCAAATTAAGTTAATTAAGTCACCTCTTAGAACATCATTGATGGCATGGTTGAGCGCTGACGGACTGCTGTGCTGCGTGTCACAGGTTCGATTCCCGCACGGAGCAAATATTTGTATCATCTACAAGTAGTTGTTCCGGGTTTGGGCGTTTGTGTATGTCAATTTATTTGTTTGTAAACGCACCCACAATTTTACTTCTCCTGTATCGTGGCAAAGTTTTTTTTTTTAATATTACTTTTGTTACGACACTGCCTTTTATATAAATCATGATTACTATCTTAATAAAGTACTAATTTCAACAATTTCTTTAATCCATCAACATCTTAACAACGAAAATTCTTTAAGTAAAGATCAAGATGTTTAGATACTTTTGCCGTTGAGAAAAAATTGTAACCGACACTGATGGCGATATTGGATTTTGAACCCTCAGCACTGAATCGAACGTTTAAAAGTTAATATTGTAAAATAATACAGGTCTCAATATTTATGAGAGCAAAGATTGTTCAAGCGAGGTTTAAGCTCATATTTTTTGCAAAATTTGTAAAATGAACACTTTTTTCCCGGTACTCAATAATTTATGACTCTTTTATGCGGTACAATATTATGGCAAAATCGTAAAGAACAGACTGAGAAAAAATATATTGAAGTTCGAATATAAAATGTAAGAGCGAAGTCTGGGAAATAAACGACCTGCTTAAAAGGAAGGAATATAAAACTTCTACACACAATGGCTTTCTACGAAAATGTGTGGCTGTTTTAAAAGGCACTTTTGAACGCAAGACTTGAAAAATATTTTTTAGAATTTTATTGTTTCTAAACGCAATCGCAGAGGTAGTTTCGTGTCACTAGAATATCTAAGCAGGATATCGTGGCTCTGGAACGCAAACGGCAACTGAAGGAACAGAGTGAACTTTTAGTCAGTCAGACTACTAGTAGTCCATTCTACTCCACACAAGGTGGAAGGACTAATTTCAAAAAAAAAAATTACAATTTTGTGGGCGCTGTTGCTGGGCATGATGTGCGACCTGATGTGATTCTTGGGTCAAGCAAAGTGTACGAGTAATTGGGTTATCTATAATACTATCAAAAGTACTAAGCAAAAGTTACAGTTTCATGTAAAAAGGAGCGATCCTAATGTTGCTAACTGAGCTCTAACTCAAACTCAGAGCTGCTAGTGAGAGGTGCCTGATCAGATAACCCTATTACACTTTGCCTATTTTACGTTATTAATTTAATTTTCTGCAAAAAAAAGCAATTTCTTTTTATGTACTATAAAAAAGAAAGATTATTTTAAAAGGCCTTTAAACAAAAAAAATGGTACCCTAAAGAAAATAATTATCGTTTAAAACTTTTCTAATATTTAAACGTACACTAAATTAAACCACGTAGTTTCTAAATAATGTTTCATTTTCCTTCCCCTTTGAGAACTTTTCTACTTTCACGAAGAACAGGGAAAACTTTAATTTTACTGCTAACGCGAGCGTAGTTTTATATTATGTCTGACTACTTTAAGATCTTATTTTCTTGGTAAAAATGTAGCAACAGAAAACCTTTCAGCAACGCATAAAACAATTGAAGAATAAAGTAAACTGGTCCCCGAGATTTAAATCGCCATCCAACTTTGTCACTTGAAACCTAAATAAACATACGCTTTTCAAAGAAAAATCTGGGACATACTCGTATAGTTATCATCTTCTTCTCAGCCTTTTTCGGCTCCCAGTCAAATAATATCAGTTTATTATATGAAGCGACTAGCTTTCTAAAATCCACAACCCAAAAATATTACACCTAGTAAAGCGTGCTTCACCGTCGACCACATTATCACATACAATAAAACGAGATGGTGGTCGCCAATCGCAAAAAAAATGCCAGGTTCGGCGCCTAGTCGAAACGGATGCAGCTAAATATCAGTAATTTAAATGGAGCGACGGCCTATTAGACCTCCACAAACCAATAACTGGATAATATCTGGCAACCAGTCTTAACAAGGTAACACTGGTTGCCAGATTTTCGAGCTTCTAACAGTAACAACTGTCAAAGACCTACAAATGATAGGGACCAGCTTTACGTGCTTTCCTCGCATGGAGGCAATTTGCTGTGATAGATCGTCTATTCCCATTTATCCCCTCTGGTTTTGTCACCACTAGTGATAAATGGGAAAAATAATCCCGATTCTTCTCTCACTGGGACAAACGGGAGGAATATTTCCGATTGTCCACTGGCAACAAACGAGACTTTTTTTCCCATTTGTCACCAGTAAGCAACTAGAAGCTAACAAAAAGTACTAGGATAGCTTGACTTCAAGGTAGACAGATGTTCAATTGTTCACCTACCCACAGACCAACCTTTGGACCCACAGACCAAGCTTTGAATATAGGCTTCAATTACGAATTCAGCCAGGAGTCCCTCAAAATGAGACATAACCTGTTTGCCAATACATTGCTGGCTTATCAGTGCATCCCTTTGTCGGTACAACAAGTATCGGTGATACTTCTAAACAGCGGGAAAACATTTCCTGTTTTTGGCAACAGGTTGCTAGCCTATTGCTTATCTTATTATTGACCTGTTTCCATACTGGGCTTTTCCGTTATTAAAGGTTAACAAAGGAGGTCCAGGGCGAGGTTCCAGAAAAATCATTAATATTAATTAACCTTTTCTGTAGAAAGAACGACTGCGAGCAACACTTCCTGTTTTTTTTTCTACTGAAAAGCTTTATAATTTTTTAACGCAGACGTTAGTGCTTATAAATATATCAAATGAATAAATGGCGTGATGGTACAACGCTTTTTCTAACGTAAATATATTGTTTTTGTAATTATTTCCAGAGAAAAGATTCAGTTCATGGCATTATTGCATTCAAGTTGCAATACGAGTAACTAAGCCGCCTCGATGTTTTCTTACACCGTTTTGAGAACGGATTCAAAGTCTGCTACATAATCCACATAATATTACGCCTGCAATCCTTAGAAATCCGTGCTTACGGCGAAAGAGGTGTGAGCTGAAATAATTTCAAACTCAAAGTCATTTATTTCAATAAAACCAGGTAGCTAAATTCCCATTCACAATGCATTTTAACTGCATCATATCAATCTTTTAACGCAATTGACATCGCATTGTCTACAAGTTCGGACATCAACTATTAAAATCAACTGAACGTGGCGGCATGCGCGTTCGCAAAGTTATTGCTCGACGTGACGAGGAAAATGCAATGAAATGCTTTGTTGGAATCTGGGAGGGAACTTAGTATGTCTGACGATATTTTATCCTGACCATTTTGGGTTTTATTTGTGTGACTAAAGGACCTATAGGCTTTGACTAGCGTACAAATTAGATTAATTTGTAACCAAAGCATAATGTCGTTCATATAATTTAAACGGCAATGTCGCATTCATAACAGATCATGTCACTCTTTTGTTCGGAAAACTAGGTGACTTTTTATTATAACTGGTTCTGTCACGCAGTTTCATATATCGCACAGCATTTTAATTATATCTTGAAGCCTTAGTACCATCAACCTATGACGTAGTCAGACAAGCTACCACACTGACATATGGAATGGAACTATGAGATGGAAAAATGTAAACACTTTTACTAACTAAATAGTTGAAATGCTTTCGACGAATTTTGGTATAGAAATCAATGAGACCCTGAAAAGGACTTTAGTTTACTTAACTGTGATAAGAGAGAAAGGATGTGTATGTCTATATAAAAGCAAGTTAAGTACACGTAGTAGGCAACACCTCATAATAGATCACTACATGGGACTATAGCATTTGTTTCTATGTGCCTTTTTACGGACTAGCAAGCGCAGCGTAGGACGTCCACCAACAAGATGGACAGACGACCATTTAAAGGTCGCCGGAAGACGCTGGATGCAGGTCGCTTCCAACCGGTATATGTGGAGATCTAAAGGGGAGGCCTATGTTCAGCAGTGGACGTCCTATGGCTGAGATGATGATGATGACTTTTTTATATTTCAATATATTTATAAAATAAAAAAGGTGGCACAATAACAGCGGGACCAGCTGTCAGGGTTCTTTAGAGAGAAACCTAAAAAGACCCATCGTTTCCCGAAGTGCTACTTAGTATTCCATATTAATATCAAAAAACAATTCAATTATAAGACACGTTTCTCGCCTCGGATAACGATTTATTTATCCTACCCTCATCCCCCCGGTGCGTACCTATCCGATAATATTGGAAAAATGTAAATTCCCCGACACCCAAGTATTCCGATTCATTTCAAGTATTCCATCTTATAAATCATATTAGTATCTGTAGGATGGAATTGATACGCTAATGATTTATTGTTATTGGTATTGTAAAAGTATTAATATAGGTATATTTTCGAGTTTTTATTTTATTGTGGTAAAATCATGAAATGAGTCCTTTCGCCCAGGGTTCCGACGAGAAGGACTGTCAGATTTGACTGACTAAAATCTACTACTCCTTCAATAGCCCTTTACGTACCAGAGCTACGGTTACCTGGTGAGATAGTCCCGCAAGGCATTGGCCCTCTTAGGGGGCCCCGTCAGATTGCTGATAGCTCATTGAGGCGCGCGTGGATCACAACGCGCCATCGACCCGGGCACGGTCCATGAGCGGACGGCGAGTCACCCATAACTCAGGCATGCCCTCGGTGATCCTTCAATAGCCCTGGTAACCAGGGCCGCGTTTACCAGGTGAGACAGTCCCGCGACCCCGGTAGGTGTACGAGGACCATTTCAATAAATATGTTTACTTGAATAATTCGTTCATTTTCACTGCATTTTCAAATTTTACCTTCTGGGCGTTCCTGGGGCAGAGCTCCATACTAATTTAGCCATCCTCCTTCACCAACACGCCAACATTGTAGCCATTATATAATACTATATATAAACAGATTTGATAATAAAACCGTATCGCAGCAGGAACCTGTTAGTTTTATGGAGTTGTAAACTTTCCCCGAGACCAACTAAGTACAATAAGTTACGGCCCTACGTGAGATTACTCACTTAGCCAGGAACAACAACGACTGTCTAAAAAAATATAGTTTTCGTTCTTAAATATTTTCCTGTTCTATGGTAGGTCTAACTTATTATATTTTTCTATATGCCGGTTGGTAATTGGTAACTCGGTGCATTCCTTGAAATTAGTGATACTAGTACCTAATTTGTAATTGTAACAACCCTGCTTATATTTCTCTATTGTACGTATTACAAAGTTTTATCTCACCTTTCGAAACAAATCATTTTTACACAAAGCATCCATTGGATTAAACTTACTCGCACTTTTATGTTGTCTTTCTTGATCAAACTTATTTTTTTAAGACAATTCAGAGACCACGTTCAAAATTTTTAGTAGGCATCTGATGATTTTACCACGTAAATAAAAACTTAAAAATAAAACTTTAACGAAAAAAGGCAGGATTTAATTACGAAAGACTTACAATCCAACCAGGTGTATCTGCTAATTGTCGACATTCAAATATCGTAAATAACGATGGGGAAGGCGAGTTTAATTGAGACCAATAAAACAACGGGCACATCTTGTAAAATACTTGAATCACTTGTTTAGAGGTACATAATTTAGATCGAGCTGTTTACCAAGAGGTATTGAAAACTCATCATCATCAACCTATAATGTTCCCAATGCTAGGACACAGGCCTCCTCTCTTGTGAAAGGGAGTGGGCTATAATCCACTAAGCGGGCCCACTGCCCCCACCAACGTGTCTCCACGTTGCCGTCGTGGTGGGGCTTGCGTGTCTCAGTGATCTTTGGGCCCCTGCCGGTAGAGGCACTTGTGCACTCATGCCGGACAGGCTCAGAGGGAGAGACCAGACCAAGAGGGACACCGGGGAAAGGCGCGCCGCCTGCAGGATCGAGCAGTTAGCTCGAGCTTGTAGGCGGCGCGGGGCCCGGTCTCAGAGACTGGGCTCAGGGGGGGAAAGGTTCACTTCCGGTCTGCGTCTGATCTTCAGACGTAACCGTGAAGTGAACCAGGGGAGGGGAATGGGGGTAGGGACAACAGAGGAACTCACCTCTTTAAAAAAGTAAAAATAAATGGATAAATCGGTTCTTGGTAAGGCTACCCAGGCGGGTCCCAGCTGCTCCGCAGCTGGGGAATCCCGCACCGGACTCGTCCGGTCAGTCCCACCGTACTCTGGGGGGGACAACAAAAACCACTTTTACCCAAAGTTTGCTCCGGCAGTCGCCGCATCGAGCCAGGGAGGCTCACGTGCCCGTGAGGGGGAGTCACTGGACCTGTCCAGTACGTCCTCCTCACCGACATCCAACATCGAGCGGGCACAGAGTGCCGCTCTAGATAAGGAGGTAGCGCTGATGCTTGCTTCGGAGTCGGACTCCGCATCAGACGCTATGAGCTTCCAGAGTGTGACCTCTGGAAGCGTGGCTAGGAAGGATGAGGGGAGCGCCGATAGGAGGAAAGAATTCCTCAAGCGCTCCCGGGACGACGACAACTCGTCGTCGGAGGAAGGGCTTGCCTCGGCCCGTAAGATCCCCACGAGCGTGCGGGGTAAAGGACGAGGCAAGACCTCGGGTAGGGGGCCTCCCCCTTCTGGAGAGCCGAAAACCAGTTTGGCCTCAGACGAGGCCAAGCTGACAGAGGTCGTGTCCGCCGCCATTCTCTCCGTTACTCGGAAGAAGAGTAAGGAGACGCGGGGGAAGGCTTTCGGCGAGGCCACGGCCTCTATCGTGGCGGCGGCGCTCAGCTGCGGCGGGTCTGCAAGGACAGAAATGTCGGAGCTGCGGACGGAGGTTGCCCGCCTGACTGCCGCCATGGAGGCTCTCCGGAAGGAGAATGCCGCCCTCAAGGCGGAAATGGCCAGACCTCGGGGAGACGGACGGCAAGACACGCCGCCGCGGGGCCAAAAGGAGAAAGGCCAGCCCACACCAGCGGAGACTTCGGTTCTCGACCTGGTGCGCCAGGAGCTGGCCGCCTTCCAGCAGCGGTTCTCCGTACTGGAGAGCCGCGTGCTGCGACCCCCGCTGGCGGCGTCTTCGTACGCGGCGGTGGCTGCGTCGAAGCCGCCCCCGAACAAGCCGTCTTCGGCTCCGGCGAAGGTGAAACCGGCCGCGGCAACAAAAGCGGCAAAGAAGGCCCCTTCAAAGACGGCCCCGGCAAAGCCTAGCCAGGCGAAACCGGGTCCGTCCAAGCCGACTCCGGCCCCGACACCTGCGGGGCCGTCTAAGCCGGCTTCTAAAAAGAAGGGTGCCCTGGCCCAGGCCGACAGACTACCACCCCAGCAGCCTCCTCCCAAAACTCCCCCGGCAAGCGCCGAATGGCAAGTCGCCGGGGAAAAGAGGAAGGCTGCCAGTGCGGCCAGGTCCAAAAAGAGGAGAGAGAGGCGGCGGCGGCAGCGCAGGGAGCGCGGCGTCGCGGCGCGGTTGCGCGCCCCAAAGACTGCGGCTGTAGTCATCACACTGCAGCCGGACGCGGTCAAGAGGGGCGTAACGTACCGCGACGTGCTCGCGAAGGCGCGGGAGGCGGTAGACCTCACGGAGCTCGGCATCGCCGGGGGCCTCCGTTACAGGGTCACTGCGACGGGGGCTCGAATGCTGGAAGTCCCCGGCGCGACCAGTGGCCCTGCCGCTGACGCTCTGGCCGAAAGGCTCAGAGCGTCCTTAAACGCGGAGGAGGCCCGAGTCTCCAGACCCACCAAGCGCGCAGACGTGCGCATAATGGGTCTGGATGATTCCGTGACGGTCGAGGAGGTGGTGGCCGCTGTTGCCAGGACTGGGGGGTGCCCTCCCGATCAGGTGAGGGCGGGCGTCCTGCGTCCTGGCTTCGCGGGGCTGCAGACCATTACGGTCAGCTGCCCCGTCTCGGCGGCCAAAAAACTGGAGGAGGGCCGAAGGCTCTTGGTTGGGTGGGTATCCGCGCAGGTGAGACTGCTGGATCCCAGACCTCTGAGGTGCTACCGGTGCCAGGTGGGCAACCACGTGGCATGTAACTGCACCTCGGAGGAGGACCGTAGCGACAGGTGTTTCCGCTGCGGTCAGCCCGGTCACAAGGCCGGCTCGTGCATCGCCCCGCCGCACTGCTTCGTATGTGCGGCGGCTGGCAAGCCGGCCGATCACCGGGCTGGGGGCAAGTCCTGCGCCCCTCCCACCAAAGCCAAGAGCAGAGGTAGGCCCTCTGCCACCGCCGTCACCGCCACTCCCGCCGCTGCCGCCGCCGCTTCCGCTGCCGCTGCCGCCGCCGCCGTGGCCGTATCCCCGCGAGGGGCCCTGGAGGAGGCTGCAATGGATTCCGATTAATGTCTCCATTGCGCTTCCTCCAGGCGAACATCAACCACTGCGCCGCTGCTCAGGATCTCTTGCTCCAGAGCATGGCGCAGTGGTTGATTAATGTCGCCGTGGTCGCCGAGCCGTACTTTGTCGTGCCCAGAGATGACTGGGTAGCGGACCTGAACGGCTCGGTGACCCTAATTTTGTCGGCCGCCGCCGGTACCCCCGCCCCTCGATCGTGTACAGAGAGGGCGCGGGATCGTCGCAGCACGGTTCGGGGGGATCGCCGTTGTCGGCGTGTATTTCTCCCCGAACCGAACTCTCGCCGAGTTCCAAGACTCCCTAACGGAGCTGGGAGACGTCGTCGTCGCCCTCGGTTCCCTCCCCGCGCTCGTCCTGGGGGACTTCAATGCCAAAAATCCGGCTTGGGGTTCCCGGTCCATGGACCGTTCGCGGGGTGGGACGCTCGAGCGCTGGGCCCGTGGTCATGGCCTAGTGATCGAGAACCGGGGTTCTGTCCCCACGTGCGTGCGGTTTATGGGCGAGTCGGTGGTGGACATTACGTTCGCCACCCCCGACCTGTCACCGCGCGTCACTGACTGGCGCGTTGTAGAGGAGGTGGAGACCTACTCCGATCACCGGTATATCCGGTTCGACGTCTCCACCCAGACCTCAGACGCGCCGGTCCCAAGTGGACGGAACCCATGTGGTCCGCGATGGGCGCTGAAGCAGCTGGACCGGGAGCTATTCCTGGAAGCCTCGATCGTGCAGGCCTGGGTGTCACCACCGGACAGGCCTGCCGACGTCAACGACGAGGCGCAGTGGTTCCGGGAGGCCATGTCGGAAATCTGCGACGTGGCCATGCCCCGGGTCCGGCAAGGACGCGCCCGGCGTCAGTTGTACTGGTGGTCGAGTGAGCTGGCAGCGCTGCGCGAGGCGTGCGTTGCCGCGCGACGCCGGTACACCAGGTTCCGCAGGCGCCGCACCCGACCTCCGGATGCGGCGGCTGTAGAGGCGGAGCTATACGAGGGCTACAGGGCAGCGAAGACCGTCCTCCGCGACGCGATCTTTCGGGCCAAGGAATTGGCCCGCGAGGAGATGCTGGAGTCTCTGAACGGGGACCCATGGGGCCGGCCTTACAAGGCGGTGAGAGCGAAGCTCCGCCCCTGGGCTCCCCCGTTGACGCAGAGACTCCGGCCTCAGCTCGTGGAGGAAGTGGTGAGCGCCTTGTTCCCATCGCGAGGGGAGCATACTCCCCCGCCTATGGCTCCGTCTCCGACGGAATCTGACGGTGAAGCTGGCGCAAACGCGGACCACAACAGCGACGACGGCGTCTACGACGCTCCAGAGGTGACCGAGGTAGACCTGAGAGTGGCGGTACAGCGGCTCAAAGCCAAAAATACCGCCCCTGGACCCGACGGCCTGCCAGGGAAAGCCTGGGTCCTGGCCTTCGGGACTCTCGGGCCTCGACTGGGGGGGCTCTTTAGCGCATGCCTGGAGAGGGGCCGGTTCCCGCTTCCTTGGAAGACGGGGAAACTGGTCCTGATCCAGAAGCCCGGGCGCCCTGCGGACTCTCCGTCCGCATTCCGGCCCATCGTGCTGCTCGACGAGGTGGGCAAGCTCTTGGAAAGAGTCATTGCAGACCGCCTCGCCGGGCACCTGAATCGGGTGGGCCCGGACCTGTCGGAGACCCAGTTCGGCTTCCGCAGGGGGCGCTCGACGGTGGACGCTATCATGCGCGTTAGAGCCCTCACGACGGGGGATGCTGTTGCCCGGGGCAGGGTCGTCTTGGCGGTGTCTTTGGACATCTCCAATGCCTTCAACACCCTGCCCTGGAGTTGCATCAGGGAGGCACTCCGGTATCACCGGGTGCCGACCTACCTCCGTCGTGCGGTCGAGGACTACCTGACGGACAGAGCCGTCATCTACCCCGGTCACCGGGGAGAGTGGAACCGGCGAGAGATGTCGTGCGGTGTCCCACAGGGCTCGGTCTTGGGGCCGTCCCTGTGGAACATCGGCTACGACTACGTGCTGCGAGGCGACCTCCCGGACGGCGTCAGCGTAATTTGTTACGCTGACGACACGCTCGTCCTGGCACAGGGAGTGTCGCACCAGGCGGCGGCCGACAAGGCGACACAAGCGGTTGCGACAGTAGTCCAAAGGATCCGGCAGCTGGGACTCGAGGTGGCGCTTCACAAAACGGTGGCCATGTGCTTTCATGGCCGCCTGAACGCGCCGCGGACCGAGTCCCACATAACGGTGGAGGGGGTTCGCATCGGCGTCGGGAGGACGATGAAGTACCTAGGACTCGTCCTCGACAGCCGGTGGAACTTCAGGGAGCATTTCCTGAGTTTGGCCCCAAGGCTGAACCGGACAGCGGCCGCCCTCAAGCGACTGCTGCCTAATCTCAGCGGGCCAAACGCCTCCTGCCGTAGGCTGTACGCCGGTATCGTGCGGTCCATGGCCCTCTATGGGGCCCCTGTGTGGGCCCTGAGCATCCGGACGCGACCACTGAAGTTGGTCGCATGCCAGAGGGTCATGGCTATCCGGATGATCCGGGGATACCGCACGATCGCCGGCGAAGCGGCCAACCTGCTTGCCGGATTACTACCCTGGGATCTGGAGGCGACTGCCCTCCAGCACGTCTATGAGTGGCGTGTGGAGGCGCAGCGCCGGGGCGAGACCCCGCTGCCTCGAGAAGTCGAGGCGTGGCGGGAAGAGCTCCGGCGCGAGCTCAGGGTGGTATGGATTGGACGACTGTCGCAACCGACGGCCGGGCACGCCGCAATCGCGGCGGTAAGACCCCTCTTTGAGGAGTGGCTGGAGAGACGTCACGGCGTCCTGACCTATCGCGTGACGCAGGTCCTCACCGGACACGGAAGTTTCGGGAGGTACCTGTGGCTGATGGGAAAGGAGGAAACGCCGGGGTGTCACCACTGCGAAGATCGCCCGGAGGACACAGTAGAGCATACGGTGCAAGACTGCCCAGCTTGGGCAGAGCACCGACGTGTCCTCACGGCGGCGATAGGCGGAGACCTCTCGCGCCCGGCATTGGTTTCGGCCATGCTGCGGAGCGAGACGGAGTGGGAAGCGGTCGCCGCCTTCTGCGAGGCAGTAATGCTCGTGAAGGAGGCGGCGGGCCGCGAGAGAGAGAGGACAGCGTCCTCCCTCCGCCCCAACCGCAGTGGTGTACGCCCACGGCGCCGTACGTCGCAAGACGATCTCCGGCCACCGTAGGCGCGGGCATGCGGACAGCGAGTAAAGGGCAACTCGCTGTCCGACCATGGACCATGCCTGGGTCGACGGCGCGTCGTGTTCCACGCGCGCCTCAAAGAGCTGTCAGCAAAAAATGACGGGGCCCCCTCTCAGAGGGCCAAAGCCTGCCGGGGTCGCGGGATTTATTTCTATTACCGTGACCCCGGAACATAAAGGGCTACTGAAGGACACCGTGGATTTTAGTCAGTACAAGTCTGACAGTACCTCCCGCCCTGCCCGGGGTTGGAGGTCTCATTTGATGATTTTACCACGCTAAAAAAAAAAAAAAAAAAAAAAAAAAAAAAAGCGGGCCCACTGCGGATTGGTAGATGTCACATATATTCGAATTTTTGGTTCTAGGACATGCCGGTTTCCTCACAATGTTTTCCTTAACCGTTTTGACAGCAGTGTGATGTGTGATGAAATAAATAACACAAAGTAAAGCGTCTGCCGGGGTTCGAACCCTTGACCTACAACTCGTAAGTCGGCACCCGATGCCACTATGGGCCACCACTGCTCTTTTTCAGAAAATTCATCGCGGCTATGATATCAAAAAGGCTATTCAGTTGTCACAAATGATCTTCAAAATTCTCGTTATACGAGCCAGAATGCTATTGTCTTTTTTCTGCAAAACTATGGAGTTAGATTAGAAGAGCCCCAAAAATGTTTCAACACGTTGCCCCATCTGGCCTAGCTACGTCACTGCACCCCAGCACCCTCCAAAGATAAGATGACGCTGTCTAAGTCGACACTGCAGCGTTATTCCAACAGAATACATTTGTTAGTGTCATCCTAATTGAGCACAAACCGCGCTATATTAGACAGGTCATGTATGCTTGTCTTCCTAAAGATGTTGCGAAGTGTCGCTGTTGTGTAATAGTGATACTCAGCTTGTTTTAGTTTATTTTGCGCATACCAAGTTGGATTAGACAGCGCGTGGCAAACCTATCCTCTAACATCGGAATTAAATGATCCGTTTCTGGGAACTCCTCATACCTTAGGCATCATTTTAATAGATAATTGAATGAGCGAGCGATCGGACTACTGCGCTGCGTGTCGCGAGTTCGATTCCCGCACGGAGCAAATATTTGTATGATCTGCAAGTAGTTTATTCCGGGTGTGGGTGTTTGTGTATGTGAGTTTATATGTTTGTAACCGCACCCACGACACAGGAGAAATTCCTAGTGTGGGGCAAGGTTTAATAAAATGAAAAACCATGATAATTTCCTAGACCGATATCAGATTTATCCAACATTTAAGAAAATACGTTGCTCATTGATCGAAACACATTGATACTTCCCCGTGGTTCTCACAATCTTGTGTTTGAGAGGTGATGATTGTGTAAACCTTTGAGCTATCACGTCATAATCTTTCATAGTATAGGATCTAATATTCAGTTGGGATAGATCTTATTCGCGGAATTGCAAAATTGAATCTTATTATGTTGAACAGTGTATCGCAACTATTGTTAGGTGAAAGCCAAGAAATAGTAGCGATATTAAGGATTGCTTATTTGGGCCAATTTTGTTTAACTGACATCATAAAAAGTAACTAGTAGGTTTCTATTTTGCCAACATTTTTTCTTCTTACATAGGCCTAGATGTCGACAGGCTCAATAATAACAATTTATGGACTGACAAAGTGCTTAATGAAACGTGACTGTACTACTTTTTTATCGTGGTAAAATCATCTAATGGGTCCTCCAATGTTGGGAGGGGCGTAAGGGTTTACCAAACTCGTTCTGGCTAAAATACACGCTGTTCTTTCAAAAGTTGATTATTTTCAGAATCGACACTCAGGCAACGACTAGTTTTAAGGCGCTCCCTCACCGCGAGCATTCGCGTGTAATTTAAAATTATAGGTTTGACTTTGAGTATTACATTACACAGTTCTATCTCTTTAACTGACGCGCATTCGCTTACATTTAGTATAGAATTGATACAAGGTGCGCAGTGTGACGCTCGATTGCTCTCCTTAACCGATGAAATGCTCGAATCTGTAACGTTCTATTGCAAGTGAATGCTCGCGGTGAGGGAGCGCCTTTAGACAACATTTTGCAACATCTGTCTTCCTACAATGACATTCATTTAACAAAATCTATACGAATTGAAGTAAAATCCACTTTACACTTGAAACTTTCGTAACGTTCCCTTTTCGCTCGTTTCCTCAAATACTCGAAGTTTTGTCGCTTCCGAACGATTCAGAAAGAATGGACTTTAAATAATTGTCGGGAAACGGTTTAAAGTCTCTGCGGAAATCGGTTTTGAAGCCGTTGAGTGGAAGATTGTATTTCCACGAGATTTTTTTGAATAGTTTTCTAGGTGATGTAGAAGGAGATCTTTTCTTTTATAATGATCTGCATTTGGCTAGGACCGGGAAGATATAACTTCCTTTTTAAAATAACGTTGCTCAAAACTAGGAATTTCTCCTGTGTCATGGGTGCTTTTACAAACATATCAACTCACAAACACGCAGACCCCGAAAAACTACCTGCAGAATCTGATTATACAAATCTTTCTTCCGTGTGGGAATCGCACGCGGCAAAGCTTTGATGGATTAATCTTGTTTTTGAGCGCGGATTTCAATTTATGACGACTTTTTACAAGGCGTTTAATTTGACTTTTAAAATGCTTATCAACATAGTAATCATCTTGAGGTATGAGGCGATAAACGAGTTCGAATGATCGTCTTATTTCTGTCAATAATTCGAAGATGACAGAAACGAAATGATGATTGATTTACCGTAAATTGTGTTTTAGTGTTGCGAGGTGCAAAAGATTTCTACCCACAATAACAGAAAACAGTTTTTGTCCTTATTAAAAACCGTTAATCGTCTATTTATGGAGGCAGGCTATAGGCTATATAACATCACGACACGACCAAAAATAAACGAGCAGCGGGTGATACTACGAAGAACAGCTGGTTTATGATATCAATTCCTCAATCTGTGTCGTTTATCAAAAAATCTGAGTGGCGTAGAGGTGGTGTTAATGATTGATCATGGGGTTCCATTGTACTTGAAAATTTCTCTCAAGTTTTTAAAATTGACTTGTAACAGTATCTACTAAAGAGGGCAGCATTCAAAAGAGACTTTCTTTAAATGGTCGCCACTTCCAGTAGTAATAATTCAACGTAACGATCAATAAATTAAATAAATCGCCCATTAGCACACCTACTACTTATACAACTATATCATCATTATCTCTTATTACTTTCAAATGTACTTTGCCACAACCTATACGTTTGAAAGGTACGCGTATCGCGTATAAAAAAAAAGAAAGAACTTTTAGGGTGATGTCAAAAATAAAACGGCTATAGTTATAATGATTAGGTAATGTATTGGAATAGAGGTAAAAATGCACAAGTTATGTAATGATTCGCGAACCGGCAGAATACAATACTAAATAGGGAACGACGACTCGTTGACGCGTGAGCTTATAACGCGGTCGCGAGGAGGGAGATATAACGAGTGGCTTCGATCGTGTTTCGTGGCGCACTGACGCCGGCGCCGGCCGACTGAGCCTCGCTGCTTCCTCTCGCCCCGCGCCGCGGCTGTCACCCCGCTGGCGCCTGGGCGTAGTGTTGTGCATCGCTCGATGTAGTGATGCGCGATGCCACATCACCCCCCTGGGAGAATCAAGGTCCAGCCTGGAAGTAATTTGGAAAATTAACACGACGTCCCGAACGTGTAACCCTGATCGGTGGGTCGTCCGTCTGTTTACGGGTCTTCGCTTGGCTTGCGTCCTCTTCATCTCCGGACATGTAGGCTGGTTTAACCCTGTCGATGGACACGGTCACGGGTCCTTTGTTTAAGAGAAGGGTGATTGTTTTGTCTGTCTTTGCTGTGACTTTGTGTGGACCAGTGTATGGTGCCTCCAGGGATCCTCGAAGAGCGTCTTTGCGGAGAAAAACGAAGTCAGAACTCTTTAGGTCTTTATGAATAAAAATCGCCTTAGTGCCATGCCTTGATGCAGGTGTAGGTCTGATGCGAGAGATGTGTTGTCTGAGGTTGTGTATGAAGTCTTCTGGTGGTAATCGAGTGTTAGGCTTAGAATGGAAGAACTCACCAGGCATCCTCAAGGTCTCACCATACACTAGTTCAGCAGCCGAGCATTGTAGGTCTTCTTTCCATGACGCCCTCATGCCGAGTAAGATGGTAGGTAGCACGTCAGACCAGCAGGCGGTGTTGTGTGACATGATGGCAGCTTTCAACGTTCGGTGCATCCTTTCCACCATGCCATTGGCTTGTGGGTGGTAAGCCGTCGTGTGCCGTAGCTGGGCACCACACAGCTCACTCAGCGCCTTGAAGATCTGAGAAGTAAATTGTCGCCCTTGATCAGTTGTTATGGTTTCCGGACAGCCAAACCGAGTGATCCAGGTTTCGAAGAAAGCTTTGGCTACAGTGTCAGCAGTCATATTCTCGAGAGGTGTAACTTCAGGCCATCTGGTGTATCTATCAATTGCTGTTAAACAGTATCTGAAGCCTTTTGAAGGTGGAAGAGGTCCTACTAGATCGATGTGGATGTGGGAAAATCTGGTGCCAGTGAGGTTAAAGTGTCCAAGTGGTGCTGATGTATGACGCTGAACTTTGCTACGCTGACAATCTTCACAGGTACGAACCCAGGCACGGCAGTCCTTCCGTACGGAGGGCCAGACGAACCTCTCAGTGACTAGTTTTGTTGTAGCGGTTGCCCCAGGATGGCTCAAACCATGTAGCTGGTCGAAAATGGTCTTTCGGTGATCCCTCGGGACGAAAGGTCGTGGCTTGGTTTGTGTGACATCACAAAATAATTCAAAATTCGTACCTGGGATTGGAACCAGACGTAAGTTTAAAGAAGTACTCCCTTCTAGTAGGTTTTTCAGTTCCTGGTCCTTTTTCTGTGCTTGCACCAGAGTAGACAGGTCGAGTGTAGAGATGGCTTCAATTCTAGAGAGGGTATCGGCAGTCAGGTTATCTTGACCTGAGATGTGCCGGATATCCGTAGTAAATTGTGAAATGAAGTCTAGGTGGTTGAACTGGCGGGGACTGCACTTGCGGTCCTTCTGTTGAAATGCATAGGTGATGGGCTTGTGATCTGTAAAAATGATAAAGTGTCGGCCTTCAAGCATATATTTAAAATGTTTTACGCTTTCGTAGATGGCGAGCAACTCTCTGTCATAAGCGCTGTACTTTAGTTGTGATTTAGACAGTTTTTGTGAAAAGAAAGCGAGTGGTTGCCATTCACCGTTGATTTCTTGCTGCAAGACAGCTCCTATTGCAGTGTTAGAGGCATCAGTGGTTAAAGCAAGTGGTGCATCATGAACTGGGTGAGAAAGCATGGTTGCATTGCATAGCTGGGTTTTACAATTCTCAAACGCAGTGGCTTGTTCCTTGGTCCAGGTCAGGGCTGTTGAGCCTTTGATGAGTGGACCAGACAACATATCATGCAGAGGTGCTTGAGCTTCAGCAGCATGAGGTAAGAAACGCCTATAAAAATTTAACATGCCCAAGAAACGACGTAGACCTTTGGCAGTCTTTGGAAGTGGAAAATCCTGAATTGCTTTAATCTTGTTGTCCAGAGGGCGTGTACCTTTTGCAGACACACTGTATCCGAGGAACGTGACCTCGTCCCGACCAAAAGTACACTTGCTTTCATTTAAAAGAATTCCATATTGGCTGAGACGTTCAAAAAGTTTTTCCAGGTGATCCAAGTGTTCTGCTTTGCTCCTGGAGAACACCAAAATATCATCAATATATGAAAAGCAAAAGTCTAGGCCTCTCAACACTTCATCGAGGAAACGTTGAAATGATTGGGCTGCATTCCTTAACCCAAATGACATAAAGGGAAACTCAAAAAGGCCAAAAGGAGTAGTAATCGCCGTTTTCTGAATATCATCTTTGAAAACCGGTATTTGGTTATAAGCTTTGACTAAATCCAGCGTTGAATAAATAGAACTACCATGTAACATCAAGGAATAATCTTCTATGTGTCTGATGGGATACCGATCAGGAATCGTGCGAGCATTTAGCGCTCGGTAGTCGCCACAGGGTCTCCATCCATCCTTTTTCGGAGCCAGGTGCAGCGCTGAGGCCCAGGGTGAATCAGATCTACGAGCGGTACCATCAGATATCATTTCTTCAAATTGTTGTTTAGCTATTTTCAAACGGTCGGGTGCGAGTCGACGTGGTCTGCAGAAGACAGGCGGTCCAGGCGTGGTGTGGATATAATGAATGGTTGAATGTTTTACCTCTTTTAGGATGCCAGCGGGTTTAGTTAAAGTTGGGTACCGAGAGAGCAGCACATGGTATTCGGTGGTGCCGGAGATAGCCTTGATGCTCTGGCATTGAACCGTTGTTGTCTGCCCAGGTGTAGAGAGGTCAGTGACACCATCCAGTAACCGCTTATTTCTGCAATCAATTAGTAAGTTATAAAATGACATAAAATCAGCGCCTATTATTGGCTTGTCTACGTCCGCAACCACGAAGTTCCAGGCGAAGTCTCGGCGTAGTCCTAGGTCCAGATGCAGCTTTAAACAACCATACGTTCGTATAATGGTGCCGTTTGCGGCCACCAAACGGTATTCTGTGGGTTTAGCGTGCGATTTCAGGTATTTTCTAGGCAGAACGCAGAGATCCGAACCAGTGTCTATTAAAAAATGAATCTTGGTTTTCCTGTCAGATATGAATAGGCGGCTGGTGGGTTGCAGACAGTCAGACGCCGCATCTATTGACTGTCGGAAGCGTTTCCCGCTTTGAAGTTGCATGGCTCGGTACACTTGCGCGCTTTTCCACCAAAAGTATCATGATACCAGCACATACCTGCAGTCTTGCTCTTAGAAAATGATCGGCGACGGCTCTGTGATCGATATCTAGGACTAGCACCTCTTTGATGTGGGCGACCACGTGGTTCGATGTTCAATTTCGCCAATTGCTGCACGACGCCATTTTGTATGCACGCCATGACGCGTTCCTCCACTTTCTGTAAAATGTTATCGAAGTTTAAGTTCGAGGACGAGGCATTATTTTTGCTGGTACTGGCTACCTGTTGCGTGTTTAATGACATCACTTCGCAGATTTTGTCCGCCATGTCGGCTGCTTCGTCTAAATTTAAACTCCTCTGTGAGGCTAAAATCGCCTTGACTTGTGTAGGTAGGCGGCCCGACCATATACTGAATAAAAATTCGTCCTGCACGTCCGATCCCGCGAGCAATCGCAGCGCTCGTAAAAATTGGGAGGGCTTACGATCCCCCAGTTCCTCAGAATAAAGCGCCTGTTGGATGCCTTGGTCACGGGACATGGATAGTCGTTTAATCAATTCAGCTTTTACCTTGCTATATTTTCCAGTAGAAGGTGGATGTAGGATGATGTCACGAACCTCCTTGGCATAGTTGTGTTCAAGTTGCTGTATAACCAAGTTGAATTTTGTGCTGTCTGTCGTGATACCAGAAGTTTCGAATTGGGCTTCCACTTGTGAAAACCAAACTTCCGGGTCGTCGGCCCAAAATGGCGGCAGCTTGACGGCGACGCGGTCAACAGACGCCGCGCCCACGTTGCAATCTTGAAAATCTTCTTTCGACATTATGTTACGTGCCTCGTGGCGTGGTCGGTTAGTTATTCGCGTATTACCTACTCGTCGCGGGTCACCACTTTAGGGTGATGTCAAAAATAAAACGGCTATAGTTATAATGATTAGGTAATGTATTGGAATAGAGGTAAAAATGCACAAGTTATGTAATGATTCGCGAACCGGCAGAATACAATACTAAATAGGGAACGACGACTCGTTGACGCGTGAGCTTATAACGCGGTCGCGAGGAGGGAGATATAACGAGTGGCTTCGATCGTGTTTCGTGGCGCACTGACGCCGGCGCCGGCCGACTGAGCCTCGCTGCTTCCTCTCGCCCCGCGCCGCGGCTGTCACCCCGCTGGCGCCTGGGCGTAGTGTTGTGCATCGCTCGATGTAGTGATGCGCGATGCCACAAACTGGCTAAGTGTCTATTAGTCTATCAAAGTTATTTTAGATTACACATTAACCTTAAATAAATATCAGTAACCTTATTGTTGTGATCATAAAGTTCACTGGACAATATAATATGTGATACCAGAAGCAAAATAATTGTGAACATACTGTATGATTGTGCATGCCACAAGTCGTCGCGACTTGTGGCTTAACACACGACGATACTCGGAATCTAGTGACGGCATCACACAGTTTGATGTGACACGATTGTAGTATATTGAAGGATCTTGAGGATTTTAAACTTTGAGATGAAAGCAAGGAGCTCATGCTAGTCACTAAGACTGCCACCCTGACAAAGTGGCAACTATTCAATTGAGTTGCCAGTCAGTTTTATTTCGGGATTATTTAATCTTACATCCGTAAGTGATACAGAATAGAAAACGCCGCAACGCCAAACGCATCGTCTAAAACCATTATGTTTCATGAAGGTATTCCGGGAAGGGTACCCGCTAAAATGGCACCTGAGTAATAAATACCTTTGCTGAAACAAGTGAAAAACGCACGAATCACTAGACGCGTGTCGCAAATCGCATCGCCCGCGGTTGTGAACAAGGATTTCTTACGTAGGTACTTACGTTAAGTATCGTTCTAACAGTACTACCACGAATCCAGATGAAGCCCCTGTAATACCGAGAACTCCGCAGTAACAACGAAGAGCATAACTCATGACACTGCTAATCCGAGAAGCTTGAATATTGTGAGAGTAGCGGTGCCAAGTTTTAGGGTAGTTAGTAGGACTGTCTTATTTGTATTCTTAATACTGAAGAGACAAATAATTCCATTTGTGGAATCCTAACTAATATTATTAGGCCCTTCGTACATAACGCGATACAAGTCTGCGATACCTTGGGCAAGCGGACGGCGAGTAATGAGTGACTCGCTGTCCAATATACTAGATTACGGTCTTTTATCGCATGGAGAGCAGGCCGCGATTTCCCAGCAGTGGGAATAATTTAAACTGGATAGGGTATCTTTCTTTTACCTTGCCTGTTTACTAAAATCCTAAGCATTCATGTAAAATTACTTTTTATTTTACTGCTACTAAAGCTTATTATTAATGTATGTAAATATCAATCATGTAATTTTATGTACGTTTGTTTTGTAAACACATAAAAATAATGTGTGAATTTGTTTCAATTATCCGGTTTGATCAATTAATTAAATTATCCCCTATAGTATTCCTGCAATGGGTAATGAATTTAATTACCAAAGCAAATAAACGGGACAACTAACAATTTGCTGTTGTTTGTGTTCAACTGATCAAATTGAGATAAATACACAGTTGGGTGATTAGCCTGTCCTACTGTTTATTTCAGCCTGCGGTCGTTTATTTAAATACGTATTTATGAATTCAATTAAATAATGTCTAGTTACATTGTTAACATAATTCTGTTAGCGTTTTGAATAAAGACTACGAGATTATTTGAATATTGAATATTTTAGGAAACTGATGAAATCTGACGTAAACTGAAAAAACTCATAATTATGTTGTACTTAGCATGACCTGTGGTGTCACACAATACATGCTACGCTGCAGCATGGAACGGTCTACGTCGTAACATAGAACAGTCTACACCGTAACATAGAACGGTCTAAACCGTAGCACAGAACAATCTACGTCGTAACATAGAACGATCTACGCCGTAGCACATAAAAGTCTACGGCGTAGCATAGAACAGTCTACGCCGTAGCATATAACGGTCTACGCCGTAGCATAGAACGGTCTACGGCGTAGCATAGAACAGTCTACACCGTAACACAAATAACAGTCTACGTCGTAGCATAAAACGATCTGCGTCGTAGCATAGAACGATCTACGCCGCAGCACATAACAGTCTACGCCGTAGCATAGAACAGTCTATGCTGTAGCATAGAACGGTCTACGCCGTAGCATAGAACGCTCTAAGCCGTAGCATAGAACGGTCTTCGCCGTAGCATAGAACGGTCTATGGCGTAGCATAGAACTGCCTACGTCGTAGCATAGAGCAGTCTACGCCGTAGCATAGAACAGTCTACGACGTAGCATAGAACAGTCTCCGTCGTAGCACTGAAAGATCTATGCCGTAGCATAGAGCAGTCTACTTCGTAGCACAGAACAGTCTACGTCGTAGCATAGAACGATCTACGCCGTAGCACATAGCAGTCTACGCCATAGCATAGAACAGTCTACGTCGTAGCACAGATAGGTAGGTGGCAATGATAGGTAGTCCAACAGACAGTGTTGCGGTCCTGGCTGTTTAGGTGAGTTTAGGTGTTATAATAAACGCAACCACGATACAAAAGTAATTTTAAAGTGGAGAAGGATTAAAAGAAAAAAGGAAGTGTGTGCCGAGGTTCATGACCATGTCAGTTTAAAAATAATTACAAAAAAATATAGTATAAATATTTTAAAACGCTTTCAGGACACAATAGAAACCCAATGTAGGGCAAAGTGTTTTATAAAAAAAGACAACAAAAAACCTTCGTTGAATCAAATTAACAGATAACTAACAATCACAAATGAAAATCCGAGACCCGTCAAAAGACAATAATTGTTTTCATTAATCTGACACGTAGAGAGTACAGACACAATAATTGTCTGACCAATCAGAATACAGTACATATTTACAAGCACTGAATACAAAGTAGTATCTAAATAAATTCGGTTTCTATCATTATTACGTTGTTTCAGATTACAATTTTCATGAGGCAGTAACTGAGATGTAGAGAGCGTGGTTCTTTGTTTTATGGTGTAAACTACACGGTTAATATTTATTTATTTTTGCATGCGACAAATCCAAAACAATTATAATTATTTTTCCTTTAGAAGACTTTTACAAAATGTATTTGAGTTCTAAAACCGTGCAGAATAAAAAGTAAATTGTATTTTAAACAAAATTTAATTTAGAAATGAAAGTCCAGTTATTCGACATCTGCTTACATCTGTCGCTAATTTTATACAAAATCTAATAAGTTTGTAATTTTGTTAAAACAGCAGAATATTATTTAAAATGGTCACTGGAAGAGAAAGCGTTCATTTAACATTCAAATATAATTTCAATAATTAAAATTAAATTATAATTTGATTAAAAAGTTAAAGCTACTCTGATAATATACACGATTTTATATCGCCATGGAATCTTTAATCGGGCAAAGTGTGATTGGGGTTTACCATGAAAAGTTACTCAGTAGCAGCCTTAATGCCGGATTTATTCCACTCCATTTAATGGCCAAAGGTCTACCCTCTCATATGGAACTTCCGTGTTTTTGGTAAATAATTGTCTTCGTGGCTATATAACAGCGGAGGCCCTAGCACGAAATCTATGTAATTTGCATCGTAATACTTGAAGTATTGCAAAGTAAATTATGTCATAAAAAATAAATGACTGGCCTGTTGGTCTAGTGATTAGTGACCCTGACTGCTATGCCGGAGACCGTGGGTTCGATTCCCACCCAGGACAAATGTTTGTGTGTGGAGCACGATCATTTGTTCTGTGTCTGGGTATAATTTATCTATAATATGTATTTATTTAGAAATATATAAGTGTGTTTATCGGTTGTCTAGTACCCATAACACAAGCTCTGCTTAGCTTGGGACTAGATGGCGTGGTGTGATAGTTGTGGAATATTATTATATTTATTATTAAAGCTATGTGAGTGGAGGAAGTCAATTGTGGTACTGCGTATTTGAAGTATTGCGACGTAGATTATATGGAAAACGAAAAAACATTAAATTAACGTCAAAGTTTTCATTTATTTTACGATACGAAACGAGTATTTAATGTTAGAGGCTCAGAACTCACATACTATTTATGAAAGTAATATCAAAAATGATTGTGGGCCAAAATAAAATAAAAAAATTGATCCTTATTACAAAAGTCTATATCGTAAACCGTATTTATGTATGATCATTTAACAATATTGCCTATCAAATAAAATGGAAAAAGCCGGTCTGGGAATTGAGCCTTCGAACCCCACATTAGGCATAGACTCACAGGTCGTCGATAAGCCAGACAAGTACCACGTAGTTGGTCCGGAGGGGACGATCCACACAAAGTTTTTCTTTGTGACAATAACACAACTCCCACAAATGTCTTTTGAAAGCTAAAGGATACTTTTTCAAGCGCTTGGCTGCGACAGATGTTTGTGTAATCAACGGTTTATTTTGAAAGGTACCATTGTAAAAAAAAATATTTTGTTTTTGTAGAGTACAAGTCTGACAGTCCCTCCTGCCCTGTTTGGGAGTACTTATTTGATGACTTTACCACGCAATAAAAAAAAACTTATGTTTTAATGAAAAATTAACGACTTGTCTTCTACGGCTGGCGCAGTATCTAAGTAATTGGCTGCTGCACTGGCGTGTCACGTATTCGTTTCCCACATGCAAATTGTTTAAATGGCTTTTAGGTAAATTTTCCGGATGTGTATGTTAGTGTGTTGCAACTTTATTAAACAACGTTGAGATCACATTTAATGAAAACGAATTTTAAAGAAAGCGAGCTCTTTAAGTCAAAACGATGCATATAATAAAATTTGAAACATCGTACGAAAAAGAGACAGCTAAATTACAATGTAGCCATCTATACTTAGACGTTACGTTCCCCACTAATATTTGTTGCCAACCTAACAAATAATACAAAAATAAAATTGTTGTGTGGTGAGAATTACAGTAATATTTGAACCACAAGTGTCCCGCGGTGGGCACAACACAATATGTCCCGATCGCACGAAAATTGTAGCCAGTATAAAAATAACCCCGCAATGCGGGCTGGATGTGGCCTGCCACAGAGTAGTTAAGTCACCAGAAGCTCTAATGAGAAATATTGTGAGAAAAGAAGCGATCTACTAAAGTTGACACTAAAATTGGCGTTGTACGTGTTAAAACCATGGCGTATTACGCCAGCTTTTGATTTAGTTTAAAAATATCGTGATTCACAATATTTATCTGACAATCAACTTATACCTATAATTTCATCCGCGTGAGTTTAGTGTCTCAGAGGATATATACTACAGAGATAAGAGGTATCCGGTGTGTTAGTCGATACTAACAAGTTGATTGAGATTGAGTAATTTATTTATTTATTTAAACTTTATGCACAGTTACAAAAAACATGTACAAAGGCGGACTTAATGCCTTGGGCATTATCTACCAGTCTACCTTAGGGTGATGCAGAGACAAAGACAAAGTAGGTGCAACATACAAGACAATTACTTAATAATGAGATCAATATAAATTAGTACATATATACAATACATATATACATAGAATACATACATACATACATACACAATTTAGAGAAATGAAGGAGACTAACAACCAGTTAATTTAGAGATGAATCTGCCAGCTTCTCAGTAATGTACTCACGAGCTTTCAACTTGAAAGTGAACCGACTAGACACCGTCCTGATATTCCGAGGAAGCGCATTCCACAGGAAAACTGCCTGGACTGGGAAAGAAGATTTTAGAAAGCCAGAACGATGAGAGGGACATCGGAGAAGACGATTATTACAAGAACGAAGATTTTTGCTATGTGCAGAGCATAAATATTGGAAGTGAGTAGTGAGATAGGACGGAGAAGTAGGTTTGTCAAGAAGAGAAAACAGGGTGGTTAAGGCCCTTAGCGCTCTGCGCTGGCGAATGGGCAACCACTTTAAAACGGACCGATGTTCCGAGACATGATCATATTTTCGGAGATTAAAGACGAATCGAATGCAGTTATTCAGAAGTCGGTCAAGTTTATTGAGTAAATCTGCATTCAGGTCATAGTAACACACATCAGCATAATCAATAATGGGGAAGATAAGGGATTGCACGAGCATTGCCTTTACGTGAGATGGGAGAATATTCTTCAACCGATATAGGGATCGCAGCGTTCCAGTGACTTTTTTGCTCACAGTCGCGACCTGCTTACGCCAGTCAAGGCAAGTGTCAACATGCATACCCAAATCCTTGACATCAGAGTTGAACGGGATTACAGCACCATCAAAAATAAGCGGAGGCACAGTCAACCCACTCAGTCTTCGCAAGCTGTAGGGGCTCCCTATAATAATAGCCTGACACTTGTCTGGGTTAACCGCCACCCCGAATCTGTCAGACCAGTTCTTCACCGCTCTTAAATTCCTGTTCAACTCATCAATCGCATCGGAAACGTTGTCAACACTTGCCTGACAATAAAGCTGCAAGTCGTCAGCATAAAGATGATACGCACATTGAAGCTCAGTAGTTATAAGGTCTATAAAGATAGAGAACAGAAGTGGAGATAAAATACCGCCTTGAGGGACGCCAGTTCCAAGATCACACCACCTGGATGAAGTCTCACCAGCGAGAACCGACTGCTGACGCCCTCGAAGATAGGAAGAAAACCAGTCTAATACATCGCGAGAGACCATAAGATAGGAGAGGATGGATAAAAGGACTTCGTGACTGACGGTATTGAACGCATTGGAAAAATCGATTAGCACTAGAACGGTAACCTTAGTGTCTTCCATTCCCCGCCTAATATCGTCAGTCACTTTAAGGAGAGCTGTAACCGTACTATGACCGGGCCTAAACCCAGATTGGAGAGGACTGATGAGTGAGTTCTGGTGAATAAAGGAGGAGAATTGTTTATGTACACAGGCCTCAAGTACTTTTGATAAAAATGGCAGGATGGAAATCGGACGGAATTGACTGGGAAGAGTAGGATTGGGAATCTTTGGTAGAGGACGAACGTGGGCTTTCCGCCACAGGGAAGGGAAAACACCGGAATAAAGGGAGTAATTAACGATATGGGAAATTGCAGGCAGGAGCTGATCAAGAACCGTCACAATCATGTGACGACTGATGTTATCGCAACCTACTGCTTTGGATTTTATGGATAGGATGATCTTCTTGATCTCTCCCGGATCGACTGGGTTGAAGGTAAAGGGACTAATATTGGGTCGCGTCAGACCATTAAGGTAATCCAAAGTTTGAAGTTTAGTCGAACTATCAAGTGTGGCAACAGTGGAGAAGTGAAGATTTAGATCATCTAAGCCAATTGTGCTAGGAAGGTCTGAATGCCGCGATCTACCGATACCTAGAGTTCCAAGGAACTTCCAAATATCAGCAGGAGAAGCAGAGGTGATATTATCAAGAACATGTCGGCGTTTTGCGTTGCGTATCATCTGATTGCAGCGATTGCGAGCAGTTTTGAACAGGACCCACTTATCCTCCGATCTATCCTTTTTAAACCTCCGGAACGCCTGGTCCCTTCGTCGCATTGCCATCCGGATTTCTGTATTCATCCATGGTGCAGGTGGATGTTTCAGCTTCACTTTCCTGATTGGAGCGTGAATATCATAAAGCTTGATTACCAGATCATTAAAAATGGCTACTTTTTCATCAATAGTAATGGCTTCTTCCATCGGACTCCAATCAATACTAGAAGCATCTTCCGCAAGCTTCTCACCATTCATCCTCGCAAAGGCACGCCTGTACTGGAACATAGGTTTGGGTTTCGGAGGTTTCAGGATATAAGACAGGAAAATAAGGTCATGTCGGGAAAAGCCAGGAGCGTCCAGTTGACCATGAGAGGAGACTAGTGAGGGATTAGAGGTAAGGATTAGGTCGAGCCAAGTATCATCACCAGCAGTGTTGTGATGAGTAGGTTGGAGGGGTAACACATGCAGGTTAGCCGACTCGACCAGGTGTAAGAGTTTACAGGATCGAGGAGAGGTATGGGCAAGGAGGTTGGTGTTGAAATCCCCCATAACGATGTGATGTGTGTACTGCGAACCCAAAGACTCAAGAACCGACTCGAATTCGGTGAAATAGTCTAGGGAAGGGGGACAATAGACGACGCCCAGGACAGTTTTAGCACCTCTGACACAAACCTCTAGAAAGAGAAATTCAGCCGAGCTGTTAGGGGAAGAAGTTGCAAGAATTTTAAAGGGAAAGTCAGCACGGAGATATATTGCTACCCCACCCCCTCTCTTACCGACTCGGTCATTCCGAAGAAGAACGAAACCTGGAAGAGAGTAAGTGGTCGACAATAATTCAGGTTTGAGCCAAGTCTCGGAAATCAGGACGGCATGAACATTGTTGTTGGTGAAAGTCTCGTACAGCTCATTGTAATGGCTTGGAACACTCTGGGCATTTATGTGACAAACTAGAAACATTCGGCCAAGATCCTGGTCGAATGTTTGACGTAAACGGTCACCAAGAGTGTCCTCAACCGAACAAAAACTGTTACCAGTAGAGGAAGCAGCAGAGTCATTGGCAGAAAAAAATGATTCATCATCAGAAATTGGTTCCATAACAGAAGAGAATAATTATAAATAAATAAATACGTATATATAAATAATACTATAATAAAAAATATTTTATGAAGGAGAATAACACAAACAGTTGATCCGTCGCTTGCATCTCTGCACCACCCGCCAGCTAACATCATAAAAGCAAGAACAAGAAGAGAAAAAAAAAAAAAACATAGTTTAGATAAAAGATAAAAGGGAAACAAAATCAGCCAAATAGAAAGCAATCAAATTGCGACATTCGGAACGCACCTTACAGAACTAATTTAGATTTTGGTGAACGTATCCGATCGAAACTTTAAAAAAAGATTATAAAAAGTCTATGGTCAAATACTTTTGACAGTCACGCATTATGAAAATAAAAAAAATAGATTGAGGGTAAATGATAAAAGCTGTATAACTTGCAATAATAAAATGTGAAACGTTAAAAAGAAAAGATATAGGGTCAGTGGGCCATCTTAGAGTAAACTATGTACTAAGACAATTAAAAAAATATTAAGTTACAACGAGAATGTAAACAAAGGTGCACATTACAACAGTGAAAGATAGCAAAAACAAGGTAAGATAAAGCTGTAGTAATTACCTAAAGCGTGACTGCTGTTATTTATAGTGATAATTATTATATCAATGCTTCTTGTTCTTCAGGCTGTCTCCAGACCCTTCAAACTTGGGATATTTCACCAACAATGGACTTAATTCTTCAGAGGATGTGATTTTGTGTCTGCTTCCATCTGGCGCTTTAATGGAAATCACACCGTCCTGAGTCCAGCACGACCTCATGCCGAAGTGCAGCCTCGCTTTCCCGAAGATAGATTGCCGGGCCTTTGTCAAGAACTCCTTGACTGAGATAGCAGTGCCCTTCAGACGCGTCTTTGCTCTCCAGACCGCAGACTTTTCTTCATAATTAGAGAACTTTACAAGGATTGGCCTATGGTGTTCCTTATTCGCTGTACCGAGCCTGTGGCAGACCTTGATGGAGGATGCAGTGATGGTATTAAGAGCGAGCTTCTTATTTAACACCTCCATGATGACTGCGCTGCTGATCTCGCTCTCAACCTCCGGTATCCCTTGGAAAATCAGAGCCTTCCGCCGATGCCTAGTCTCCAGCCCATCAACCTGACTAGCGCACTCACTTATTTGCTTCCTTAGCAAACTCAGCATGCTGAAGATGAGCTCCCTAAAGGTACGGAACTCCTCGGCTACCCTCGCGACGGTATCCTTGGCAGGTCCAGCACATTGTATCTGCGCTTCCAATTCTCCCATCTTCCTGACAAAGCTGTCCTCCAAGCATTTCTGTGCGGATATGATCTCTTCCAGTTGTGACATTGTTGATCCACTTGTATCCGGTGATAGTGAAACAGTGAAAGTGAACTGATAAGCTGGCAGGTGGTGTTTAATTATGGACTGAGTCACATAAATGTGCTGCAAACGCTACTACCCGTTGGTTAGAGGTAATACTCCAATGAATTATTAAAATAAAATAAAAATACTATTATTTACTATTTTAAATATAAAATTAATATTGGAGCTATGACTATCTTATTTTCACACCTACCCGCGAAACATTCATCTATCTAAACATCCTCACTTTCGCATTTATAATATGACAACTATGTAAAAAATTATAAGGAAGTAACGATTATGATATTATCAGCTTCTTATAAATCTAGAAATTATTTGCACTACTCAGCAGAAAGAAGAAAAACGGTCAATTCCGTAAAACGATAGACACTGATGCGTAAAAAAATAAAACTATGCAATCTATGGACAATATTCTCATGAGCCTAAAAACACCTCGCTTACCACACCTACTTCAAAAGATATCGCCACTTAACCTTCTGTATCTTCCTACTCCATGTTCAACCGATTGTCCCGACACCACCGGAACGTTTACGAGCCGGTCCCGGGCCACCGTACCGTGTTACAGCCATCCTTAAAAGCGGTGTGCTTGTCGCTTCCCAACGAATCAACTTGTTTATATTTAGGTACGTTGATTCTCTCTAATGTAGGGGAGTTAGAAGTAAAGGGGTTTAATTTGTAACTATTTTTATTTTTAATAATTGTAGTACTGATGACTAATATTACTTTCCATGTGGTATCGTATTACCCAGCTATTGTGTTGTGTAGTTTATAGGTCGTATAGTCGCTCCATGTGAAATACTGATATACAGCTACATCTGGTTCTATTGAAAGCCGACCACAACATTGTTGGGAATAGGCTAGGCAGATGATGTAGTATTGATAAATAAAAAAAAAATACATACCGACCGAATTGAGAACCTCCTCCTTTTCTTGAAGTCGGTTAATTAACTGAGTTTAATTAGAAGGTAGGAATGTGACGATTCGAAAAATATGGCTTGCTATAAAAATCTAGTTGTCCGATGCAATTTTAATCCGAATGGGATTTTCATAATTTTCTTGCAATCTCTTCGTGATATTCGAATAATTTTGATATTGAATGGCATTGAGATGATATAACGAGCAGATCTTTAAGGGTTTCTAAATTATACGATATCAGCCCCAAGAAAAGTTATTTAATTTTGCTGCTATTACTTACATATCTCTTGGAAAATGTTATTGCTGATAATGAGCAATAACATTTTCCAAGACTCTACACTAAACCATACCAGAAAAAATAAAAACTAAAAATCTAACTTTTCACAGCTGTTATGCATGAAAATTGTGTGAAGGAGGATTATTTCACATTGTCACTATAACTAACACTTGTGGCAATAGAATCATAAATCTTCACGATTTATTTTGAACATAAAGATCACAAACTTACATCAATATTAAAAGACATGGCCGGATTCTGCCCTCAAAACTCATTCGTAATTTCATAATGTACATTAATAACTATTATATGAAAAAAACTTCTAAAATAAATAAAAAATACTCGCAACAATTACGTTTCTCTAAAACAGGCGAGGAAAATCCGAAAAAAAAAAGTGTTTTTTGTATGATTTCCCATTTGATTCATTGCTAGGAAGAGACAATTGCATCGATGTTTGGATACACGCACAAGACAATCAGTGTACCTGTGTAAACTATGCTTGATGGTCATATTAAAAAACCTATAAAACGACCGTGACTGCCAGAATTGTATTTTAATTGTTATCATTAGGATAATTTACCGCTTTTCGAAAGGCGCGCGTCTTGACGGTACTCACGTAACACTTTATAATACGATAATATATTTTAAAAGTGTGTATCCAAATATCCTAGAGTTATTTTGACGTTTCTGTGACAATTAAACTTAACAGTCACAAATGTCAAAACTGTGCAGTCTTGCGTTGATCTTATCTCGTATTAATGTGTTCGTTACTTTGGATTTTGGATATTTAAACTCGACCTCACGCTACTGTTCATCGGACTTTCGTTTACGCTTTTCAAGTTTATAATATTCTGCTGTGTCTATTGGACTTGTTTATTGAAAGACACCGTGGTTTTTAGTCAGTACAAGTCTGACAGTCCCTTCTGATCTGCCCCGGGTGAGAGGACTCATTTATGGTATTTGGGCTGCGACAGGCTCGGAAAAATATGGAAAACAAAAACATCACAAAAGCCACAAAAGTACGACTCGTCAGGGCACTAGTTTTTCCCATATTTCTCGCCGAGGAGACTCGTCTGTGGAACGCCTTGTGGTGCAGGGCAAAGCGAATGGTACCAGAGCTCGAAGCAGATCACCAATGCGCTGGATAGACCAGATCAACGCCCCATGAATGGTCCCCTACACGAATGTACTACGAAGGCAGCGGTTCGAGAGGAATGGCGGCGAATTGAGCAGCGAGCCACCACCCCTGATGTGACGACCACGACCACTCTACCAAGAGTGTAGCAACTGAGAAGAAGAAGGGCTAGGCGAAGCACCTAAACAAATATAACGACACCAGCCTCTTTCCTTTTTAATATTCTCATGACCTTTGAAGATGAAGTGGAAGATGATGATGACCTTATAAAAGTGGATGAAAACATTGATGTGTTGGTCTGAGTAATTGTGATCATTTTTTTCTTAAAAGACCTATAAAACAAATAGAACTACATTCAATTACATAATTGCGTAAATAAAAATTCAAGTACAATTAAAAGTGTTTTATTGTTTATCTAATTCTGTATTTTTTTTTGCAAAGTCGCTCTTGAAAAATAATAACATTCAGAAATATCTGTAGGAAACGAAGTTTTCTTCACTATCGTGGTCTGTTTTGACGACGCTCAACATTGGTACTACCATTTCATGTATTATTTCACCTATATTCCTTTTATTATTTTACTGACTCATTGCTATTCAAAATGTTCAGGCACATTTTTTAAAATCATAATTATGATATCTCTCGCATGTTCTGTGATCATCAAACTTAAACTATTTTAAATACCTACCTGTGAGCTTTATTATGAGGTACTGCACGTCACTGTACATGAATATTTTTTGTCAGGGCAATGCTCCATACAAGTTCCGGCCATGTCTTTTATTACTAAGACAACAAAGCAGGTTTTAGTATGTATTAATCTCAGTTTGTAAGTCTCCAGGGTGTAAAAAGGATTACTACCTTCAGAATTCGTTTGAATATTCTATAGCAGTTACTGAGACGGAGCAAGTTTGTCTCCCGGCTGGCTTATGAACTGAGACAATGGCTGTGAGTCAAGCTGGTGACAACTAAGCTGGGCTTAAAAGTTAGTGTCTATTGTCTTTCATGACCGTCGAAATAAAGTTATAATATTATTCATTTTCGAAAAGACATGGCCGGAACTTGTATGGAGCATTGCCCTGACAAAAAATATTCATGTACAGTGACGTGCAGTACCTCATAATAAAGCTCACAGGTAGGTATTTAAAATAGTTTAAGTTTGATGATCACAGAACATGCGAGAGATATCATAATTATGATTTTAAAAAATGTGCCTGAACATTTGGAATAGCAATGAGTCAGTGAAATAATAAAAGGAATATAGGTGAAATAATACATGAAATGGTAGTACCAATGTTGAGCGTCGTCAAAACAGACCACGATAGTGAAGAAAACTTCGTTTCCTACAGATATTTCTGAATGTTATTATTTTTCAAGAGCGACTTTGCAAAAAAAAATACAGAATTAGATAAACAATAAAACACTTTTAATTGTACTTGAATTTTTATTTACGCAATTATGTAATTGAATGTAGTTCTATTTCTTTTATAGGTCTTTTAAGAAAAAAATGATCACAATTACTCAGACCAACACATCAATGTTTTCATCCACTTTTAAGGTCATCATCATCTTCCACTTCATCTTCAAAGGTCATGAGAATATTAAAAAGGAAAGAGGCTGGTGTCGTTATATTTGTTTAGGTGCTTCGCCTAGCCCTTCTTCTTCTCAGTTGCTACACTCTTGGTAGAGTGGTCGTGGTCGTCACATCAGGGGTGGTGGCTCGCTGCTCAATTCGCCGCCATTCCTCTCGAACCGCTGCCTTCGTAGTACATTCGTGTAGGGGACCATTCATGGGGCGTTGATCTGGTCTATCCAGCGCATTGGTGATCTGCTTCGAGCTCTGGTACCATTCGCTTTGCCCTGCACCACAAGGCGTTCCACAGACGAGTCTCCTCGGCGAGAAATATGGGAAAAACTAGTGCCCTGACGAGTCGTACTTTTGTGGCTTTTGTGATGTTTTTGTTTTCCATATTTTTCCGAGCCTGTCGCAGCCCAAATACCATAAATGAGTCCTCTCACCCGGGGCAGATCAGAAGGGACTGTCAGACTTGTACTGACTAAAAACCACGGTGTCTTTCAATAAACAAGTCCAATAGACACAGCAGAATATTATAAACTTGAAAAGCGTAAACGAAAGTCCGATGAACAGTAGCGTGAGGTCGAGTTTAAATATCCAAAATCCAAAGTAACGAACACATTAATACGAGATAAGATCAACGCAAGACTGCACAGTTTTGACATTTGTGACTGTTAAGTTTAATTGTCACAGAAACGTCAAAATAACTCTAGGATATTTGGATACACACTTTTAAAATATATTATCGTATTATAAAGTGTTACGTGAGTACCGTCAAGACGCGCGCCTTTCGAAAAGCGGTAAATTATCCTAATGATAACAATTAAAATACAATTCTGGCAGTCACGGTCGTTTTATAGGTTTTTTAATATGACCATCAAGCATAGTTTACACAGGTACACTGATTGTCTTGTGCGTGTATCCAAACATCGATGCAATTGTCTCTTCCTAGCAATGAATCAAATGGGAAATCATACAAAAAACACTTTTTTTTTTCGGATTTTCCTCGCCTGTTTTAGAGAAACGTAATTGTTGCGACTATTTTTTATTTATTTTAGAAGTTTTTTTCATATAATAGTTATTAATGTACATTATGAAATTACGAATGAGTTTTGAGGGCAGAATCCGGCCATGTCTTTTAGACAGATTATCTACCTTTTAAGACTCACGGTAATCGATTAAAAATTTAAGTTGCCTTTGATCGACGTACGACGATTTTCTATGTGTCGTGGATGCGTTTACGAACATTTAATCAGCCAGTAGGCCAATAAATTTATATTTGTTACGTGCGAAAATCGAACCTGCGATACAGCCGTCAATCGCTCAGCTACTGCCAACCGAGTTCGGCCAGCCAACAGAGTCGTCCAAATAAACCATTCATCTGCCGAGCATAGTAATTCTAACAAAATATCGGCTTATTTTTTCTTTAAAAATATTACAGCAAATTGAAAAATCAAAAATCGCACAAATAAATTCACATACTGAAATCCGAACGTGTTCATTTTTCATTTGATATAGCTAAAACAAAAATGGCTATGAGAAGCTAACAAAATGAACATGGATTACTCAAAACTGTTTTGGGCAAATGCCAAGCTTTATACTACTCCTTCTAAAATGCACAGTTTTGATAAACTCTCAAGGATTGACATTTAGTTGGTGAATTTAAAAAAACGTATTATAAATCTGAGGAAGGCCACGTCCAATGTTGGATTCTGCAACGATTTACCGAAGACCGGTACACCATTGGAAGTTTCGTTGACAGGACGATTCACTTATGGCCGTTTCACCGATAGACTCTTTCACCTTTGGACTTTTCGCCGATACGACGATTCATTTGTACCCGGTTCATCGATAGAACTTTTCACTTATGGACTATTCGCCGACAGGACGATTCGTTTATATCCGTTTCATCAATAGACCCTTTCAACAACGGTCTTTTCGATGATGAAGATTATAAGTTTAAAATAGTCATAAGTGAATCCTCCTGTCGACGAAACGTCCAATGGTGAACCGGTCGTCGGTGAATCGTTGCAGAATCCCAATGTTGGCTTACTTAAACGTCTTATAACCAGGATTGTTCCGGCGAGTGAAAGTGACAGAGCTATACAAGTCGTCTAGCGCCTTTTCTTTCACTCACTGGATCAAACCTGTTTTTAAGTCGTTGTAATACGGCCCCTGAGCTAAAAAACTAGCCTTATCACGAGTTTTCACGTTTTTTTTTACGTAAAGTAAACGGTGATTTTAACGTTAATTTGATAGAAACATAAAAGATCGTCTCTCCTACACTAGAGATATTTTTTTATTTTTCATAAAATATGTGTAAATACTTCTTGTATGCTGTACGGTAAATTACGAAAATCTTGACTCTATTATGTACTCTAAACTGTACATGTGCAATTCATAGACAACACATTCCATGTAAACATATTCAGTAGATTAATTTGCGAGCAGCGACGTGCACAACGTGCGGTGCACAGTGGTGTGAATGAACAATGTAAACATTATCACGCGTACCGCACTGCGGCAGGCGGTGGTAGTGCTAGCTCATCTGACCAATTAATGTCAGAGTAGAATTAGATATTTTGATAAATAATAGCTTTTTGGTAGATATTGTATTTATTTTACATTTATTTATTATCGTGGGTAGAAACTGCTAATTTTAATAATATGTCTTTATTTTTATACATATTTATATTTGACAGGCCTGTTAGTCTAGTGGTTGATGACTCAGACTGCTATGCCGGAGGTCACAGGTTCGATTCCCACCCAGGAGAAATGTTTGTGTGATGAGCACGATCATTTGTTCTGTGTCTGGGTGTAATATCTTTAATATGTACGAGTATGTATTTAGACATTTTAAAGTATGTTTATCAGTTGTCTAGTACCCATAACACAAGCTCTGCTTAGCTTGGGACTAGATGTCAGTGTGTGATAGTTGTGGAATATTATTATTTGTTTTTATCATAACCATATTTTTATTTCGTGCCCAATCGGTTTTGTACGAAAGTGATATAAATGTTGGAATGCATAACATGTCATGATCCATAAAACAAAATACAACACTACTTTTTGGTCACTCGTTGAAAACCGCGTTATGAGTATTCAAGCATTTTGTGACTCCATAAGCAATTACACACTCAATTAAATTGAATTGTGTGCAGAGAAAATAAATATGGATGTTTTTCTGTGCTTGAATTTTTGCAACACCCCCACACACAATTTTACTATTTTACATTTTCTTTGCGTGAAGATCGACACTTATCCGCCTACTTAACAATAGGTTAAGAGTCTTATTTCTGTGGAAGAGAGTTCATTGTAGGCCTTCAAAGATTGACAATCAATTCCAAGCCCAAAGACGACTTTTCAGATTTTTGTGACGAAAACTAAACATGAACTTTGACGTTATTTTGATAGATCCTCGTTCATACTACTAGACTACTAATAAAGGCGCTTTTTCAATTTCCTTATTTATAATAATATTCCACAACTATCACACAACGCCATCTAGTCCCAAGCTAAGCAGAGCTTGTGTTATGGGTACTAGACAACTGATAAACATACTTATATATTTCTAAATACATACATATTATAGATAAATTACACCCAGACACAGAAGAAATGATCATGCTCATCACACAAACATTTGTCCTGGGTGGGAATCGAAACCACTACCCCCGGCATAGCAGTCAGGGTCACTAACCACTTGACTAGACCAACAAGCCAGTCATTTATCATGAAAATTAATAATTTATTTCATATCACTTTCAAGTAAACTGTACGGCTAAATTCGTAGATTTCATACTAGGGCCACCGGGTGTACTCTTTTGGTAAATAATCAAGTCAATAATCAATTGTAAATAATTTTGTATCGCTATCTATTATGATAAGAATACAATACCTATAGTTTTTTCAGTTACATTCAATCTGAGTAAAATAGGCTATATTCATTGCTAGAAAAGATAGGTCCACCCGTGCGAAGCCAGGACGGACAACTTTTTTTATCGCGGTAAAATCATCAAAATAGCCTCGCCACCCAGAACAAGGCCGGGAGGGACTGCCAGCCTCTTACTGACTAAAACCCACGGTGTCTTTCAATAACATTACAGGGACACGGTAATACGATAAGTCCCGCGACCGGGACGGACCACTAGTAAATAAGTTGTGATTATCAAATCATCTAATTTTAAAGGCTAGATGTATAAAAAATGGTCAAACACAAATTTAATAAAAAAGTAAATATCACTTTCTTCATCTGAAAGTTTCTTAAAGCCTCTTACCAACTTTTACAACTCGATGAAGCCTAAAAAGTCTAGTCGACCTAACTTAGTTTTCTTATTCAGTCTAGGTCAGCCTCAGACCAGATGTGACGACTGTCCATTGAGTATTGACGTTTTAAGGTTTTGAGGTTGAGAAAAAGCTGAAAATCCTATCCTACTTTCTACTGAACAAGCGTGTTGGTTACAGTTACTGACCTTATCTGCTATGCCGGAGGTCGCGGGTTCGATTCCCAGCCAGGACAAATGTTCGTGTGATGAGCACGATCATTTGTTCTGTATCTGTTTGTAATTAAGCTATAATATTTATGTATTTAGAAATATATATGTATGTTTATCAGTTGTCCAGTACCCATAACACAAGCTGTGCTTAACTTGGGACTAGATGGTGTTGTGTGATAGTTGTGGAATATTATTATTATATTATTACTAACACGTGAAAGTTTTTTTGGATTTTTGTCTTTCACGCAAAAACCACTGAACGGATATTGTTGAACTTTTCCTGAATTTATGTTCCCACGGGATGATTTTTGAGTTGTAGCGGGTTATTTGAAAAGTTCAGGTGTTTATAAATCACAGCCAATGTGTGAATAACAAAATAAGTATGTTTATCAAACGTAAATTGGCGTTTCGTTAACTGTCCCCGTAGACACACGGCAATTAAAGGTACATAGTTGTACATAGTTTTAATCAGTACAAGTTTTACAGTCTCTTCTCCTCCAAGTGATGGGAAGACTTCGGGCACGCCGCAATAGCGGCGATAAGACCCCTCTTTGAGGAGTGGCTGGAGAGACGTCACGGCGTCCTAAGCTTCCGCTTGACGCAGGTCCTCACCGGACACGGATGTTTCGGGAGGTACCTGTGTCTTATGAGAAAGGAAGAAACGCCTGGGTGTCACCACTGCGTAGATCGCCCGGAGGACACAGTCGAGCATACCGTGCATAGCACCGACGTGTCCTCACGGCGGCGATAGGCGGAGATCTCTCGCGCCCAGCACTGGTCGCGGCCATGCTGCGGGGCGAGACGGAGTGGGATGCGGTCGCCTCCTTCTGCGAAGCAGTCATGCTCGCGAAGGAGGAGGCGGGCCGCGTGAGATAGAGGACAAGGTCCTCCCTCCGCCCCACCCGCGGTGGTGGACGCCCACGGCGTCGGACGTCGCAAGACGATCTCCGGCCACCGTAGGCGCGGGCATGCGGGCGGCGAGTAAAGGGCAACTCGCCGCCCGACCATGGACCATGCCCGGGTCGACGGCGCGTCGTGTTCCACGCGCGCCTCAAAGAGCGTCAGCATAATGACGAGGCAGAGGGCTAAAGCCTGCCGGGGTCGCGGGTCTTATACCATCACCGTGACCCCGGAACATAAAGGGCTATTGAAGGACACCGTGGATTTTAGTCAGTACAAGTCTGACAGTACCTCTCGCCCTGCCCGGGGTGGGAGGTCTCATTTGATGATTTTACCACGTAAAAAAAAAAAAAAAGTGATGGGAAGACTTATTTAATATTTTACCACCGAAAAACAGCATTCAAAACTGTTTTAAAATCAGTTTTTTTTTAAAACGAACTCTTTCAAAAAGTCGTACAACCTTTGCATAATAATCTGGTATGTCATGTTACATGTAAAATGCAAATACATTTAGTAACATGAACGGATGTGCACGTTGGCACCCGCCCAGCTGTCACTACATGTTCTACTCACAATCTTACAGGGAAATACGTTTCCCTGCACTTGTATCCAGTTTCTGTTGCATAAATGTTAGCTCTTTTAATTCAAGTCAATTTGCTGGAGTCAACTTATTTCTTAGTGCATTTAAATAATTGCAACAGCATGTATAAATATTGCAACAACATTGCAATATCTTTGTATTTCTAGAGTTTGGACAAGAAAACAATGTATTATCATAGATTAAATTATTACTAAACAAAGGTTGTGAGGTACCAACAAAAGAATTGTCATACCTACATGAATATTAAGAAAATGGACCACATTTTTAGGACCTCACAAAAGTGCGTGACGGAAGTGAATAATACTTCGATTTTTACATTTCTAATCCTAATTACAAAAATTTCTCATATTTTGTAATTTTAATAGAATTTCATCGATTTTTCAACATTTTACAGGAATTTACTGATGGCGTTTGTCGATAAAAAATAAATTTGTCGATACGATTGAAAGATTGGTGTTTTTAATCTTCGTATCAAACTTGTGCTAGCTAGTTTATCTCTAATAATAGCATAACTATTTTTTGCCAGCAGTTTCACCCACTCATTCCGCGGTTTCATGTTTATGTTTTATATATAATTTAAAGGGCATAATTATACAAAACATAAACACGAAACCAAATTTAATTCCGGCTTCTTGCAACAAGATCCGACAATTGGCACAAAACAGCATAAATTAAAACTCAGTACCAAACAACGAACGTACAGCTCACCACTACATTCCCTCGAGTGTTTACGTTCCCCGGTTTAAAACATTATGTAAATGTTTATCAAAATCAGCTTTCTCGGGAATACAAGGAAAACATGCTGGTTACCTCGCACATGTCCCGTGGGAGTAAGGTAACAGAATATGACATAACAGAGCCTTGTGTCCCGAGGTAACATGGTAAGTAAAATTGCGGTAATACCGCATAAATTACATCTAAATTAATTTCCGCTTATCAAAGAGAAAATATTTCGTTTAATTTGGTTTGTAGGCTTCGTCACTTGTTCTCGTCACCCATCCCACAATGCCCAAAGACTGAGGCATTCAAACAGTGCGTCCTGTCCGTTATGACATATTTGATTTGGTCCACGAATTCAAGGTCGCTCAGCGTGCTATATAACGGGCTAAGCTTGGAGTTTCTTTTAAGGATCAGGAATCAAGTTATCCGGAAAAAAAAACTTGAGTTATCAACATAACCGACAGACAAAGCAAACTATAACTGGTAGTGGTCTGGCTAAGTTTGTCGAAGGATGGCCGGTGTAGCAGACGAGACCTGAAGTGGAGACTGCGTTTGCGCGTAGTACGTGGTACAGATCGCCTCCTAGCTATTTGTGTGACATACTGGATGCGGAACTCGGAGGACAGAGTGATATAACGCAGCCTGTGAGAGGGTTATCATATGTTTAGTAGTGGAAGGCGATAGGCTAAGTTGATAGATGTAATAAAAACAAAAAAGTATAATCCATGCCGTTCCTAATGGTGCCTGCCGTAAAGTAAAGTAAAGTACTGCCAGTATTTTATGAAATGGTTATTCTTCAACTGGCGAGACTGGTTGAAAAATTTGCTAAATATTTTCTGGTGTAAAGTCGTCCTGGTTGAAATTAAATTTTTGAAAATTATTACCACTACGACAGACTACTGAAGTTATGCTTCAATATTCCGGCTGATTGACAAAATATTTCTAAATCCAGTCTTTCTGTGTTGCTAATAGAATATCGAAATAAAGATTCGGCACATCGCTGTCGACAGCGCTTGGAATGTTGCCAAAACTAAAAAAGAGAACACGCGTGAAGAACGGTTATTTATTCGCCTTTTAAAGCGAAAGTCATGTCATATTTTTACAAATACTTTACCTGTTTATAGCCTGCATTTATTAAAAGAATGGAACTGAAGATACTACCTCGCCGATCAGGGCTGCGATGGCTTAGTTGGGTGAGCGTCTGGAATACGGTTCGAGCCCTGCTCGCAGTCGATTTTTCTTGTCACATAATTCATGAATATGTTGTTCAGCAATTTTTTTTTAGCCGTTTATGTCCCACTGCTGGGCAAAGGCCTCCCCCATATCCTTTCAAGTGCTCTTTTCCAGTGCCACTTCGGACCAACCATAATGGTACGCATCGAAATCGTCTTGCCAATATATTAGTGAAATAATAATATTTTGTGAACCTTATACCAAAAGTATAATAATAATTCTAAATGCTTATATGACTAAATGGCTTTGAGATATTTTATATTCAGAGAGAGATTTCTATTCATTACAAACTGGATCGTTAAAAATGTCGTTTGCAAAATGTAATTTCAACTTAGGAGCTTACAGAGTAGAATTTAAATTCTAGTATTTTATACGTGAGTAGTGTTTGTTTGTATCTTCCGATTATACAACTACTATATTACGGGTTCACATCAAAACGACTGAACATATATTTTGATGATATTTTAACAGCAAGACAGATGGGCATACCGTCATAGACTATTTTACAGAGAAATACATGGACCCCTATAAGGTCATAGGCTTTAAGGATGAAAGGAGGGCGAGCGAAGCCACGGGCAACATCTAGTTAATAATAATGAAGAAAAAAGTTGTTGAAGATACAAAGATAATGTAGAAGAATACGGTTAATATACGTATGTATATATATTTTTAGCTATAAAACACAATACCTTTTCCGTAGAACAAACATCCTTATGTTCGTTATATTACAGCCTGAGGATATTAACATTATTTCAAAGGCTGTTTTAACGAGGAGGATTTTATGGCCGCCATATTTTATTTTAAAGAATATAATAATAGTGGCTACCTCTATAAATTATGTTCTGATAAGGATGAGTAGCACTTACTACTTTAGACAATTGTACTAGAAGAGAAAGTTAGCAAACAGTGCTCGAAGACAGTGCTAGAAGACAGTGCTAGCAGATATTGCTAGAAGACCGTATATATTGACCTACAACGCTAAAAGACAGTGCTAAAAGACTGTAAGAAGACAATGCTAGAAGACAGTGCTAAAAGACAGTGTTAGAAGACATTGGTAGAAGATAGTGCTAAAAGACAGTGTTAAAAGACAGTGCTAGCAGATATTGCTAGAAGACCGTACTGCACGAATATAGTATGGAAACGATGAGAAAAGTTATATTTGCCTGATTTATTTCCTGTCGGAATCAGCACCTATTGTACGACTTCCCAAGTCTATAAAAATGATTGATAACTTTTAAATAAGGCTCCACTCAAACCCAGCGCCACTGATATTTGACGGCACAGCCAATAAAGATTAATGTCAGTATGAAAGGGCCCTTAATCGAAAAAGTTAAATCGAGTTTCGGCCAGTTAGAACCGGTTCGCGGTATGTGTATGTTTATTTACTTTATAAAAGTAAAAGCTAGGAAAGGTAGAAGCAAATTTCGTACACTAATGTACTGTAAAACATGTGGGTGAGAATGTTGGTATCATCATCTGCTAGTAAACGGTCAAGTTCCATATTATACATTGAAAAAGGAATCGTAAGTCCTCCGAATAGATGCGCGTTTTTCTTTTTCAGCAACTGCCTGATCATTTTGTCTCACATGTAACTCTGCTAGCGCGAAGTGTTACATAGCTAGACATTATGATACATAGTTCCATTTTGCGAGATAGATATACACAAGCCTCTCTTCATCTATAATCTCAACATTTAAACAATAAATCTATATTGTCCCACATCTGGGCAAAGGTCTCCTCATAGCCTTCCACTTCTTTCTAACTTTAATCATCGTTATATTATTCGTAGACAGATTTGTTTACGACTTGTTTAGAATTAATTAACAGTCTTCTTGAAACTGAACGTTTCATTTGTTACTTGTCTAATTTTAGACTTAAGAAGACTCATAATGATTTTCTAATAATAAATTGTTTAGTTTGTTCATTCACTCACTTTTGATAAATAGTTCATTATTACTTCTAAAAGTGCGAAGTACTAGAAGACAGGGTCTATTTCCATCCTATACCAAGAGCTAATACCATTTGGTATTAGTTTATTTCCGACTTTTGTTTCTATTCCGAACGAGTACGACATTAAAAAAAAAAATGTTACTTTAACTAATACCAAGACTTTTTGTTCACTCAGCTATACAAATTACATGCTATCGATGCAAGAGCGAGCGAAGCGAGCTCGGAACTTGGGGCACCGCGACTCGGAGAGGTTAGATTAGCAAACCTTGCAAACAGAAATAGGAGCCCCGCGAAGCAGGGCTCCGTCGAGCTACCTTGTTAGCTTTGGACACAAATGGTATAGCGGGCTTTTTAAGATATCGTCGGTGTTCTTTGAAACTGTGTAGGTCATTTTACACCTTAAAATCACTCAAAGAATTTTAATTTTACTGAACCTGACTGTAACGAATTTCTTCAAACTTGTTTTGGTATTGGTTTTAAATGTAGTACTCGTTGGAAATAGAAAATAAATTCGGAAAAAAAGACCAAATGGTTGGTATTGGATGGGAATAGATCGAAGACAGTACTAGCAGAGAGTGACAGCGGTTCACGAATAAAATAAAAATCAAATGAATAATTGTTGAAATCATCACATTAATCCTCCCCGCCCGGGGTGGAAGGGAAGGGACTGTCAGATTCGTACTGACCAAAAAACCACCGAGATCCTTCAGTTGCCCTTTCCTTTCCAGTGTCACAGTTATCTGCTTAGACAATTCTACCATCCTGGCATCAAATGTGACCTTAAATTAACGATTATTTCCACAATTAATCATAGGCTGGTTAATGAACAAATTGCCCGTGAAATAGTGTTAATATGCTAACTTGAGCGGTAAACTTTATAGCTATGGTGCTATGGAGGTGGCGCTATGGCTTGAACTAACTTCTTAGAGCAATAAATTATATGCATGACTGCAACTTAACTGTGTCCTGGTGAGTAAGAGGCCTTACTGTTGATCCTTATGGCCCAATTACAGTTAGTCGTTCAACCAACCAAATGAAAATGAATAGAGTCGAATAATCTTTCTTGGTTTCAAAGTTTGATATACAGGGTGAATTTGAATAGATGCGACAAATTTAAATATACAATAATACATGTTGTCAGGAAACTGTATAAAATATCAAATGTAAAATTAAAAAATATATTTGATCAGTTTTACGCTATGAACGGCAACGTTTAATAACATGAGTACACCAATCGGATGAGATTTTTTGATAATTTAATTTTTTATTTATTTTGCATATTATTAAATGCTGGAATACCTATAGTTCGTACTTAAATAAAGATAATAACATCGACGGACCTTTTGAAAACGATACTCGCGTAATTTTTTTATCGATTTAGATTGTTGAAAAAACAGTTTATAATTACTATGTTACTGTAACTGAAGCTCCCATTTCATTTTGTCGCATTTATTCAAAGTCACCCTGTAGATTTCCAATGGTGAAAAGCGGCTGGCATCCAGCAATTATGTGGTCTTATTTAGATCGAATCTACTTATTTATTATATAATATACTAGCGGCCCGTCCCGGCTTCGCACGGGTGGAGGACCCGGTCTAAAATTTGAGATTTAAACTATCCTATCTCTCAAGTTGGATTGAACTGCACATGGTGTGCAAATTTTATTATAATCGGTTAAGTGGTTTAGGAGTCCATTGAGGACAAACATTGTGACACGAGATTTATTTATATTAAGAAGATTATTAATTTAAATACTATTATTACTGATTTGATCATGCAGAGAGACTCCAAGCATAGCCCTCTCCATAACATAAATATAATAGGAGCGTAAAGTTATGATTTATAATACATAAATATTTTATACTAAGTAGGTAGATCCTTTTCACGCGAGGACGCTGCATGAAAGTGTTGATCTACTGCACTTCACTAAAGTAACATGAAAATGTAAGAATAACACTATGCATAGCTGGTTGCCTGTCCAAAGTAAATAGGTGTCTGTATTCATTGGCGATAGTCATGCAACCATAATATTGTGCTAAAGTGAAGCAATATTTTAGAACAGTTTACTTTACATTGAATTGTTTTTGCAACACCTCTTGTTCAATAAAGTATTTTCATTTCATTTCATTTCAATTTTTTATGTAACAGTTCAATGCATTGATAAATATTTTAAGGCAAAGCTCCACATATAAGCTATGTAAGTGTATATAGTTTCGCTTTGTTTGAAGTTTAGGGCGGGGTATTCCACTGCGACCAAATAGCCGCACACAAACGAGTGACTAGGAAATAAATGAATAGAACAACGCGGCAAATGTTCCCGTGATTCGCCATTTTTTTTTTAGACAAGAAAATCTCTTAAAATGAGTCGTCCCGCCCTGGGAGAGGACTGTCAGACTCGTACTGACTAAAATGCCTTGTATTTTTCAATTGCTCTTTACGTTTCAGGGTCATGTTTAAAACCGCCGCAATCTTGAATCAACAGTATGACGTGTAGAAACTGAAGGCAGTATGCAACGACGATATATTATTACTAGACTCCGCATGCATGATCTAACGAACAAAAACTATTCTGTCAACTCGCTGAGGTACTACGTAAGCGAGGGGGACGGGGTACTGCGTTGTGATTGGCTAACTGCTGTTCTGTATCAAGGTATGTTTACGGCTCACAGCAGTGGTCTAAATAAGACGGATATAAGACTTTTTTGCCTAATGTGTTGACAGACATCGGTCGCCTGTTATTAGGAGTCTAGTAATATATCGTCGTTGGCAGTAAGTGACAGGAGTTGTACGCTCAAAGGCCTTTTTGAATTTCGAATTTAATTTTTACGTAGCTAGTGCATTAGCTCCATGCATTTTCATATCAGCTTAATAACCATAGATCATACTTGCACTGTCGTAGATAACCTCCAAAAATTTCCGAAGTAATAAATTTCACTTCCCCAATCCATTTTTCATTAAATTTCCATCTAGCGAAGGTCGAAAGTCGTGTGTTTTGGTATAATAAATAACGGTGTGGCCATCGGTCATCGGTTGACGTTTGACGACAAAAAAAAACATGTCCGCCATATTGAATCCGTGTTGGCGCGAAAATATGGACGCTCGGTTTTTGTTCCTTGACAAATGTTTCTATGTTCAATGCTATTTGCTATTTGACATGTTTTTTTCTGCTTTTGTAGTTTAGATAGAAAACACAATAAGCCTTTTAACAAACAAAGGAGACGATATTTATAACCCTTTAACTACAAAATGTTTTCAAGAGAATTTTTTTAGAGCAAAAAAGGGGTCAAAGCTCGCGGTTTCATTCGTGGGGACTTTTGGGCCATCAACATTTCAAAAAAATTTAATTGCAATAATTACTAAGATTGACATTCCTTACACAACATTATAGCTTTATAAGATACAAAGCAAAATTGGAGCCTCAGCACAAGACATGCTAAGTTTTATAAAAATACAGTCAGCGTCGTCAAGTATCATTAAAATAAATTCCAAAACAATCCTTAAACCTCTGAGAATAAAGCAACCAAAACATTCCTTTACAAGTTGCTTCCTCCAAAGAACTCTCCAAATTTCCAGCTACCGAGACATAAGATCGTGACACTGCATACAAACTACAACAAGTACCGACTTACTGGTACAATCAACTGCATGAAAATCATTCGAAATAACAATCGGGATCTCTTGTATACCCTAGTCGGGATTTCATGTGTCTTTGAGTGTCTTCCTAATTTTATACGAACTATAGGTACAATACTAGTAGATTCATGAACATCAACATGGAAAAATTACTCGGCACGGTTAGCGTAGTGGCTGAGCGAGCGGACTGCTGCGCTGCGTGTCGCGGTTCGATTCCCGCACGGTGCAGACATTTGTATGATCTACAAGTAGTTTTCCGCGTCTGGGCGTTTGTGCATGTGAGTTTATAAACGCACCCACGACACGCGAGAAATTTCTAGAGTGGGGCAACGTTATTTTAAACAAAAAGAAAAAAAATTAAGTTGCAAATATTTTTTTTCGTGCTGGAATTGAAACTGCGACATGCAGTGCAACAGTCAATCGCTCAGCCACATCCCCAACCATGGGGTATTATTTTTGTTTTCTTTCTTGCGATCCTGCTTACAGACATCTAGACTATAATCAGACAAATTGAATGTGGTCGTAGTTTGACGAGGTAGAGCCACTGCTCCATCTCCCCTTAGCAAGGCAACACTTCGGGTCTTCTTGATTCTTCGAATTGGCTAAAATATAACTGTAAGAAAAACATTGTGATAGAAATTATTATTATTTTAAAAGAGTAACCATGGAGTTTCTTGTCGGTTCTTCTCCATGGAAACGACCAACCCGAACCGTGCCAATTTTTTTTTCTTCTCGGCGTTTTATAAGTGCCCATTGAGGCCCATGTAAAATAAAATATTTAGATTTTTTGATTTTTTTGACAGCATCTTGGATAACAGGTTTGGGTGTGTTATCAATCGGTCCATAAATACATTATAATTACCACGATGAACGACAATCTACTTCTCGCATTCACCGCCGATCCACCTAGTAGGGTCCTTGCATAAGCTACGTCTAATAACGCGATATACAGTATACTTAATTTCACTGCAATACATTCTGTTACTAAAACTGCAAAAAAAACTGTCACTGTAGATGTCCCTGCTGTCGTCAGTACTCTAAATTGTGAATATAATTTGCATAGCAAACAGATTCGGGCCAGTGTTGTTTCGCTAATATAGCAGTAACGTTTTTAAAATGGCTATCGAATGACTTTGAAGCTATTGAAGCGAATAATAGGATTTGGGAATAGTCACATAGAAAAACGTTTTCATTTTTATTTTGGACAACTAATTCGAATTCAATTGTCTGGGAAAAGACTTTGGGCATTATTAGTGAGTGAGTGAGTCAGTGCCAAAATTAGCTATTATCCCAGGGTTATATCTCAGGATCTACTGAAGCTCTATCTATGAAATGTGGTGTACTACTTAAGTACTAGTATATGATTATGTAAGTACAATTTTATCTCTGTACTTGTAATAGGCACTGAGCTACAGAGGGGTCAAAAGTGAATCGAAACGGTTCGTGTAATAGTGCACAGCATGCGCGCGGCCTTCTGCTTGAACTTGCCCTGCGCACTGCCGTGCGCTTAGATCAGCTTCGTGACTTGTACCTTCGCTAGCTTTAAAACTCCGTCAAAGCCGGACACAGAGAAATATACTATATTTTTTGAGCCCTTGACAGAGCAGGGTCCGTCTACGTCCTAAATACGGCCCTGATAAGTTTGTATGAATCATTGCGTGCCACAATTCCAACCAAAATCTGAATGATTTTAGTCCATTGTTTTTTAAGATTGAAACATACATTTACTCCTCAACATTAATAACGCAATGAAACGGTTAAATATTAAAGCAACCACGTGGCAACTGATTCAGTCTATATCCATACAGCACAGCAGTTATCCACACTATATTCATGACGAATAACTTCTATAGCTTGTGGCTCTACAGGCTGATTGATGACCACAGTCTATGATTTATTGAACAAGCAAGCCAATCGGCTTGCTAGTAATGGAAACTGGGATATTTGTTGTTTGGCACCCGTTTTTATAATAGGTACTTCTTATTCTAGGTATTTATCAATGTGGTGGATGTTGTACATGCTGTTTAAGCGATGACAGTGTCTCCTAGTCTCTATATTATTTCGGGACTTAGAACATCTGCCCATTCTTGTCAACTAGATTTTATGAAACATTTTCGATTATATTTTTAAAAACTTTTTTTTTCTCTAGCCTTAACTGTCCCACTCCTGAGCAAAGGCCTCCCCCCTTTTCTTCCACTTCTCTCGATGGTATGCCTCTTCTCGCCAATTCGCAAGGAAGCCATCCAAAGCGTCCCGCTATCTTCTCCTAGGCCTGCCGCGGCCTCATTAAAAACAAAAGTTCTTAAAAAAAAATTGGTGCTGATTAAACTTGACACGTCACTCCCGAATGTCCTGAGTTATTTCATAATTATCTCTGTGATGATGATTATTGTCTTGATTAAAGAGCCCTCTTGGTTTCAATTATCTTTCTCTTATACATTAAAAGTTAAATCCTCGTATATTCATAAGAATTGGACTTACTTAAGAGGCCATACTACCTCAAATGGCTTAGCAGAATCCTCTGATACGCCGAAAATACTGCAGCATTAATTTTGAAATAAATCTATGGTAAAGTTGAGGATTAATGTTAGGGCTTATGTTTGGTGAAAACACGATTCCATAAAATTTTCTGGATAGAAAAAAAACCCAAAGTTACCTCTAAATTAAACAAGAAACCGCTGGCAATCATAAAATACTTAAAATTAGATTATGAAACTTTTTATACTTACTGAACCAACTATAAGGCAGGGCTTATGTTATTTAGTTTTTCGAATTTCCTTTTTTTTCGCCTTAAAGTCAATAGATTTTCGCGTAGACAACTAAAAAAAGAGCAAGCAATAGTGCGTGGTACGTGCAAGTGCGAGCGAGTAAGATTATTCTGAAGTAGTATGCCGCTTTAAGTACGTACAGTAACATTGTACACAAAAACAAAGTTAAAACATTCAACAACTAGAACTTTTAAAACATTTCTAGTACTCAAACACAAAGCTCTCTAAATCGGCACAATACGTCTAGTTTGGGAGCACGTAAACCTTTTATAATAAGTTCACACGTGCCAACTACGACGTGACACGTCGCCAGCCAGTCTTTACAAATTGACACGTGGTTTACCGACTTTTGTTTCATGTTTTGTCGAATTCTAGTACAAGGGCCACGTCAAAATGTTAGTGATTTCCTCTCATATAAACAAGTTTTCAATTGGGATCTGTATATATTTTCAATAGAAAACTACGTGTTTTCGTTTAAGGAGACGCATTTATATGAACCACGGCGCATGACATCCCATGTATCTCTGAATCATCATCATCAGCCGGAAGATGTCCACTGCTGAACATAGGCCTCCCCTTAGACCGTCACGCCGAACGACAATTCGCCACTTGCATCCATCGGTTGCCCGCGACTCTCACGATGTCGTCGGTCGACCTAGTGGGAGGTCTGCCTACGCTGCGTCTTCCGGTCCGTGGTCGCCACTCGAGAACTTTTCTTCCCCATCGATTGTCAGTTCTACGAGCGATGTGGCCTGCCCATTGCCACTTCGACTTGCAAATTTTATGAAGTCTTTTATGTTTTCGAATAAGGCCTTAGTTTACCTTATATCCAGAATACGCCTTATTTCGTTTTTCTAAGAAGTATATCTAAGTTTTGCTATACACAAAGGGGCTTAGCCATACTTCACCCCGGTACAAAGGTTGCTGCTTGACAAAGCGCAAGTCCGGCTTCATCTGGAGTACTGCTAATACCTGGGGACGGGAATACCTGTATGTCAGCAGCTTGGTGTTACACTTGGTACAAAACCGTGTTCTTAGTATAATTGGATGTCACGTATATTCCGGTTTCAGGTGTGTTTCTTCCCGAAAACAATAAGGTTGTTGAATATACTATAATAACTAGAACATGAGAATCCTCAAGAACTGCATATTAAAGTTTATGTTGGGTCAGCAACGCGCAAGCGATACCTCTAGTGTTGCAGACGTCAATAAGAACGCTGATCGATTTGCATCAGGTACGTCGTTTGCTTGTTTGTCATCAATGTAGTATATTTTTTTTAAACGGCTTAAAAAAAGTAGTAGTAGTAGTATGTATGTGTGAGTGAATGTATGCTTGTATGTTTGTCTGCGATTATCTCGCGTTTGGCTGAATCGATTTTGATGCGGTTTTCAGAAAAGTGTTAATTCTATCCGGGGGAAGGTTTAAGTAAATAACAATAATAGATATCTTCATCTTGTCAAGTTGATTCTGCAACGATTCACCGACGACTGGTTCACCATTGGACGTTTCGTCGATAGGATGATTCACTTATGACCGTTTCACCGATAGACTCTTTCACCTTTGGACTTTTCGCCGATACGAAGATTCATTTATGCCCGGTTCATCGATAGAACCTTTCACCTAAGGACTTTTCGCCGACAGGATGATTCGTTTATATCCGTTTCATCAATAGACTCTTTCAACAACGGACTTTTCGATGATGAAGATGATAAGTTTAAAAGAGTTTATAGAGTTATAGTTAACCGTCGTGTCTGCAAAACGTCCGTTGTTTAAACAGTCTATCGGTGAAACGACCATAAGTGAATCGTCCTGTCGACGAAATGTCCAATGGTGAACCGGTCGTCGGTGAATCGTTGCAGAATCTGTCAAGTTGCCTGCATAGATCCGTTTTTGTTGCTTACTAGGATTGTACATTTTTGTTGATATTTAAACTAAAAAGATTAAAATGAAAACCTTTTTTTTCGTTTTTTAAATAATAATCATATACCGACTAAATTAAACAACGCTAAATTAAACCGAATAGCAGCAAAAAAAAACTTTTTTCTTCACATCCCCGGTTGAACGGACAGGGCGAACTAAGTACGTTATACAGGGTGACCGTTATCTTATCAGCTCGACAGACACGACTAGACCGCTGCAGTTGAAATAATTTAATTCAGTTACTACAGAGCAACGGTCGCCAAAGTGCTTAGTTTGAGTCAGCTGAGTTTAACACAGAATTTTAAGTAAATAAATGTTAGAATGGAAAATGTCTGCGGTTGACAGCGTTTTGTGTCATGCAAAACAATTTTGTTGTGCACCGACTACAAAACAATGTTTTCCTCGAACAATTCGAATTCTAAATCAAAATGATCGTGCTTATCAAAATAGCCAGTACCCTTTTTTTTTGCGTGGTAAATTCATCAAATGAGTCCTCCCACCCCTTACTGTCAGACTTGTACTGACTAAAATCCACGGTGTTCTTCAATAGCCCTCTATATTCCGGGGTCACGATGATGGTATAAGTCCCGCGACCCCGGCAGGCTTTAGCCCTCTGAGAGGGGTCCTCGTTTCATTGTGCTGACGCTCTTTGAGGCGCGCATGGAACACGACGCGCCGTCGACCCGGGCATGGTCCTTGGTCGGACGGTGCGTTGCCCTTTACTCGCCGCCCGCATGCCCGCGCCTACGGTGGCTAGAGATCATCTTGCGACGTCCGACGCCGCGGGCGTCCACCACAGCCAGTACCTTTAGCACGAGTTTTCGGTATTTGAGACGTAAAGTAAACTGGAACTTTGACAATTTTCAAGGAAAAACTTAGTTCCTTCTTCACACACCAGAGGTGCTGCTCCATTTTTTTATACAAGAAACGTAAATACTGAAAAGACGCTGTAAAGAAAAGAGTGAAAACTAGTGCTTAGGGTACTGTTCTGTCCCTCTGTTAGACAAAGGTCGTATATCTTTCTAAATAGTTAGGAAATTAATCAAACAAAAATGAATTACAAAGCTAATACACATCAGCAATCTATTTAAAACCACACAAATCTAATTTGTTTCTTTCATTACAACTTTGCCTTCGTCTAACGAACCGACACAAGCCACAATGCAGAAAAACTTTACTTTTGCTAGAAAATGCATCTAGTTTTCACAGGAGTTAAAATTGCGAGTCTTAGGATGTCGTCAGTTTATTTATAGCTGGTGCCCGTTAAGATGTCAATAGCGTACATTGACCCCTGCCTAATTTAGTCCTCGTATAATGACATAAGCTTAGAATTAGCATTTTTATAAAATACCGATTAAATTAGTAAGTATATTGTAAGGATATACGTATCTAAGTATAAGATATCAAAATAGTAATTTTTTTTTACCTATACCTAGGATTTTATATCATTTTTATATTTAAGACTGGCAAGTAAACACTATCATATTATCACAGAAAAATGCTAATTCTGATCTTATGTCATTATACGAGGACTTATTAGGTAAAGGTCACTGACCGCTATTGACATCTTAACTGGCACCAACTATAGTGCGAAACCTGCCTAAATTGTTCTCGCAACCAGAAACTCGAATCTCAGAAAATTGAAACTGTACAATCAAAACACTTTTGGGGTAATGGATTATTACAGATTATTTACACACCATTTTAAGTAGGACTCTTAAGGTTTAAGAGCTCGACTCAAATGTATCTACATTCATACATACATAAGACATTTATTAATTGACATACCAATGTTCACATTATAAAGTTTGATTGATTGACAATTATGATGATTGAAGTTTATATTGACACTACTTACAATATTAACTTGCCTATCGATTCCTATAAATATAATTCATTATCATCAAAATATTGTGAGTAACACACATGCCTTCGGTAAAAAAAAAATTCAGATCTTGAAGCCGATAGGTTACTTCTAGGCAAGAGTGTTTCACCGTCGACCACTTCATCGCTTAACATTAGACGAAGTAAAAACAATCAGAAGTGCTATCGTAAAAAATGTCAACCGTCTCATCTAATGAAACATCAACTAATAAAGTGATTGAAAAAGATTTACAATCAGTAATAAGACCTTTAAATCTGATGCAAAGTCTTTTCATCTGTTCCAAGTATTCCATTCGTGACAATGTTATCAGTGTTCATTCTTACTTTTACAATTTTATACGAGTATGTAGAATGTTAATATTTCGTGGTGTACTTTTATATGAATGGGTCTATTATATAAAAGAAGAATGTAAGGAAGAATGGGGGGATAACAGTACATTTTTTTCTACACTTATTATCTTCGATTATATCGTGTTACTAATGGGAGATTTGATGGTCACAGTCTCGGATATTATTCACAGTAATTACAACATCATGTTGGTCTTGAAAGTCCAACAAACACTCAAAGTTCTGCAAGTAAACAGCAGTGAACTTAGTAACTTCGCTATCAGTAACTGGATTTGGATTTTTGTTTTAAATGTGGTTTCTATTGGATTAATTATTAGTTTTTATTACGTTTTTGACTTCGATGCTTTTGATATAACAGCGATGTATACATGTATTACTTTAGACGTGTTTGTTGTATATAATTTGCTAACTCTGAAAATAAATGAGAAACTCCTGCGTGTCTGGATTGAAAGAGTTAAATACTTGCAAAAAAATGATGATTTAGATAGAAAAGAACATTGGAACACAATGTTAGAAATATACTTGAATATGATAGAGATTTACATGATTATTGAGAAGACTTTTCGGCACATGGTACGTTTATAAGATTAACATTAATAAGGATTTTGCGATTGTGAAGCTGTGATAACGACTCTTAATAATTCACTTCTGATTCCAGATTGTAATTCATGTGATAACAACAACTTACTTCAGTTTCAAGAACCTTGTGATGGTTGTAGTTATGTTGAGAGATTTTATTTTACAAGGCGAAATCAAAGTAAGTGAAGTTGGATTATCTGAATGCTCCGGTTTTCGTGCAATAGGCTGGTTCCCTAGGAACTTAAGTCGCGAAAAGGTACAATGTTACGAGCAACTATCCTTCGGCGGTTCCAGCCGTTTGCTTCGTTCTTCTTTGTGTGTCGTGACTCAAATTATATCAGACTAATACGTAGCATAGCTCTGTCCTTTACCACGTTCAAATCAAAGGGGTAGGTGATTAGGCAGAAAGGACACGAAAGGAGGTAGGATATATCCTGCAGAAGGATTCTACTCTATCATTGGTCTCATCCCGAAGATGAGTCTAGTATGCCCCAGTGTAGTAACAGTGGGTTTTATACCTAGATTTCCAATTGAATGAGAGATTTTCAAATTGATCACTGCAATTCACACCCATAAGGAAGACTGCTCTGCTGGATTGAGACTCTGACGGCAATGGGCCGGCCACATCGCTCGTAGAACTGATAACCGATGGGGAAGAAAGGTTCTCGAGTGGCAACCACTGAACGGAAGACGCAGCGTAGGCAGGCCTCGCACTAGGTGGACCGACAACATCGTGAGAGTCGCGGGCAACCGATGATGGATGCAAGTGGCGAATTGTCGTTTGGCGTGGCGGTCTAAAGGCTTATGTTCAGCAGTGGACGTCTTCTGGCTGATGATGATGATGAACTAATTTTATGCTTGTTATCATTGCAGTATATCTTCCTGGTTGCTGTAACTGAGATTAGCCTCATCAAGAATATTTTCCTCCTTGCCTGCTTGAGCGTGGACTGCGAGAGATTGTACGGAACCATGAGGGATGTTCAGAGTACTTGTGTACTGCTCATGAAGTCTATACATTGTTATGGTTGGTATGATCTTAGAATAGGTTATACTATACTTTTCAGTACATCGATATGATTACAAGCCTCCAGTTGATGAGTTGATGACCAATTGATAGAGAGAGATACGAGATTACGCGTTTGATACAGTGAAATGAAATGAAATGATTTTGAAATTGTGAAATAATGTTTATTTTTGCAAGTAGGTTATATTTATCAACTCTTTTATAAAACTAGAAGGAGCCCATGTTCGTAGGTACCTGACTACTCTGAGAAGAAACAGCCGAAACAAACTCAGAGGATAACAAGATAATCAACATAATTTAATATGTTTTTGAGTGTTTAATACATTGCCAACGGAAAAATACTCCATTTTTTATGAAAAACTTATCTTGTTTTTTTTTTCTTTATAGTTGGTTTCTTAGTAAAAGTTGATTACAAGAACGTAAATTTATTATATAAATTGTAAGTTATATAAAAGTAAAGTCGAATTTTATTGTAGACCGGAGATTTTGCAAGACAATACAACGTGTTCAGATGGCATCGTTCAAGAAAATGACTGCTTGCGGCTTGTTCGACATAGACGCCGGTCTACCTCTACTGTTGTCCAGTTTTATTAGTACTTATACTTTTGTGATATTACAGTTTCTATTATTGTGAAAATATTACTAGCAATAATTAATATTTGACCTTAAATAAAAGGGATAAGGCAATGACAATCGCCTACGAAGCAGCCCCAACAGCCTCCTGAGAGTGTTGTCCGATCGGTGGGATCTGTCCCTTATACAGAGGTGGATGCAGCTTCATGCTAGCGCCTCTCCTCGTGTTTTTTGACATTGCAATGTAATTTAATTTATTTTAATTGTAATTTTGTTTCAATTTTATTTTATTTTAATCTTATTTTATTTTATTTTGATTTTATTATTGTATTTTAATTTTTTAATTTACTTAATTTTGTTTTTTGTATTTAACATTTAATTTATGTCTGTGTTGAATTTTGTTGAATTTATTGTAATGTATCGTCTCTTTGTTTTTAATTTTCTTTTGTAAAAATATGGACTGTTTCTGAATTAAATAAAATAATAATAATGACATATTGATGTGTTTTGGTAAAAAGCAGTAGGTACTAAAAAAAACGTACAAGTGCGAGTTGTACTCAGGCACGAAAAGTTCCGTACATACCATCATCTATAATTTCTACGGCAAAAAATCTTGGGTCTTCCTTAAATTTTTGTTGTTTTATCGGCAACAGAAATACGACATTTGTGCAAATTGCAGCTGTCTAAGTGTCTAACTAGTTCATGAGATACAGTCTGGTAACAAAAGGACGGACGGTGGAGTCCTATTTAACATGGTAGGTAAAAATACCTTTTAAAGTAAAAGCATTTGACAGACTCTTATTTCGAAGCCGCAAAGGTGGTTTTCCCAGTTCACTTATAACTTGAACATTGATCTTTCAACTTTATTACATTACCTACATAAAATCAGCTATGTTATTTTTATTATAGCCATCTGGTCTACTGAGATTAGTGCACACTTTGTTGTACATTTTGATTCCATTTTGTAAGATTATAAGAACAGACGCCAGTACCTCAATCTGTAAAACTTTAATGGAACCTTATCACAATTTATAGTGGAAACTCAGTATTCCATTGATAAAACTTTGAAGTAGGTTAAGCTGCGGGCGACTATACGTACAATGCGCAAGATACAGCAATAAAAGTCAGGTTTCTGTGATATCATCGTAACATCATCCATTTTCTCCGAAATCATAGTCTAAGAAAAAGGAAATCATTTAATATGAAATGGTTATTTTCTACAAAAAGTTCTAAAAAAAAAAGTTTTTCACTGTTGTTTCACAACACTGCCATCTGACAGTTTATTTAGGAACTAAACCCTATTTTTGCGGTATAACGCCATCTAGTTGAAGTCAGCTGTTCAATTTTCCACCGTTCATGCCCTCTGGAGGGAAAATATGCATTCACATGGAAAATTCGTGAGATCGCTGGGAACTACAGACGTGGTGGTTTTGGAAAAGCCCGCTAGATGGCAAAATGTGCTATTTCATAACTTTATGATAGGTGGCGCTAGTTGTTAAATGTTTCAATGTGAGATTGGTCTTTCAGGGTTGAGTAGATATCATTGAACCTTATAATCCAGACTTTTAAGCTGAAAAACAATGTTAATCCTGGAATGAGAGATAGTGAAACAGGATTTTTTTTACACTTTTATTATGGAGTTCAGAAAGCTGATTCAGAAGGCCCGTATTTCCTGCTTCGTAAGTTATTCATCTCTTGGGATTAAAGATCTGAGTATTCATACATACATAACTTATATACAACCAAAGATTATATAAGGATAAGAAGGACAGAAAAACGAACACTCATTGAGTAACAAGAATATGTTTACTGCAACATTGCTGAATATTTGGGACTAGATGACCAACAACACCTTTTAGATCTTTCCTGGACTTAAGTGGACCAATAAATCAAAACCAAAATAAGCCAAATTCATCCAGCCGTTCTCGAGTTTTAGCGAGACTAACGAACAGCAATTGATTTTTATATTTATGAAGAAGAAGATAATCCACTCTGTTGGTTGGTGATATTCATTTCAGCTTGATACCTCCACGTGGTCCTGAAAAAAAGATTCTTGACATTCGGTACAGACGGACAGATCGAAAACTAAATCCCTAAAAGATGAATGATCCTAAAAGAGTTCTGTTTTTTCTTTAGGTATGGATCCCTAAAAACAATATGAAGAAAGCCAACCAGAGGCCTTATCACAAAATTTCAGTATTTTACTAGAAGTATTTACAGCGTTTGTTGTATGGAAAATGTAAAAGCGCCTTTATTGTACGAACGAGGATTTTTTTTCCATCAAATTAACGAAAAACATGTTTGTGTAAAGTAATTCTAGAGCAATTTTCCTTTTTATGTCGAGCTGTTATAATGATAACTGATTTACATAACATAAAAGAAAATTGAATGCTCTATCATCTAACTTTCAAATTATCTTTTACTGTTATTATTATATTTTAGTTCGAACCGCAGAACTCAAAACACATTAAACTAAAACAATTTAATAACGAACTCAAAGAAAAATTCAGTCGAAGAAGAAAATTGTACTCACTTTGGAGAAGAGAAAACCTTTCAACTGTCCAAGTATTTTAACTTTTTAGTTTCTTGAAGCTTTCCATTTGTTTTCGTTAAAAAGTCTGGAACTTGTTAACGTATTTTTTTTGTTTATTTTGAAGTCTGGTTAATCGTTTTGCCACGACCTGCACGATTCAGCGATAGATACACATGATTATGTTATGTTACCATAACAAACGCCAAGGTTGGCGCAGTGGCTGAGCAATCGACTGCTACGCAGCGTGTCGCAGGTTCGATTCCCGCACGGAACAAATAGTTGTATGATATGCAAGTAGTCGTTTCAGGTCTTCAGGTCTGGGTGTTTGTGTATGTGAGTTTCTAAGTCTGTAAACGCACCCACGATACAGGAAGAAATTGCTAGTTTGGAGGAGGTGTTTTTAAAAAAAATGTTTGAGCCAAGTATGATGTCGCAAATCCATGTCTTGTCACATGTCGTGTTACAAGTCTTGTCGCAGGTCGGGTCACAAATCTCTGACGAGTCAATGTCGTGTCGAAGTCTTGTTGACGTCGGCGTCGTGTCCAACTCGTGTTACAAAACTTGTTGCAAATAGTGTTACAAGAGTCAGCTCGTAGATCTTTTTGCACCTCTAGCAGCAAGAGGTTCACAAATCGTGTCGATGTCGTGTCGTAAGTCATGTTGCAAGTCGTGTTACAATGTCTCGACATAACGCATTGGGACACATAAGTACCAGGAACACAGAAGTAATTAGAAGTTACTTTTGTATCGTACCAACTTATTGAGAGACCGAACCACTTAAATATTTATTGAGTTTGTCAACTGTTCCGTGTTATTGGTATCCGCAAGCACGCGTAGTTCTTCTGAAGTAGTTTTATTTGTTTTTAAGAAGGTAGTTGCCATTTTGGTTTGCTTCGACATCTTACTCTTTTGTTAAATGTTGTAAAATGCGAAAGTTTATGGATGGGAAGATTGATGGATTTTCGTGCTCTTCCGCACGAAAACTATTGAATAGGTGCGTCCACACAGAACGAGCAGCCTCGCGAGGCATTTGCCGCACGTAGCAGCCCGGTTAGTGTGGATATGCCTCGGCAAAGGAAAGCGCGCGAGCTGCCGCGGGCGAACGACCGAGCGCCCGAGCCATCCAGTGTCGACTTTTGTTTTGCTCGCATATACAGGGTGTCCAGTATATAATGGATAACCTTGGAATGGGTCATAGTAGAACTAAAGGCCATTCAGACTACCATCCTTTTGTACATCCGCATAAACTTTCACATTAAAATATCAGTCAGATAAGATTCCCATGTTTTCTTGGATGGTAAATTAAACCAACAAAGACATTCAAAGACATGTTTAATTATGTCAAAATCTGTTGATAATCAGGCTCCATTATAATTTAAACCCTATTTGATAAGTATTATAAGCCCCGAGGGAACATTCTGAAAGGCTCCTTGACCCAATTGTCCCCCGAGTGAGACCTCAACCTTCAAAGAGCGCCTGGATGTGCGAAGGTCAGATTTGATAGCTGAAAACTTGAAATGTAGTGAAGGAGAACATTTTGTGTAGAGGCTCCATCAAGTTGTTTTTTGGACAAGTTGCAGAATGGATGATCTTGAAAAAATATAATAATTATACACAGCAAAACATAATTCATTAAAAAAAAATGTTAGTACAGACACCAGCAGGTTAATGCCCCAATCTGTAAAATTTTACCAATGGAAAATTAACCTTCCACTATTGTGATACGGTCGAAAATCTATTAAAGTAGTATTTGACAATTTGTGGTAGCTTAATTTGCTGGCGTCTGTACATAATATTTATTAAAAGGCCGACTGTAGTGGTCGCGGAACTAACGAAGACCGTGACCTCGGAACGTAAAGTGCTATTGAAGACACCGTGGATTTTAGTCAGTACAAGACTGACAAGCCCTCCCACCCTGTTCTGAGTGGGAGGACTTATTTGCTGATTTTAACCTATTTATAAAATTTACTTTGTACTTTGTAACTGTAGTTTTATGCTATGCATAATAACGTGTATATATCTTTTTAACTACAACATATACTTCACGATTTGAATCATCACAAAGTCTAAAGCACCATCAAAATTACCCGCAAATTATATCTCCATATTCTTTGTAATTAATTTCTTTAATCTCTATCTGAACAAAAGGCTCCCCGCGTTAGGGACCTGTCACATTATTCCACTAAATTAAATCCCTAATCTAATCCCTGTACGGACACCAATCCCTAAGGGATACTACACACGAACGAACTCATAAACGGATTTAGTGTTTATAGAGTGTGTGTTTATCGTGTCGCGTGTTTATTAGCTCCCTTGTGGGTAGTGAGATAAACAGTGCTGAAGATTGGTTGAGATTACAGGAAAATGTTAGAGAGAGAATTTAAGAGGTCGCCGGTAAAGTGGGAATGGTGAGAAATGTTTAATTGTGTAGTGTAAACGATATTAATTGTATATAAAATATATAATGAATTAATTGTATATAATGAAAAATGTATGGAATTATAATGTGATATTTATCTTTACTAATATAATAAAGCAGAAAAGTTTTATTTGTTTGTTTGGTTGAACAAGCTAATCTCAGGAACTAAGTAACTACTTTTGTGTTGAGTATGCGACCAAAAGGTGCAGCGGGTAAACCTGAGAAGATCAGCACTGGTATTTCATAAAAGAGTTATCCCTTTTTCCTATTTTTTTTTCGGTTGTAAAAGCAGGAAATCCCTTTTCTTTCAGCGTAAAACTAAATAACCTTAAGATAAATCAGTTTGTTTAATGTACCTATCTAGTAAGTCTTAGTTAATGACACAAAAAAGATTTTTCTCACAACAAATACCTTTTTTGTCATATTTAATTAATAAATATTGTTGCTATTGTTCGGCAATATCAACGAAATTGTAACACAAACGTATTTAGAATTTCAAATAAATAATTTCAAACTTTGCTTTGAGGAACGAAGATTCAATTTCCACAATAGCCAATGAAGTATGCAAATTGAGTCGATACTGACAAGTGACGTCATTAGGCACGCTGGAAGCTATAATTCTCTCAATTTCAATAAGTTTGTATTTCGAATGCAAAATATAAATATTGAATGTGGAAGGAAATGCGTCACAGAAACTCTTCAGCCATAATTATGATATTTAGTACTGATTTGTTTTTATAATGTTATTTTCAAACTGAAAGACCCCGATCGATGGTAAAAAAAACAAATATTGTAATGGTATTTCCCTGAACAACGTATTTCATGCAATCAGAGGCCTTATCACGAGTTTTCATTTTTTTGTCAAGTATACTAAAGGTAAACCGCGGCGGAGGCGGTGTGGGGATCTGATCATGTTCGCGGGGCAGACATGGTAAGAAATTGCCCAAAATAGAGAGGTTTGGAGGGGAAATTAAAAAGAGAGGTCTTTGCCCAACAATGGGACACAAACTAGGCTATTAAAAAAAATTGTAAACGGAGACTTTCCTCCTAGTGTAGGAACACTAGAGGCGAGACTTTTTCTGTCAATATAATACAATTTAAGTCGTTACTTCAAGTACGCTGTACTACCAAATTCTTAGAGTTCAAGCCTCTGTAGATACTATGACATCAACTATTTCATAAGTTAATGTTTACTGACGTCACCCTCTGTGATTCTAGCACCAAAATTCTTTGTGGATGTTCGACTTACTTCGAATACTTTCACTACCTTAAATGTTTTCGAATAACAGTCAGTATAACTGAACAAACCTTTCTATCCTGAACCAAGACAAACAAGAAACCATTTGATCTGAATACATATCACATTACTCCCTCCCTTAAAAGTAATCTATCACGGCCCGGCTCGAATTCTCAAACGTTTTTGCAAAATGTTAAGGAACACATTAGTTACACCTGACTCCTGGATCTCGACGATAAAACGTTATGGCTTTCGAATTACAGGCAGTTATGTATTGGGAATGAATGAATATTTAATAGGTTAGGAGTTATAATATTGTTTTAGGGAGATCTAACTTTATTTACTACACAAAAAGATACACATTTCCAGAGTATCGTTGCTTCACGTTTCGATGACCACTGACCCTTAGCTCCATCGTACACACGGCTACACATCAAGCTATTCAAAACCAGTATTAGCTGACCATTAATTGTGTGTAAAAAGCGTACGAAGCGAGACCAAGACATACTGGATTTCTGCGATGCAAGTCTCCAAAACCGTACTACTTTGGTATCCAGGTGACTATCGCAATACAAATCCATAGAGGTTCGTACACAGTGAATATCAAAGTCGTAAAGTATCGGAGACTTGCGTCGCTTTGTGTACGAAGGGTTTTAAAGTGAGGCCCTATTATTGCGTAGCATTCACGTCCAAGGTGATTCAAAACTATGGCAGTATATGGTACAAAAATACCACAGCGCCGTCTGACTAGCTACAAAGTGTAAACGAACCTGAGTGATGATCTGTCGAAGCTGAATTGCAAGTAATCATAATTGGACTGGAAAAAAATATTCATTCACTTCACTCATTAACTCATACATAACATGGCCAGTAAGTTCTCAAATAATTTGTAAGTTAATGAGTCCAAGACGCAAGGCACGGCTAAGAATGACGGGACATACACATACCGCGACTCCGGGACACAAAAGTCTTCCGAAGGATACCGTGGATTTCAGTCAGTACAAGTCTGACAGTCCCTCCCGCCCTGCCCGGGGTTGGACTCGTTTGATGATTTTAACAGGAAAAAAAAGGCAAGGCCAAGAGACAAGTTATAAGCGAGTCATCACACTGATAAACTGATTACCATAGGTCGGCATTAGGCAGAGTTAATTTGATACTTGCAGCGAAATGTTGATATTAATATGGATCTTCCCGAGTTTGTAACAGACAATCTTGTGTGTAAAAGAGTATTACAGAAAAATAATAATAATAAAATTATCGGAGATAGATTAGACAAATAAAATGTTTAAAAGTAAATATTTTTTATTATAGTAAATCAACGGATTTTTCTGCTCTTTAAAAGTAATCCGGGATTTCGGGCATATCCACTTTATTCTTTCGTTGTGAAAGTACATGAATAACTATACCTAATTCCGATCTATGCTGATTACCTATAGAAATATTATCATGAATCCATCACAAAAACTTTCGACAATCGTCTTAGTACTTACCAGATGTATAACCATTTAACTCCAAGGTAAGTAAGGAAGCAATACGTCACTATTAATCTTACTTACGAACAAAACTTCATCCAAACAATGATTTATAGATGAAAGTTTCGATGAAAACTTTAAAATTCTACGGTAAATAAAATCTTCGGAAAATGGCTTCTGCACCGAAGAAATAACTGGAGTTGGAATGAGAAAACTTCCTAGAGTTTGGGAACCGGGCATAGGAACCCGGGTATCCGAACCGGGTAAAGAATGCATTGACCCGGTTTCGTCTTTGTTGCCAGTAATTGTATTGACATTTGCTGGGTCTGTATATGTCGTTTTGTTTCCAAGTTTTATGAAGAAGATGGAGTTCTGTAACTTTCTTTTTGTTTTCGCTTGTTACCGAAAGGTATGTTTTTGGTAAGTATTGTTTTACCTCCAGAAAGTAAATGATAACATCAAGCCGGTTTCGGACACAACGACTGCATTATTCGTGGCTTTCTAAGCCAGTAAAACTACTAAAACATTGTCTAAAATATTTTATAACAGATAGATAAACGCAGTCAATGACATTTACTTACAACAAACTATAGACACACATATCTATCCGGCAGAACAAAACACATGTACCTACTATCAATTCAACAGACGCCCATAAAATAAAAGTCTTTGTCCTATCCAGACAAACAGGCAATCAAACATTTCCCACCTCATTTTGCAAGTTCCAAAAAACGCTTCTCTGGCTAACCGTTTTTACTTACTTACATGATTGTGCTCCTGCTGAATTAACGGACACGATAAATCGTTGTCAATCAATGTACATTAGTAAGGATTACGCCACATCAAAATATTAAGTAATCCGACACAGGATATCTTGTCATAAAAAATCAATGAAGTGTACATTTTTTGTAATTGCATGGCCACGACCCGCACGATCAAGCGACGTGCGGGTTTCGTCAGTGACTGCGTAAAAAACAAATGACACAAGAAGTTTATTTGACCATAGTCTAAATATCAAAATCAGATCGATAATAATATAACAACATCTGTTCATACTTACCTAGTTTGGCTTTCAGTGTCATAATTTACGACTAGACGGAAGTTTTTGAAATGTCAAACGCCCTTCACGTAGATTGCTTTGTAATGCTTGAGGTCGTGAACATAGTCTAATTTTTTTGTACCAGGAAAAAGTCTTTAAAATATTCCCCGGTAAAGACAAAAATTAAGAGCGTTTAATTACAATTGATTAATATTCTGAGTTGGAATATTCATAAAGCGATGCCTAAAATTAAGTGTCCTTTGTTGCGGAAAATCTTTCGTGCAGCAATTCTTTATCTCCCCTTGGCGTTTTCTGCCCGCAATTAGAGCGGTTTTATTTCCGAATTAGTGTCGCGTTCCTGTTTTAGCATTTTGGGGGTATAAACTTGCTCCTTGTTTACATTCGCATTGTCAAACTTGAGACACTAAACCCTACCAAAATTGCAAACGAAAATATTGTCAAGAAACCGGAATATTCAAAACTACAAAAAATAAAGATGATTAATTTGTGAATGTCACATATATATCTATTTACACACACTGACACTCACAAATCATTGGGCCCGCGTGACATGAATCACAAAATCAAATCAAATCAAATATATAGAGTAAAGGGAATATTTTTTATAGGGTAAAGGTACCTATAGGAAAAAACCGATCAAGTGCGACTCGGACTCACGCACAAAGGGTTCCGTATCATGACTGTATGAAAATGGCAAAAATCGTATATATTATTTATTCAATTTATATACATCAACAGCAACAGATATACATCATCTGTGAAAAGAACCAACTATTACGGTTCATGAGAAACTTCGTGGTGGCAGACGGACAGACAGCGGAGTCTTACTTAAAGCGCCCATTCCACCCTCTGGGTACGTAAACCTAAAAACAAAACTTTTTTCTCTCAGACACATGAACGTTTTCCTTTTGCTCAACCTCCAAAATGTCCACCTAAAACCACGAGCTGGGTGACCAAATCCCCTCAATAAGTAGCTGTCGTGAACAGCTAGCCCTCCAGCAGTGGGCAGCACTCAGATCCGTCAAGGAAATCGGCTTCACACTCGAGCGAGCCGGATAGCCTGGCAGGCTGCCACGATGTCCGTGCTTTAATCTCGTACGAGCATGCCTGCATACGGCTTAGGTTTACCACTCACGGGCAACTTTGAGCAACTTTTGCCCTGCAACTAAGCAACTTTGCCAAAAAATCTAATCAGGTAATGATACAGTGCAGAGTGCACTGTATCATTATCTCGTATATTTATTTTGTAACATCTTTTATGCTTGTATTATGCAACAAATCTTTTTTCAAATCAAATTGATTTGAAAAAAAAGTAGCTTTGATCGTGGTGAAATAATGGGGGACTATGTAGGTTCGCAGGTCTAGCACACCTTGCCTCTGGAACGCAAAGGCCACTGAAGGAACAGTGTGGGTTTTTAGTCAGTAAGGGTCTGACAGACCCTTCTGCTCCACTTGACGTGGCAGGTCTTGAACTTAAAGATTTTAAAGCGTCATAACATAGCAAAAAAATGGTCAGTTTTCAAGGTTACACAATATCGGTATCACCTGTCATTCGCAGGTCTTCGACATTATTTGAGCAGTTAGAAGCCCGTTGGTCTAAGAACTAGTGTCAAAGTGATACCCTGTAGCCGAGTTGACTAGTCCCTTCTATGCTATGCTACATCGGTTATGAGGACAACATTGTTTGGTTCAGTCATGATGTAACATATGCCCAAAACTGAGCAATTAGAGTTGCCCGTGTAACCGCACCCTAAGTGGCTGATGCAGCCAAATGGTGCAGAGGTGCGTTGACCTGGTTCTGGGCTCAGGGTCGCAGGTTCCGCCCGGGAAATAAATCTGTTTGGCCTTGTCAGGTTTCGGTTATAAATGGATGCATACGTAAATGGTTTAACCGATCAATTTCTATGTTGTACGTTATTAGATATAGGTTTTACGTTTGTTTTTTGTAATAGAATTATTTTACCTGTTCCATTTAAATTATAAGTAAACTAGCGGCCCGTCACGGCTTCGCACGGGCAGAAGACCCGGTCTCGATGGTTACAAACACGACAAAAAAAATCCGCCGTTTTCATGTTATGTCGTGACAACGTAAAACGGGTTTCATTTTTATATATATAGATAGATAATTTTCTATGCTTTTTCTATGATCTTAGTATTAATATGTATTTTTTTTCTTTTCAGGTAAGTTTCTAACATGAATAAAAGCTGGATTTTCCGGATGTTAAGGTAAAAACATTCTTTGCTTGCAATATAACAATGAGATCATTATGGTTAGTAGCGTTGGTTAATAAAAAAGAGGGAAAAATAAAGCTTAGTCTAAAAAACGCAAATACGTGTAAAATAACTTTTCTTTAGAAAATCGGTGAAGTCGGTTAACAAAGGCCATTTTCATTTGATTTAGTACCGTAATGGTACCTGTTTTGGCGCCGGACTCCCATTATGATGGTGATTTAAGCCAAGCGGCCCTGGTGAATCCTGCTATCGCCATTCGGTTCACTTAGCCGTCACCTCAGGTTACAACCTTACTCATCGTGATAAATCATCAAATGAGTCTTGCCGGACTGGGTCAGTAGCCCCTTACGTTTTAGACAGAAAGTTACAGGTAGTCTGCGGTGTCGATGCCCGAGGTGGACCGCTATACACCAACCATAAAAAATATTATAATAAAAAAGATTGTTAGGGTTTTTTGTTTGGTAAAATCATTTTCCCACCCAGGGCAGAGGGGAATCTGTCAGACTCGAACTGGCTAAAATCCAGCCGGTGTCCTTGAGCAGCCTTTTATGTACCGGAGTCGCAAATACATGTGTCCCGCGACCCCGGCGGGCTTTGGCGAACTAAAGGGGGAACCGGTATTGTGCTGAAAACAAAACAATATTTAACTGATAATCCCACTCTAAGTGAAACATAATGAAACCCGAATATTATACAACTTTCTCCGGTACATTTTCAACGCTGAAAAGTTAATTAGTTGGTGAAACTATTTTCATTACACTCCGGTGCCTCGTTTGAATTTCAAACTGCTCATTCGAAGTGGTTGCAGATGTTAACTGTCAAGTTTTTGGTTGCCATGGTAACCGAGTCATTTGATAAGTTTGGGATACTGATTTTAATACGCCCTTCGTGGTTCATTAAAATTGGCAAAGTCGTGTTGGTTTTTTACATTGCAGTCCGTTCATGACTTTTACCTAACCATACCCTGATACGTAAGGGGCTATCGAAGGACACCGTATATTTTAGTCAGTACAAGTCTGACAGTATCTCCCGTCTCGCTACGGGTAGGAGAACTCATTTTATGATTTAACATCACCATCTTCCTGCCCTCATCCCATTTTACTTGTGGTCGGCGCAACACGATTTTTTCTTCCATTCTCCCCTATCAGACGTCACAGTATTAATTACTCCTTTTTCATTCATATCATCCCTTACACAATCCATCCATCTTTTCTTTGGCTTTCCCCTTCCCCACAATCCGTCAATATTCATACTCATCACTCTCTAAGTCACATGAGCCCCATCCCTCCACATCACATGTCCATACCAAGACAGACGATTCCCTTTCATTTTTTCTGTAACAGGCGTCAGATTTGATGATATAACAACGTTAACAAAAGTTTCCTCAATGGTATGCTAGTCGATTGATGTACCACTTATTGTATAGCAACCTTTTTCTTCATATAATATAATAGTAACGCCCTACTAAATGCAGGGGCTTGGCAGGGCGCGGAGTAGATGTTAATGATTGAAGGGGAAAGAAATGAGCTTGTATTTTACTGTTACTAAATGAACGGATGGAACTAGAATTATATTTTTATTCAGTAATTTATACATTTATTATTTATTAACACATTCATTTAGGTTTTTTCCAGCCACTTTATTAATGTAGTCTGTCCGCCCTAGTTCGGGTCACAATAATTAACAACCCATTTTTTTGTTTATATTTTGAAACGTTTTACAAAATATTCTTATTAACTTTTTAAATATAAATAATACGTAAAAAAATAATAATGGATTTATTTTTATACAGAATGACAGAGTTTTAAAGATACACAGATTATTTCAAATTTGGCAATCATTTCAGTAAAGGTTCATTCAGTTAAGATTAGAGTTTGTATCCGAAATAAGCATATTGCGGCTATCATTCCACTCATTGGGGTCGCGGGACTTATTTCATTTCAGTGACCCCGGAACATAAAGGGCTAATGAAGAACACCGTGGATTTTAGTTACTACAAGTCTGGCAGTCCCTCTCGCCCTGCCCGGGTGAGAGGACTCATTTGATGATTTAACCACTATAAAAAAAAACATTTCGCTCTTATATTTACAGGATATAACGCAAAATAACGCTTCTCAAAACATACAAGAATAGACCACTACGTATCAAGGAATAGAAGCTACACTATCAAAATCAAAACGTTTATTTCAACTAGGCCATAACCGGTACTTTTAAACTGTCAAAAGACAAAATTAAACTAGTACAAAAATAGTTATGGTGCTACAGACATAAAAACTGTGAAAGTACCGTAGGTGCTCATTCCAAAGCGTAGATCTCTATGGAGAAGAATGAACAAGAAACTCTATGACCTATGTGTCTGTCTGTTGACAACAGTTGTCATTAATTACCCACTAGTGACATCTGTCAGTGACGTGGCGCTCGATGACAGATCATTAAACACGTCCCGTTTGACACCCGATACGTTTGAGCTGTGAAATGTTATTAATTTGATTGTGTGTACTTGATTCTAGGGTTAATGCCCTTTATGATGTAGTATTGTAAGTTGTTGTGTCGGGACTCGTTTTACGATAATACAGACGCATATCAATTTATTAAAGTCTGTTTTAGCACAGTATAATAGTTTTAGACTATCACGGTTTTCTTCGTACCAGAGACGCTGTTCCATTTTTCCATACAAGAAACGCTGTAAATACTGGAAAGATGCTGTAAAGTACTAATAACTCGTGATAAGGGCTCTGCACTAAAAATTGGATAGCCAAAGATGTAATAAAGAAAAAAAAATTAAAGCCAGTTAGGTAAAAAAAAAATTGCAATAATTATCTGCGATCTAAACTTGCTTCAAAAACTGGAATTTTACTAAAGTCCGTCGTTATAGATTATCAAAAAATATTGGACCCGTATTTTTTCTTTTGTTACTTATACCAACATTGACGAAAATACAACACTTTTAAAATTGTCAATACGTCAGAAGCAAGTGCATTTTTCACTTTTTTCTGACGTCACAAGCCACCATTCTCGAATTTTATTCGTTATATCTTCGTAAAACTGCATTAATTCAACAAAAGAAAATATACACATACCTACATTAGAGCATAACGCTATAGTATAAAAGAGGCTCACAGCAAAGCGCTGAATTTCAGTGGAATACACATCATTCGAGCTCAAAATCGAAACTAAAACCTCATGTTTAACAGTAACTAATTATTCAACACTATAGAATTGCAATTACTGTCCATCCATGTTAAAACAAGCACATCAAACCCTTTGAACACCCGAAGTTAGTGGCAAATAAACAGGAAAACATGTCCACAAACGATTCGCGCAATACAAACACTACTATCTGATTAAATCGCTAACTACGCTCGTGTTTGTATGTTTGTCACCGATTCCACGTATGTATACGTGTGTTCGACGTGCGAACTACGTGTGTATACGTCTGTCCGACGTATGGACTACGTATGTATACATTTGTTCTACATGTGTATACTTGTGTCCGACGAACGGTAGTCCATTGGGAATGTGTAATGAATGTTTGCATAAAATTCAATTAATTTCACCGCGGTGTTTAGCTTACTTGTCGTTTGTATTTGGTTTTTATTTTTATTACTATTTCGTGCATTTGGTTTTAAAATTTGAAATTGCTTAGTGCAATTTACAGGTAAATGTTTATATTTTTTATAGTATTCCTCGGCAAATATTCGTAACATATTTTTGAATACTACGAGAGTTTATGCTCGTATCGTATAAGCATTTTTTTCCATTCCTGCTCTGCTTATATGTCCCTCTGTCATGGGACCTTTTTAAACAATTTAAATGATTTTCAATTCACTTTACCTTTTCTAAACAAAGTCAGTGTTAATTCAAGGATATTCAGCGTTAACTAGTTCAAAAGCAAGGCTTGTCTGTATTTACACATGTTCGCACATTGGTAGATCAAGACTTACTTTTTATCGTGGTTAAATCATCAAATGAGTCCCCCCGCCCATACTGTTGGACTCGTATTGGCTAAAATCCATGGTGATCTTACAATAGCCCTTTACGTTCCAGGGTCAGGTTACCTGATGGGACAGTCCCGCGAGTAATTCAAGACCTGCGTTACGACTATAGATTAGGACATAGTTATGCTAACTTTTTAACCGATTCTGTGGTCCAGCAAGACATTTTTCTACACTCGTACAAAACCTTGATAAACTTAGTGAGCCGTATTTCGGCAGTCACATTTATCACAGAGTGCACATACACCACATCAGCAGTTCCAAGACGTGGATAAATGACTCGCTGAGTTATGTCCCGAGTGCTGACTACTTCACTTCTTGTACCCGACGTGACCCTAAAGATGTGGTTCCACCGGTGTGCGACACTGTGCGGCACAGAGTGCGACACAAATGTTCGCTCCGATGATTCAATCTAGTGAATATGAACGAATTGTGCGCGCACACGTGAGCAATCAACTCGATAATTTTTTTAAGCGCATATTGCTGAACTCAGTTCAGTGAAAATGTTCGCACGTAGTGCATGAACAAAAGTGGCGCCCAGCAAGGCCGGTGGACATAGAGGCAAAATCTGATCCTAGCACGTTGACAGTCCCGTCTATATTTGATAATCTCATGGTACGTGCCATAGTTTCAGCCAGTCCAGCCCAGAAAACGCAGTTCAGTTGCATTTGGCGAATGAATTACATACAATACACGGACGGACGTGACAACTAGACTAAAAATTTCATCATCAATCATTACATAATAATATAATGCACGGACAGTCAACGTGCTAGCTTAGTACGCACACTACAGAAGTGCACGAACAAATTTGTCGTACACTACTTTTGTATTAGTGGAATCGTACCATAAAGTGCTTCACAGCATTACAGCAGTCTTACTTAAAGTATTCCGTCTTAAGAGATGGATGTGGAGGTCTTGAAGTTAAAGTTTTTGACTAAGTACTCGTGTTATACTGTATGTTGCAGGGGTAATAAAACCAGTATAAAATGATATATTGTTGAGTTGAAACTTTGTACTGAGCTAGGTCAGAGGCTGAATTACGAATTTAAGGCGGAAACGTTACATAATAAAATAATTGTTGTCGTTTGTATGGCATGGGGGACTTGCTATGAAAATGGTCAACCATCAACGGGGTAATCTCGGCAAGCGTAGCATCAAGAAGATGGGCTTGCGCAGCTGTTATTATTAAGCCACGGGCACGCGTAGCACGGCGATTCAAGAAAAGACAAAGTTATTTCGTCGTTATTTCTTCACAGATTGGCTGTTTTTTTGCACAAGTATGACACGATTCTTATACCATTAAAGAATAGAATTGTATCTTTTCTATATTTTAAACATTGCTATGCTTAAATTGATAAAAATCTAAAAGATTTTTATCAATTTAAGCATAGCAATGTTTAAAATTTTGTCGTTTTGTCATTTTGTCTATTCTCCCGTCGACAAAACCCTTTTCTACGGCGCCATGCTACGCGTGCTGGTCCTCCTTGAAAACGATGATTTTCAAGTTGAATGCTTCGAATTTCCTGTGTAGAGTCCGTTCATTCGTATTAGGCAGTCAGCTCAAAGTCAAAATTTAAACCCGACATGCGACTCAACTTGTCACAGCTATAACCTTCCGCATCGTAAGAACAGTTCTATTGTAAAAGGAATAGAGTAGAAATCAGTCAGTCACACAGTTGGTCAGGTCGTAAAGTTACGATGTTACTTAGTAGTTCATTTGTGGGGATTGCAGCTGGAGCATCGAGTAGTTTACGACTTACCAAGCTTGCTTATGACGATTTGTGCGATTTGAAAACACTACTTTCTAAAAATGAAAATCGTCCTTGCTACTAGGATATAATGATGCAATTCGACTGACTAAACGTCATCGTAACGAGCGTGTTTTGTTTTTTACCTACTCCTAGATAACCGCACGTTTTATGACATTATGTCGTAGTGGTAAGGATGATTTTCAGTTGTAGTTGAAATCAGCAAGCTTGCATAAAGGTAAGGTTGCCACAGTGGCACCACTGGCAGAAGAAATGTTTGAATGGCCAGAGAGGCTCACAGCGTCGGATTTCTCGAAGTGATTTCCGACCATCGATCGTACATATGCATAGCTCCATCAGAAATTCCCCTGTTTCAGCCACTGAGTCTGTATAGGCCCTTATTGCATGTGACTCAAAGATAAGTAGTAAAATATTGATGTTCTAACAATCCACTTGACACCTAGGTATACAATTATTTTAATTTTTGATCTATTCTTTTTACTTTTTTCATTATTTTTCTTTTTTTTTCCAATTTGTCATAATTGTCAAATATATTTTTTTTCTTTAAACCTTCTTCAAAGCTTAAAATGATGATAAGTTAGTAAAAAATGCTTTGATTCTATTCTTACATTAAATAATATATTCAGAGCTTTAAGAGCTTAATTCAAAAGCACACAGTCAGCCATTTTGTCCTTGAGTTTATCACGAACAATATGGCTGACGTGTCGAAATAAAATGTGTCTCTCACACATACGTCTTATTAAAAACGTGTTCGGAATGAATAAAGTCAACTTTGTAGTAAAAGTACTCGTCACATTGTAAAGTTCGTTAAATAAATAAGCTCGCGCTTTTTGCCCTCGGAGATAGGCAGAAACTACATAAAGATATAATCCTTAAGAACTTCTTTCAGAAATTAGGAGAGATTATTTTATAAAACTATCAATATGGACTAGGACTGGCCTGTTGGTCTAGTGGTTAGTGACCCTGACTGCTATGCCGGAGGTCGTGGGTTCGATTCCCACTCAGGACAAATGTTTGTGTGATGAGCATGTTCATTTGTTCTGTGTCTGGGTGTAATTTATCTATATTATGTATGCATTTAGAAATATATAAGTATGTTTATCAGTTGTCTAGTACCCATAACACAAGCTCTGCTTAGCTTGGGACTAGATGGCGTTGTGGAATGTTATTATTATTAAAAAAAATATATATATATCCCTTTACGTTCCGGGGTCACGGTAGCTCGTTAGTCCCGCGACCTCGGCAGGCTTTGGCCTTCTAAAAGGAACTCCGTCATATTGCAGCAGCGTTCCACGTGTTTCCTTTCTGCCTTCTGAGGCGCGCGTGTAACACTACGCGCAGCAGTTTCCATAGTCGGACAGCGAGTCGCCCATTACTCGCCACCCGCATGCCCGCGCCTTCACTGGCCGGAGATCGTCTCGCGACGTCCGTGGGAGTATGGGATGATAAAGAATTTTATTTAACTATTTTTTTTTTAATAATATTTTAACGTAAATTTTTCGGTTTGATTTTTGTTAAGAAAATACTTGACAAGCTTACATGTATTGTTCCCATTGTGATTGATGTGGGCCTTGCCAAAAAGATTGTGAACGAATATTAAAACATATTTTTCGACATTGATTTCGTTCAAAACTGAAATTAATAACGCTAGGCCAGGAATATACGATACGCATACAATGAGAAAGAAAGACAGAAAAATATTTATTTGGCGCAAAGGGACCATGATAGACACAAACATTAAAAAAAAAAAAAAACTATATCTAACACAAGAAAAAGTAAAAGAATAATTTTTGTGTCTCACGGCGCGCCATAAAGTTTAAGTTAGTAAAAAAAAAAAAAAAAAAAGCATAACTCAAGACAAATAAGTTTTATAATTATTAACATCGTATCTTCGTACTAGTATAAAAAAGTAGACATATTATGGCGTAATAGATTATGCTGAAAGTCAAATATTATGCAGAATGCTTGTATACAATCTTTTATGAAAACCGAATGCTTCGCAAACAAACAGACAAACAAACAAATGAGTCGAATATATTTGTTTGCCCTACTTTCACGTCAACAATTCAACCGATACGCATATATTGAAGGAAACCTTTCATTGAAAATTATGGGAACGGTTTTACATGGTATGTTCCATTTTCACGTCAAAACGGTTGGACTGTTTTGATGAACCTCGGCTCAGAGATTTATTTAAAGTTAATATAAAAATAATGTCTACAAAAAGTCATAAAATTACTATGAGAAGTTAAAAATTTGTTGCACACTTGTCTCTAAGAAAGTGTAAATGCACAATGGTCCATAAATCAACGTGAAATGCGTTTTGATGTTGACAGTTTTTTTAGAAAAGCGTTTAACAGAATGTTTAACGTTTTTAGTGTTTATTTAACAGCAGTTTAACTTTTCTGTATCGATTGGGATGTTTAACTTTTTGATTACCAACTCATTAATTATCCCTTGGTAACGTCATACCAGTGCATAAATTATCCTATGTGTCATAAAATACCCGTGAAAAGTAGCTTTATGTGAAAAAGTAACAAATATTTATCCACGCTCACAAACTTATTTTAAAATTCAGTTTATCACGCCCAGTTTTTACACTTGAGGCCATTGATAAAAACCTAATAAAATAAAAAATAAAATTGCCTTTAGATAAAACACAATCTTTGTCTTACAAGACACTGGCTCTCCACAGATTTATAACCATAAATATTTATGTGCCAATCGTTAAGATTAATAGGTCTCACATCCATAGTATAACATACTTCATGATCAAGGTCGAGTATAGATTCTACATAATAGCAAAGTTTTTCCAGAAGATCTATTTAAGTAGCACAGATTGTTCTAGAACACTACTTGTCTGATCTGCTCCAATCCTGGGCGAAGGCTTTTCTCCAGTCTGGGACAGTTTTTATTTTTATTACGACGGACGTCGCCCATACTGGGCCAGTTCTCATAGAGGAAATAGTTGGATAATTTGTTGAAGAGCCACAAATATGCAAAACCAGTATGTACTGACCGTTCATTGTGTTAAATGATTGGAAAAAACGAAGCCAAGATAAACTGGTTCAGTACAATGTTTATCTTGTCGTGGGTCTATGTTACTCTTAAAATATTATTAATAGTCTTCCAATATAATGATTTAAAGACGGGTCCTCCGTCTTTAAATTTGGAATATGGTATATGGATATTATGGTATATGGATTTTCAAGTATCGGATTTCATGTTTACGTTGCTAATTTAAAAGTAGGCTCAATGGTCTTTTCAGCAATATAAACCATAATCAACATTCAATAAAACACAATTAATAAAATAAACAACGCTGAAGGAAAATAAGACGGAAGAGAAAAAATCATGCACCAAAATAAAAAATGTATTAGAAAAATATGTCAAGAAAACAAAGCGTAAAAGGTACTCTATGTTTTCAAAGACAACAAATTAAAAACACGACAATAATAAAACCCTTTGTTACAACACTGTTGAACAACGAATATCTCATGCGAGCAATACAGAAGACGTCTCAATTATTACCCCAAAAACTTAATGAAGCCATTCCCTTAAATAATGAGGGTACTATGTTTAACCGAGGCCTTTCCTTACCCCTTACCCTTCCCCCCTTACCGTACGTCTTGCAAACACACCCCGAATATTAACAGTGATATTAATAAGATTTTACTATTATTACTCTTATTGATGTCAAAGTAGAAAATAACTCATGGATCAGACAAAAAGGTCGTCGGGAGAAAGGACCTTTGGTTATTTGCTTCGTAGGGCGGCCCGCCTAGCTGGGCGGGCGGCAGTAAGGCGCCAGCCGCGGGCTAGGCCAGCTGCGTCCCGCCGCGATGACGTCGCTCTCGTAAAACAAAAATATTATAAACAACAACTGTGCTGGTTTTTGTGGACTGTAGTGTATGTGTAGTGTTAGTGTCTGTTGTTGAAGTGTAAGACAAAAAAATACTAAAAATAATATTATTGACGTATTAATAATTTAATAATAAAATCTTATGACCTCGTAAAAAGAAAAGACACGACCATGTTAATCTAATTTAATTGTATGTCATATCCAATATCATGATTTGTTTCTAAAAACATACAAAAAAAATTGCTGTGAAGATATTTTTTCCTTTAAAAAAAGTATCTGGTCCTTAAGGACTGAAATTCGAGGTTTTTTCCTAAAGAAGGAACAAAATAAAATTATTATACCAACACGTAGTTAACAGTTTTCCGTGAATATACTTATTCTTGTAAGATTAGCATTACAAACGATCTGTTCTCGTCCTTCGCTGGCAGAGGTTTCGCCACAAAGATAAAACTTATCTAGCTTATTTTTTTATACGTAAAAAAAATACTGAAACGACATCTCGCATTTTCGTCTGAAATAACTTAAGCTGAAAATCTTCTTGACACGCCAGTGTTTTTTTTTTGGTAAACTGAAAAGAAACGTAACTTTTAACGAGTATAAATAGGACGCAGAATTAATATTTTGTACATAAAATTGTAATAATGTTTCTCATCTTTTTGCCATACACAAAAAAAGTCACAAAACCAGTCACGAAACCTTGGTATCTTTTGGCTTAAAATAATTATGTCAAAGATGGATAATTATATATTTTGGTAAAACTATTTTTACAGCACAAAAAAAATCTGAGAATTTCAAAGAAAAAACCTTTTTAGAAAAACACTTTATAGAAACCCTTTTCTAAAATCCCCAGAAAAGATACAAAAGAATGCCTTCTTATTCATAAGATGACACACAATTTATTTTTTTCAGGAGAGAGGTGCCTTTATTTTCGTCCCAAACTGTAATTTGTCCAAAGTCTTGACTGAACAGATTTTTAATCTAGCGAAAGATTAATAGCCTAATGTTTAATTAAAAAGTATTTTTCGCTTAAAAGAAATACTTTTCTTTTGAAATGAGATGTACTTATTTTGCCTTGTCACCTAATCTAATCTAACTTTTAATGTAGTCTAATTAATAATGATTTATAAATGCGAAAGTTCGGATGGATGGATGGATTTTTCAGTCACATGATGTTCTTGATGAAAAGCTCAGAGATAGAGAATGCAGTAGATACACAATCTCTATACTGAATTTTAGCAAAACCGTTTTAGTAGTTTAGGCGTTCAAGCGTAACCAACATACAAACAAACTCACTTGTGCATTTTTTTATAACATTGAAGATTAATAGGATTAGTAAACATAATTTTAAACGTGGATTTTTCTTTTTAATTTACTTATGCACACACTTGTTTTGTCTATCGTGAGTGCGTAATACAAACATTGAAACTTATACACATAAATATCCCGACCTAGAACAACGATATCATACAAATATTCGTTCCATGCGGGAATCGGACTTGCGACTCGCAGCACAACAGTCAATCATTGAACCACTGCGCCAATCATAACCCCAAAAGACATTATTAGAGTAAATAAATCAACCATGAAAACAAAAGAAATATTAGTTTTGTTGCCTCCTCTGCCAATTAATATGGTTTTAATCAACTTCTAAAATAGGCCTTCTGTCATGTATACAAGATAATAAATCTCTGGATCCAATGTCTTCATGACAATACAATAAATTCAATTAGTGCTAAACATAATTAAAATGTCATCGTAAATCAGTCAACGGTCTTAATTTAATGAAAACAGCGTAACATTGAAATTATTTATAAATTATTGTAATTATATTTTTGGATCATTGGTTGAATAGGTTTTCAGTCGAAAGAATTTCAGGTGTTTTATGATAGCTAAAATCTTGGGATTTTATGTCAAGAATAATTCTTTTATGCAAGCGTGCTTCACCGTCGACCGCATCATTGCTTACCATCAGGCGAGATGGTGGTCAGACGTGAGCGTAACTTAAATTTAAAAAAAAATGAAGAAAAAAACATTGTAATGGAGTTAAATACTTACTATCGAGCAATTCAGCACAATTGACTTCTATTATTTAATTCTATAAAAGTTATTAAAAGTTGCAACCCTACAAAACGGCTGGTGATTTTTTTTTGTCGGTTATGGTATGTTACTTGCTGCTATGGAACCCTATATGGGTGATTCCGACTCGCAACTGGTCGGTTTTTTTTTTTGTAAATATGATAAGTCTTATACTTACAAACACTAACACATAAAAAAAAAATTACATATATTTTTTTAAAAACTGCAATGAATATTTTGGATGGTTGTGTGGTAACACTAACGACTTTCTAAGAAACATGTCTGTGAAAAAATCGTACAAGCTAAAACCAACACCGTATAAAACAAACCAAGCTGCTTAATGTCACTACAAGAGTTATGGCCGCAGTACAAAGAAATAGGTTGACCGATAATTATCGGCGACGTCTGACTACCAGTCTCATTGTTTATCGGCGTCGAGCTTCTACCGAAATAACGTACGAAAAATTCCGTCTATCTTATCGGACTTTTCCAAAAGATTTACTTTCTTAAACTGGTAAGATTTCTAAGAAATTCTTGGTTCTGCTGGGAAAGAATGCGTTTTATCTATCTTCTATAATATAAAAATGGATCGCAAAATGTGTTGCTAAGCTCATAACTCGAAAACGACTGTACCGATTCGGATAATTCTTTTTTTGTTGTGTTTATAACCATCGGGATCGGGTTTTAGAGGACCGGATTCCACCCGTGCGAAGCCGGGTCGGGCCGCTAGTTTAATAATAAAATCTCACACCAGTAATTATCCCAGCACATTTTTGCACAAAAAAACTCATTTTTTAATAATTTATTTTCATAATACAAAGTCACTTAAAATCTGTCTGTATGCACATTACTTCGTCTATTAGTTTATTTCTTCAAAAGTGTAAGTATACTTTTGAAAAACGTCGTTTGATACGTCGTGTGCATTTGTTATTGCAGTTCTCGTTTCCATATCACCCTCGACTACGCAACTTATAGATTACTATAAGTTGCTTGTTCTCCATAAATATATAAATAACTAGAATTAGAAAGCTTGTTATGGAATTCCCAATCGAGTCGTAGTCGAGGGTGATATGGAACCGAGAACTGCAGTAACAAATGCCTGCGAGGCATCAAACGACGTTTTTCAATAGTATACTTCCTTGGCTCACCTTTACTTGGCTTTATGTTGCATACCATCAGGTATGCAACATAATGCCAAGTAAAGGTTCCTACGAATAAAAATGGAAAAAGTAACAGAAAACTTAGGATATAGAATAATTTTCGAGTTACACGCGAGCGAAGTCGTTGGCAAAAGCTAGTAATCAGTACTATAATGAAAGTTAACTTTTTGAAAGATACGTTAAATGTGTTTTATCTCTTAAAAGCAAAGATAATTCAAACTTTAGACAGACCTGGACTAAAATCTAGGTGGGTGGTGTAATTTGGCGACAGTAGTTGGCAGCCTCCAACTGCATACGTGGGACGATATGACGTCGTTGGCCAAGTTGGGGTGGATAACACAACTATTATGACTATATTATAGAACAGGGTGAAAGGACCCATCTTGGACAACGTTGGTTGGCAACAAGAAGGAAAGAATTTGGTACTAGATTTTGGCCACGGATTCACCCACTTGGAACAAGCTCATGAGAACTTAATACTGGGATAAAAGGTATCCTATGTATAACTTTATCAGTCTTACTACAAGAAAGTTAAACATATGTTAAAAACTTGACGAAAAAAAGTGTGACTGCAATAAAGAACCCTTAGCTACATGCCGATCCGACGTGTCCTCACGGCGGCGATAGGCGGAGACCTCTCGCGCCCGGCATTGGTTTCGGCCATGCTGCGGAGCGAGACGGAGTGGGAAGCGGTCGCCGCCTTCTGCGAGGCAGTAATGCTCGTGAAGGAGGCGGCGGGCCGCGAGAGAGAGAGGACAGCGTCCTCCCTCCGCCCCAACCGCAGTGGTGTACGCCCACGGCGCCGTACGTCGCAAGACGATCTCCGGCCACCGTAGGCGCGGGCATGCGGACAGCGAGTAAAGGGCAACTCGCTGTCCGACCATGGACCATGCCCGGGTCGACGGCGCGTCGTGTTCCACGCGCGCCTCAAAGAGCTGTCAGCAAAATGACGGGGCCCCCTCTCAGAGGGCCAAAGCCTGCCGGGGTCGCGGGACTTATTTCTATTACCGTGACCCCGGAACATAAAGGGCTACTGAAGGACACCGTGGATTTTAGTCAGTACAAGTCTGACAGTACCTCCCGCCCTGCCCGGGGTTGGAGGTCTCATTTGATGATTTTACCACGATAAAAAAAAAAAAAAAAAAAAAAAGCTACATGCCGATAACTCGCTGTCCGACTATGGACCATGCCCAGGTCGACGGCGCGTCGTCTTCCACGCGCGCCTCAAGGAACGTCAGCAAAATGACGGCCCCCCCCTCACAGAGGGCCAAAGCCTGCCGGGGTCGCGGGACTTATACCATCACCGTGACCCCGGAACATAAAGCGCTGTTGAAGGACACCGTGGATTTCAGTCAGTACAAATCTGACAGTCCCTCCCACCCTGCCCGAGGTTAGAGGACTCGTTTTATGATTTTACCACGCTAAAAAAAAAAAAATTTTACATTTACACTTTTATTAGACAAGTATTCAAAAGTATGTTATATTTCTTTGCAGTAAGACGGCATTCGTCGTACCACATAAAGTTAGTACAAAATATTTCTTTCACTAAAATAAAATGTTCCAAAAGTATTACAGAAGTAAAAATTCAAAAGAAACGTTATGAATATTGATAGGTCTCAATGGGACTCAATTAGAAAATAGATTGGCTTCATTTTTTAAAAGAAAACGCCGATTTCTCGACGTGACGGCGTTAAAAAATTAAATGAGCGGATCCATAGTAGCGGACGATACGGTATTTAGATTTTTATGCACCTCAGGGATGAAAGATACGGTCAAAAAAGTTTATTTTCTTTTTTCTTTAACCTTGTTCAAAAATTGTTCTGAAAAACATTCTCCTTATTATAACTCGTAGACTCAGCTACAAGTTTGTTGCATTGTATGTTTTTATCAATATTTGTCCATATTATTAAAGGTTTTGAGAGTTCATAAAATATATTATTATTTTTTAGTCTTTTTTTTTAAGTCGACTCACACACGTATGTTTCTAGTATAGTGGGGGCGTTTACATACTTTTCAGTTCATATACAGAAACAGTCGGACCTGGAACATCTGCATCAAAGCAACATGTAGATCATACATAATTTCTGGGTGAGAATCTTACCCACGAAACCACTACGATGAAATAACATTAATCTGAATGAGTTTTCTTTATAACCCAACTATAAAATGAGTACGGTTTTGTGCTAAATTATCAGGTGTGTTGCTAAATATTGACTTCCAAAATAATATCACACAAAATCTAGGACTCAATTGAGCTTAATACCTAACTAATTTGTAAATAAATCGCAACACGTATAGCTGTCATTTTCAGAATTGATCATAAATCTAGTCTAAAGCTGAACATGTTTCATAGCCGATTTATTGTAATTTAGTTCTAGTAATGTCTTTCAGTAATGTTTCGTACTTTGTGGTATTTGATAAGATAATGGCGCACGTTAAAATTTATATTAGTGACCCTTGCCCTTTACAGTTAATTAATGAAAACCAATTAAAACTATTTGTAGGTATTATCAATTAATATCAATTTTCTAAAAGAATTTTATCTCAATTGAGTTTTTGTCACGTAGATGGCCAGAAAAATATAAAAGAAAAGCTAAGGTGCTTACACTTGGTCGCGGGACTTATACCGTCACCCCGACCCCGGAACATAATCTGACAGTAAGGGGTGGGATGCCTCATCTGATGATTTTACCACGTAAAAAAAAAGAAAGGTTTACACTTAAAAAAAACTCTTGAACCATACAATCAGATTGTTTCTTATACGCATAACAAAATTACTTAAAGTAACATACAGCATTTATCTATGCTACCTTCGCCTACCGCTTAACACAAACATGGGCATCATAGAACCTGGGTTAGAAACTGATGTTGTTATCACAGTACAATCGTCCCATAAAACTCACATAACAGCGGACAAAACAACAAAACTAGTGAAAATATACGTTTTTACCTGCGTAATAACCATAGAACCATAGAAACTAGAGTTATTTAGGTTCATTGAACGCTAACATTGATATTCCACGGGATCAAGACGCGTAATCTCGCCACATCATGGAAACAAAAGAAAAACAATAGCGGGGTGTTTCTGTCACTTCTGTTTTTGTCAATTTTTGCACTACTAGAATACAATTCTTTACAAACAGTAACATGCTCTCTCACTCCAAATCTCGGAACACGCGGAATATCCATATTATTCTTACCTATGGCAAGTACATAAAACAGCCCTACCTTCTCCAATCTATAGTAATAACCCTGTTGCTACGTTGCAAAGGGGTTATTCTGAACCGATTATTGACAAATTCCCCTCAGAACCTAAGACAAAAATAACCCAACCTATTTTAATCATGCCCAGTCAACCCACTCCTTAGAACCCCACAATACCCCTCTCCTTGCAATTGACTCACTTTGCGTATATGACAGGCACCTGACGCGGGGTATAGGAACCTCCCTTTCATCCCCTTGTCAACGTCACAATGGGATGTAACTATATTTTTATAAGTTCTCTGGGTGAATAGTAATCCTTCTTGGTTATCATTCTTGGTGATGTATTGCTCAGTTTGATGTTTTGTTGATGTCTTGAAAGGAGTGATAAGAGTGAGTGATGTTGGGATATTTTTCGTGTGAGTATGTGGGCGCTTTGGACATAAAAGAAGGCTTAGATTCTTACTTTTGAGTATTGAGTATTGAATCTAAGCCTGACGATTGACGTACGTATACGTATAATTTATTAAAGGTATTGTGTTAATGCCTAATGCGATATTCAAATTAGTTTTTAATAATTTCGTGCCAATTTATAGTATTTTAACTTTAGAAAACCCCGATTTTATGTAAATTGACATTTTTTACCGATAACCCTCTTAACAAAATTTTTCAGATTTGAAATGAAAAACCTATTCGTATTTTACAGGTACCGATGTGAGTTTAAAATTATTAAACTATGTATAAAAACTGTATTAAACGCACAAAGCTTAACTTTTATCATAAAAAAGAGCTACACAGAATAAAAATAGTCACATAAGATAGATATTATAGAGCAGTGGTGGCCCAGTGGTATCGGTCTCGACTTACGAGTTGTAGGTCGTGGGTTCAAACCCCGCCAGGCGCATTACTTTGAGTAATTTATTTCATCACCACTGCTCTCAAAACGGTGAAGGAAAACATCGTAAGGAAACCGGCATGTCCTAGAACCAAAAATTCGAAGATATGTGACATCTACCAATCCGCACTGGGCCCGCGTGGTGGATTATGGCCCACTCCCTCTCTCAGAGAAGAGGCCTGTGTCCCAGCAGTGGCAACATTATAGTCTGATGATGATGATAATGATAGATAGATAGGAATATACCATTTTATTAATTTTGGTCACGCTACAATTTACCTGCTTTTTTCCAATCACCAAAGCAGACAATATAAAATCTCTCTAAATAAAAATATCCTCAATTAAAATCAAAATCATTCGGCTCGAAGGACCGAACAACCCCAAACCTCCCTCAAATGACGTAACACAATGGAAAAACACAACAAATGGGAAATAAATTCCACGAGTTTTTTCCGACGATTTCCGACCAGCCACGAAGCCTGATGACTGAGAACTTCGGTTTTTGATCGTTGAAATTATAACTGTGGGATTTTTACGGGTTGTTTTATACTCTGTGCTTTAATTTTTTATTGTTAAAATTGAGTAGGTATTAGATTATTTTGATCAAATGATTTTCTTTTTGTAAGTTATTCCCCATTTTCAGTTGCAGTCAATCTTACTAAATATTATGTTTAAGCATGATTAAAAACACTTGGTCTCAACGGCAGACGACACACTTTTTTTTTCTACGTGGTAAAATCATCAAATGAGTCATCCCACCCCGGGCAGAGCGGGAGGGAATCTCAGACTTGTACTGACTAAAATCCACGGTGTCCTTCAATAACCATTTACGTTCCGGGGTCACGGTAATTCGATAAGTCCCGGGACCCGGGCAGGCTGTGGCTAAACAATTGACTACAACGTGATATAGGTTGATTTCCCGTACGGATCAAATGGTTGTATGCAAATAATATGGGCTACAAGTAGTTGATCCGGGTCTGGCAGTTTATATTATTATGTGGGTTTAAAAGTCGATATATTACTAGACTCCGCATGCACGATCTAAGGAACAAAAACTATTCTGTCAACTCACTGAGGTACTACGTAAGCGAGGGGGACGGGGTACTGCGTTGTGATTGGCTAATTCAAGGTCTGTTCTGTCTCAATGTATGTTTACGGCTCACTACTGTGAGGTCGAAATAAGACGGATATAAGACTTTTTTTCCTAATGTGGTGACAGACATCGGTCGCCTGTTATTAGGAGTCTAGTAATATATCGTCGTTGGAGAAGAAATTCCTAGGGTGAGGCTATCTAAAAATATCTAGAATTCTGGCTAACAGTACAATCACATTTAGGCACTCATTTTATAGTTACTTAGGTTATGAAATAAAAAAGAAATTGATTTACTAAGTTCCGAAAATAATCACAAAGAAATGAGTTCTTAATTTTTTCTCTCAAGAGAATAAAATTCACAGAACTCTACTGAAAGCAGATCCTAATTCTCACGTAATTGGAAGGAAGCGTGTCTTGGGCTGCTAATAGACGAAGAAAATTTTGAGTTTCAGCGAATTTACATAACAAAACAACCTTTCAGTAATAATTATCTAAATCGAAATTATGGGCTTTAAATCAGTTCAAATCGAGATGAGACGTAAACGGGCACCTTTCATTATAGCCACTCAAAATTGAACTTTATTACTGATAAAAAGATAATACACATTTCATTGATGCCACGATGCAGTGCAACGTCGAGCCTATAGTTTAACAGCCGCTCAAAATCTATCTTTATTTATTACACGAAAAGATACACATTTCTAAAATAATCATACCATGTCGCGTTGCATCTCGTCGCATCGCGTCGCGTCACGTCGCGTCGCATCACAGCGTGGTGTAAACTGATTAAAGGCCAATCTGGCAAAAACACTGTTCAATATTAACTTGTAATTTTGTGCGAAAATATTATACGGTGTTGAACGAAAATATCTTCAACATTTATAATATCTGTTTAACATCAAAAATCAAACAACTAAAATCTGAATGTAAACAATTCTTGGACTAAGAGTATTATGGATACAGGTGGTCTACAATGACGTCTTAAAGCGTGAATCTTTAGGCTGTGGAAAAGAGACAAAGCTATACAAGTTGTCTAGCGCCATCTCGGTGGTTTTTACGCCTATATATACTAGCTGTTTGCCAGCGGCTTTGCTCCTTACATCTCGAAAATTATCCCATCGGAAAATAAAATTGGGATAAAACTATCCTATGCGCTATTCCAGGTTATAAACTCTCTGTTTCTGTATTTTATCCAAATCCGTAGTTCTGCGTGAAAGAGTAACAAACATTCATCCATCCAAACAAACTTTCACATTTATATTATTAGTAAGAATGAATGTTTAAGAATAAGTAAGATAAATAGCCTTTTTTATGGTGGTAAAATCAAGACGAGTCCTCCCGCCCAGGGACTCAGGGACTGTCAGACTCGTACTAACTAAAATTCACGGTGATCCTTCAAGAGCCCTTTAAGTACCAGGGCCCCGGTTCTCTGGTGAGACAGTCCCGCAACACCGTCAGGAAGAAAATTAGCCTTACGCTTTCTCAACTATGGGGTAGGCAGGAGCAGCAGAACTCATCCTTTTATGATCTTCTTAGATTTGATGTGAAAAGATTCATACATCAGTACGAATTTAAATTTAATAATAACAATAATTTGGCTGCTAAACAAAAATTCCAAACGGTGGAAGGGAAAAACATAAAAGCTTTTAAACAACTCCAAGTTTGGAATGATTCTGAGAATGAGAATTCTGCGGCAGGCAATTATAACCCCTGGGAATTAAAACCACCTTCGGAGCAACAGGCAAGCACATCTATGTCCAACTCACGAGGAGTCAACCCAAACTTGAGTATAATGGGGTTTACATGGAAAGCTGTCAAATGGGAAATTACTGGGAAGTGTATTTCCAGGAAATACAACTTTTTATTTATACACATCACTTTTTTTTTACTGCACTGTTGGCGTAGTGGTTAAGTTATCGACTGCTAAGCAGAGTGTCGCGCAAGACGATCTCCGGCCACCGTAGGCGCGGGCATGCGGACAGCGAGTAAAGGGCAACTCGCTGTCCGACCATGGACCATGCCCGGGTCGACGGCGCGTCGTGTTCCACGCGCGCCTCAAAGAGCTGTCAGCAAAATGACGGGGCCCCCTCTCAGAGGGCCAAAGCCTGCCGGGGTCGCGGGACTTATTTCTATTACCGCGACCCCGGCACATAAAGGGCTACTGAAGGACACCGTGGATTTTAGTCAGTACAAGTCTGACAGTACCTCCCGCCCTGCCCGGGGTTGGAGGTCTCATTTGATGATTTTACCACGATAAAAAAAAAAAAAGCAGCGTGTCGCGTGTTCGATCCCAAGTATGTGTATGGCCTGCAGGTAGTTGTTCCGGGTTTGGGTGGTTGTGTATGTGAGTTTCTATGTTTGTAAAAGCACCCAGTACACAGGAGAAATCTCAAGTGCGGGAAAACGATTTAAAAAAAAAACGATATAAAAGTTTTAAGTTGATCAAAATCTTTCGACAAAGCTAAAAGGAAGGATTTTTCTTTGAAGTAGTTAGTAAAGTTTTTGTATGATTTCATTTTCTTCAAGCAAAAATACGGGACTTTGCTAGACTAAAATATTTCCCATAAAAGATTAGTATAAGGACTGTAGAACGGCACCTGTTAAGATTCTCACACACACCTTATATTAAGTCCACGTTCTTACGGCTAAACATACCAGCATACCTTTATATAACTTTATTTATTTACTAAACATACACACACAGACACATTCATACATACACACACACATACAGATAGCGCGCGAGTTGAATGCAGTCGGGGTCTGAGGTGAAGAGCCCCCCGCTACCCGCACACCCCACCTCACGCGCCTGCAGTGTAGTACTTTGTCATCCTTGTCAACAGCGCTACCGCATTCCTAAGCTCTGCATTCAACTCGCGCGCTTAGTGTAGGTAACAACACAAATCCTGTTTAAGAACAAAATGCGCGTAGTTTCATAGGCATACAACTACAGGGTGTAACATAAAGAGCTACTACTTAGTTTTTGAATCACTAGCTTTTGCCTCCGGTTTCGCCCGTTCATTATTTAAATATTGTCAATGTAGCTAAAAATAATATAATAATAATAATATTCCACAACTACCACACAACGCCATCTAGTCCCAAGCTAAGCAGAGCTTGTGTTGTGGGTACTAGACAACTGATAAACATACTTATATATTTCTAAATACATACATATTATCTATCTATCTATTTACATATAATAAAACTGTAGAAAAGTTATTTTTGTACATTAAAAATAAACTCAAAAAATATAGCCAGGGTATTAAAGGACAACCAATAGAACCCATTTCTAGCATTTTTAGAATTCTTGTCTGTTTGTCTGTTTATCTGTTTGTCTGTGTATTTGTCCAGGTATCACATAAAATGTACGAAATTAATGTAGATAACTTTTATACACAACGATTAAGTGTAACTTGGAGAGGAATTTAGTTTTTGTTTCATTGGAATCGGTTCAGTCTATCAAAAGATATTTGAATTTAAAGTGTTTCAGAAGTAAAATTACGGGTGCACTTTGGTCTCAAACATTGATTTCGTACGTCAGTCGCGCGATTTAACTTCGAATAGAAAAACTACATTATTCAAATAACTGGAATGGATCGGAATGGACCGGAATGGACCGGAATGGATGGATATGAAAAACGTGGCCTGAAAACAAATACATTGTTCAATTCCGACATCCACGCGAACGAAGTCGCGGGCACAGCTAGTTATAGATAAATTACACCCAGCCACAGAACAAATGATCGTGCTCATCACACAAACTTTTGTCCTGGGTGGGAATCGAACCCACGACCCCCGGCATAGCAGTCAGGGTCACTAACGACTAGACCAACAGGCAGCGAGGCAACCTCAATACAAGTATTAATAATTACTTACTGGGGAGGACTATACAGGGTGAAATTGAATAGATGCGACAAATTGAAATATACAATAATACGTGTTGTCAAGAAAACATATAAAATATCAAATGTAAAATTTAAAAATAATTGGTCAGTTTTAAGCTATGAACGGCGACGTTTAATAACATGAGTGCTCGATGATTATTGAGCACTGCGATGAGTGGGACGAGATTTTTTGATACTTTAATTTTTCTTACATTTATTTTGCATATTAAATGCTGGAATACCGATGATTCGTACTTAAATAAAGCTAATAACATCAATGGACCTTTTGAAAACGAAAACCGCGTAATTTTTTTTATCGATTTAGATTGTTGAAAAAACAGTTTATAATTACTTTGTTACTGTAACTGAAGCTCCCATTTCATTTTGTCGCATTTATTCAATTTCACCCTGTATACCTGTTTCAGGATAAACAACCCACACACACTACTAGCCACACTTGAAGCCTATTATTTTGATAGATGCCAGGCATGTAGCTGATTTAACTTAATCTCAACTTCGCCTCCCACAAAGGACGAACTGTAACTGAGGCTGCTCCCCCGAGTCGGTCTAAAACGTGTATCACAAACTACAGTAATTACCCCACTGACAATGTTATTACCCCTATGACACCGTTACCCTGTTAACCCTCTTTTGGCATTACAACTCATTACCCTAACGCCCCCGAATGACCTCTGCCGAAAGGTACGAAAATAGGCCCTTAATCATTTTGAAAATAAAAATGGTCGTCGGAACGATTGGGCGGCAATAATGTTCCAAGAAATTAGTTTTTTAGGAGTCCCATTTCAAATTATTTAATGGTTACCCGAATTCATTTTCTTTTTTTTTAATTTCTTCGTATTTTGCCTAGTGCTGGGTGTTCACGTTCAATGTTCTCCGAAACGTGTAACGTAAAACTGTTTGTGAATTTCTGTAGAATTTGAAACTGTGTTTTAGAAAAAGGTTAATTGGATTAAATAAGTAACGCAAAACACCTACTTAATGAATAAGTTATAAATATAAAAAAAAATCAACAACAAAATACAAGAAATTGAGTAGTGAAAACCCATTAAAACTAATACAAACAAACTAACAACTAATTAATTTAACCAAATGTGAATATCAAAACAAAGTGCAAAAAAAAACAAAATGGCGTCCTCAAACGGTAAAGAAAGTGCTAAAATGACAGCTTCAATAGACAGTTTAAAACTATCAAGCAAGAACACATCAGTTTGCTCCTCAAAGCATGCATCATCAGAATCAGTGCTATCAAGAAAAGACAAAGAATGTCTCCAAATGCAAGAATGCAAGAAAAAACTCTTGGCTATGGAACCACAGATTATAATAAGAGACGAAAATGTAGTGCTAAGGTCCCCGCCACAGAAGAAAATTGTAATGCCGCCGACGATCAATGCCGAGGTAAGTGCTAAATATTTAAATAGGGCAATAAGAAGGGATGATTGTGCGGTTCAGGAACGCGTTCCTGGAAACTTATAGCTTTTAAGGGAAAATGGGGATGATTTTGGAATGGTAAAACTGTATTTCGTGTTTTTTTTTAACAATATTTGGGCCACGCCAAAGATTTAAATTGTTGAATAAGCGCAATACGTAAGTACATTATACGTTTGTCAAAATAGTTTCTATAAGCTTAGATGGTGTTTCTTTATACTTTCTTAAAGTTCAGATCAAAGATGATAAAAGGCGAAAACGTAGTTTATACAACGTGTAACGTTAATAGCGCACAACCTCTCGTGGGAAGAATGTTTGTTCTAAGACTTTTGAAAATTCGCAAAAAAATGGCATTTTCATACAAAATGAGAAGTTGATCGGGCCTATCAGTATGAAAAATCTTTTTTTTTGTTGCGAATTTCCAAAAGTCTCATTGTTCAGTAACATGGGCTGAGTTACCCCACGAGAGGTTGTGCACTATTAACGTTACACGTTGTATATATTGCATCAGCTTGAAGAAACAATGGAACATTAGTTTAATTATTTAAAAAACATTGATCGATGTGAGTCTTGAGTTATGATTGGAAAAACGGAACGTATCCGACTACTGTCAACATTGCTCCGTAATTCTTTTAAAGAAATAAATGTTTTTTCTGACGTAATTCAATATCCGACCACAACTAAGTATTTAAAACTCGAAACATTACCAGTGACAGTGTTATCTCTCATAAAAAACCAATGGTCAGAAATCTACGACAGAAACAGTGCAAGTACAGAAACAACCAGTGACTTCCATCATTTTGGATAAATAGAAAGGACCATCGCAAATACAGGTCGGCATTTCAATATATTATACAAAAATAGAAACAATTTACTGAAATTACCAAACTATATATTAGTATTTGCATAAAAGTGTTTGTTCTTAACAGTTGCGATTTAAAAACGATAAATTTTTCAATGTAAACAAAAGACAGCTGATTCCAATAGCCAATCACAATCTATAAAATTAATACTGACAGAGGAAATTTCGTTCAGAAATTGAAAACTACTGACTTGGCTTATAGTCTTTTGTCAACACACTGTGGTTACGTTCCGTTACATGAAGATTCTTAGTGTGTCCTGTTGTGAGTGGATTTTAATTGAAAATGGAGGAATATGACAATATCACATACCGTACCCAAAGCCATAAAAATTCGATATCTCAAACTGAACGAGATAATTCAGATCTCTTTGATGCAACTATGGCGAGTTTACCGAATACATCAATAAATATCAGTTCAACCTCATTTGACTTGGAAGCAAAAGTGAATAAATTAACTGATAATTTACAACTAGCCTATCGTGAGATTGAAAATTTAAACATTGAAAATTTTCGGCTAAAGTCTGACCTACAAAGGTATTTGAAAATCTTAGAAAAATATGATTGCATAGATCTTAAGGAGCAACAAGAATTCACACCTCAACAAAAATTAAAAATAGTACAAAACACCGTTGTATCACCTGAAATGCAAAACAGACAAACAGCTACGCCCCTAAACCAAACTCAAAATGATGAATTTACTTCTAATGCACCCAAGAGTGGAAAAACTCCCAAATCTACATATGATCAGGATTCATCGTCTCATTCGGAAAATCAAGCACAGATACAGGAACCTTCAAAGATATTTACTTCATCCCCAACACATAACCTAACCCCCGCAACTGATAATTGTGTCTTGGATGCTCCCGTCGAAGCATCTCATGTAAAAAGGTCAGTAAACTATCCACCGTCAGCAGCAGAACCTGAATATAATTACACGTCAAAGTCAACGTCGCTCAACAAAACCATGCCTGAGCTACAGAAGAAGGTCATTGTTTTGGGTGACGACCAAGGACGAAATATTCGACACACCTTGCAAACCCTGATGGGCAATGAATTCCAAGTATTATGCTTCTGGAAACCTGGTGCAAAAACAACAGATGTCTTATTTGACTCCTATAACTTTGATTCTTTGACCCAAAACGACTATGTTATTATACTGACCGGTACAAATGATACTAATCCGCTTGACTTTCAAATTGACCTCGGTGTTTGGTTCAGAAGTATTAAACATGCCAACATTATTGTATCAGAAGTCCCTTATAATAATCATCTAAATGAACGATCTTTGAATAGTCTGCTACGTCATGTATGTAAGAAATATAACGGTCTTTTTGTGAATATGGGATATAGTCAATTTGTACCACGAAGACAGCACCTTCTTACTGTTAATATCTGTAGATTTTTATTAAAAGAAATATTACATATCGAATTCAAAACTAAATTTGTATCTTATACTGAGCAAAACCGAATTCTCTATAACCTAAAGACTGACCAATCTACTCAAACTTGTAACAAACCTAGCGACATTGTAATTAATTTTGACAAAGGTACTCAAACTTATGACATCCCTGATCAAACTATAATAGACAGCAATTTTTCTATCAGTATGGACAATGGAACTAAACCTGTAAATAGCAATCATTGTTTTCGTGTATAAATACGTAAATATCCTTCATCAAAATGTTAATGGCTTGATTGGCAAGTCGGACTTACTCACTCTCCATTTAGAAGAATTATGGGACAAGGGACAAAGTATTGATATATTGTGTATCACTGAACATAATATGCTAAATGAAGACCAGTTCCATTTAACTATCCCTAATTATGAACTAGCCACATTTTCAACGCGGAATACTAGGCGTGGTGGTACCTGCATCCTTATAAATCGTATGCATAAGTACAAAGCCATTGACTTGAGTAAATTCTATGTGCCTTATGTTCTTGAATGCTGTGCATTAGAATTAATAATACATAAATTAATAGTAATTTGTATCTACAGACCACCTAAAATGAGGAATGACTGCTTGGAATTATTTTTTACTAACTTGGATGGTATTTTGCGGACGTTTGGCCTCGGTGACTCAAAGAAAGTGGTTATTTGCGGTGATTTTAATATAGACACATTGACTCTATCAACGCCGTCTACCGGCTTTCAAACACTCCTTCTAAACTATGACCTAAAAATTGGTATTCATCAGCCTACACGATTGGCTAGTGGAAAATGTATAGACAATATCGTTCATAACATAAGAGGGAGTAAATGTGCGGTACTTGATCTTGCCCTATCTGATCATACTGCCCAAGTCATCAAATGTCCTGTTAAAAAAACTTGTTCAATTGAACAATGGTATGCACTAAGACGCGACTATTGCCAAGAAAACTTAAATAAATTTATTAACTACATTCGTAACCATAGTTTTAGTGAAGTCTATCAATACAACAATCCTGAGGAAGCATTTAACTGTTTCTATGATCTATTTAAGCTTTTGTATGATCTCTGTTTCCCTTTAAGAAAAGTTAGAATAACTCTGCGTAAAAAACCAATGTGGATCTCCAAAGGAATAAGGCTTAGTAGCAAACGTAAAAGAGAAATGCTGTGGCAATACAGGCGTGCTCCAACATCTAAAAATAAACTCCTATTGAAACAATATTCTGCTCGTTTAAAGAAAATAATAACATTAACCCAAAAATCTCAAAATAACTTTCAAATAAATTCGGCCAAGAATAAATCTAAGGCGACTTGGAGTATTATCAATAAAAATAAGGTTAACTATCCTAGAGAAAATATACCTGAATATTTAACAATAAATGACAATAAAATACACGACCCTCGACTAATTACACAGGCTTTTAATGACTACTTTATAGATGAAATACAACCGAATCAACATGCTCCTTCTTTTACAAATATTTCGACTAATTGTAACTCTATATTTATTCCCCCTACAGTTCCAGCAGACATAGAGACTATAATTCGCTCTTTAAAAAATACTCATAGCCATGGATATGATGGCATCATTACCAAAGTGGTCAAACAGGTAGCGCCATTTATAGGACCTGCTATGAGTCATATTATCAACCTTTGTATTGAACGTGGTCATTTCCCAGATAAATTAAAAGTAACTGTTATAAAACCTATTCATAAAAAAGAGGATAAAAGCATTATGGGTAATTATAGGCCGATAGCACTTATACCCATTTTTTCCAAGATTATAGAAAAAGTCATACACAACAGCCTCTCATCGTTTTTTGAAAATCATGATCTCATAGCAAAAGAACAATTTGGATTCAGGAAAGGTAAATCCATTAATATGGCAATTTATGACGTGATCAGGACAATTGTTTCCAATGTAGATACTAGAACCCCAGTGGCAGCCTTGTTTATGGATATGTCTAAGGCATTCGACTACGTAGACCATAGTATATTGCTTAAAAAATTAGAGCGTTATGGAATTAGAGGAACTGCATTAAGCCTATTACAATCTTATCTCTCTAATCGAACTCAAATCACAACGCTTGATAGACTATGTGCTACTTCAAAAGTTGTAAAGACATACATGTCACGTCCTAGGAAAACTACCTATGGTGTTCCCCAAGGTAGCATACTTGGGCCTCCATTATTTAACATTTACATAAACGATATGCCTAAGGTTATTAAACATCAGATGGTCTTATTTGCTGACGACAGCACAATTCTATTATCTGGTAATGACATGAATACTCTTGAAAATGACATAAATGACGCTCTTAAAAGTACAATAAATTGGCTAATAAGTAATAATCTAAAAATAAATCTTGAAAAAACTAAAATAATGACATTTCACCAAAGAACAAATAGACCAAACCTGAATATAATATATGATAATGTAGCAATATCTGAAAGTGTAAGCACAAAGTTTCTGGGCCTTTACTTGGACAATCATCTGTCCTGGAAATATCATATCGACGCTTTGTCAAAGAAACTTAGCCAATTTGCGTATGCTCTCTATAAATTATCTAAAACGGTTAACCGCATAACAGTAAAAGTTGCCTATAATGCTTATGTGGCTTCTAGTATTAGGTACAGAATCATTTTCTGGGGTAATTCCACTGATAGAGACATCGCTTTTAAAGCCCAGAAGAAATGCTTGCGATCATTTACAAAACTGCAATCGCTGGATAGTTGTAAACCATTGTTTAGGGAACTTTGTCTGCTCACTCTACCGTCAATGTACATTTATGAAATGGGAGTGTTTGTTCGCTGTAACCTGCACTTATTTGAGGCGCTGCGCTCTCGGCGTTATCGAAAAACCATTCATGTTCCTTCTCATAAAACCGCCTTTTTCGGAAAAAGTGTGCTAGGTATGGCACCAAAAATCTATAATAGCATACCAGCAGCTATTAGAAATAAAGAGTGCCTGGGATCCTTTAAGAGATCTTTGTTTAAGTTCCTTATAGACAAATGTTACTATTCCATCACTGAGTTTGTTACGGATAAACAGAGACATGAAAATTCCGACTTGCTAGTTAAACATTTATGATTCCATTGACTCCTAGAGCATGATTTATCAATTGAGCAAATGTAATTTATTATTTTATATTGTGATAATATTTTGCCTATGTTTTATATTCTTAAATTCTGGATTATTATGATTAACTATTATTATTTTATTGATGTTTTGATTATTATTATTTGTATTTTTTTTTTAATGAATGGAATGTCTATTATATTTTCATATTGTTGCATGTACCTAAGTTAAATTTGCATGCCTGTAAGGTAGATCAAAGAGAACAATTTTTGAAAATAATGTTAACACCTTATGTAAGCCTTTGATCAGCAAATAAATGATTATGATTATGATTATGATTATGATCCAAAGAATTAGATATAAAATATAGTAAAAATCACGTTTACAATTCGACCGCCCTCTGCAAATGTGACTAAATCGCTGTCTATCTAGGTTCACGTGTCAGTAATAAGGGTGGGTCCAGACTATCTACCATTTATTGTGTGACAAAAGTTCTTGCAAACTTAAATCGTTTGACGCGACCTCTGAGACTGGAAGTTCGTCTAACTTTGGTACTAATGCTAGGATTTCGTATTAAACTATTACTGACTTATTTTGCTACCCGCATAGTCTTGTGTGTGAGTTGGAGGAGACAAGACTTTTCTTTGATAGTTTTTGTCACTAGACGTCTTAGCATTAAAATCGTTTAAATGTTTTCAAAATCAAATCAAAAAAATCAAAAAAAAAAAATATCACATGGGCATGCATAAACGCTTCGTTTGGTTATTCGTTTTCATGCAGGAGAACCTACAAGAAATTCCATGGCTATTCTTTTAAAAAACATTTGTGTTTACAATGTAATTATTAGTGTTCATTCACAGTAATCCGTCAAAGACGATTTCACAGGTATGGAAGGGCCTCTCTCAATTGGTACTGGCTGATACGATGCCCTTTGGTGAGCTTTAAAATATTTGAATCACTGCCCTACTTCTAAATGGTCCGTTGCCACATAGCAACAACGGATTCCAGATTTTTCGTCACGTCTAAATGAGACAGAAACATTTTGCTTGTATATCCGAAAAAAAAGCTAATAACGTATATATTTTTCATGATAATGTTATTTACACATATTGTAATTATTTTTGGGCATAAACGTTATATGTAAATACGGGGTTATTGCTCCCAATTTGGCAGTCGCACAAGCTGGCGACTTGACTCAGCTAAACTGCCCATTATGTCTAGGCCTGAATCTGAAACTATTATTTAAGTAGAACTTTGAGATTTAAATCAGTACAACAGTTGCTAATAAGTATGATCAACCTCAAAGTTGTTTTACCTATCGCTCAGCAAATAATAATTACAAAATCATTGATGATATATCTATACGGCTGGGCCGATTCATTTCACAATTATTTTTTTTAAACTGAATATTTTTTTGAAACAAATGCTTCGGTTGGAGTACTTTTATTGTTTTTTTTTTATATACTAATTTGAATCCAATATTCATCGTTAAGACTGGAGAACGTCTGTCAGATCAGCTAGTTTTTACACAAAATATCCAGTGGTAAATCGGCCCCAATTCACTCGTTGTAGTTTGTGGGTTTGAACCCAACCAGGCGCATTACTTTGTGTAATAATATTTCATCGGCACTACTCTAAAATGGTGAAGGAAGGCGTCGTGCGGAAACGGGCCTGAAACCAAAAATTCGAAGACAAGTGACATCTAAAAGCCCACACTGGGCCTGCGTAGTGGATTATGGCCCACTACTTGTAACAAAAAGAAGGCCTATGTCCTAATCGTGGGAACATTATAGGCTGATGATGAATTTCCAGTACCATCTGACCAAAAAAAAATTAAAGAAATATAACTATGTATACAGGGTGTTTCTTTTAAATTGGCCAAAAGAGAGAAATCTGTATCATATAAATGGGTTTTTTTTCGTTCATACAATTTGTATGAAAAATATTTTGCTAAATTTGACCAACTTCCACCGTCCCGATTTTTTTCTTCCGATACAACGAAATGATCCTTACACGAAACAGAGTCGAACAGCATTAAAAAAAATTTTGGTCAATTTCACTCATTTCTGTGGACAGCTCACACTTGACCAAAAAAATAAAAACGCCAAAATTTTTAGAAACAAAAAAGAGCTCCTCCTAAGAAAGTTTTCTCGTATCTCTTATGGATGCACATTTCTCCCTTTTGGCCCATTTAAAAGAAACACTCTGTATAGCTATAACCTTGGGGTCATCATATCAAGCGTGGATAGGTTACTTCTAGGCAATCTTGCTTTATCGTCGACCACATCTTCGCTTACCATCAGGCGAGATAGTGGTCAAACGCGAACCTATAATTAAAATAAAATAAAAAAGAAAGTTAATAACACGCTATATCACTAAAATTACTTAAAATTCCCCATTTTGCCAATGACCTCGTTAAGTCATTACCTCAGAGTTTAATGGCCCGGATCCCTTCTTTCTGAAGTTCCATCTGATTGGAACATCGGTATCTAAGTTCGTACGTAAATCAAGGACTTCTAAGGTAAGCGTCCACAGGTCCGCATCGCACGTATCGGACGCATCGCATCAAACGGATTATTAGACTGCGTCCATTGTATCGGCAGCGATCGGAATGCCGACGCGAGTATCTGCAATCAGATTGCCGATGCTATCTTTATTCGAATTTTTGTAGTGATCGTACGTGCGACAAGTGTTTATTAATGGAGAAAAGAAAAGAGAAAAGCGATGAAGAAGTCGTTATGCCGTCCACTTATCGGCATTCCGTATGACGTCATCGGTACGCATTACCGATGAGCAGTCAGTACGGTGCGGATCATTGGACGCTGTTGTATGAGTACTTATACAAGGCAACTAAAAATCCATTACGTGCGATGCGTCCGATACGTGCGATGCGGACCTGTGGACGGTTACCTTTAGCCGATATTAGGACGCTTCACCCCGCTACCCCCCGCTCCTTCGGGGGGTGTCGGGGTATTGCTGACGATGTGAATCTTAAGTACCCTTCATCTTCCGATTTCTTTTGAAGAGGTACAGTTTCTTAGTGGGTATATTAGGTGTCAATGGTAATTTGCTTGATAGAGGTTACGTAGCCTTTTGTGGCTTGATTTTCTTTAGTAGGTATTCCTAAAACGTATTTTGTGAAATTCAAACGAAAAAGGAGTAAAGAATAAATTCCATGTTTAGTTATTCCTACTTCCTGGACTTGTTAACATCTCCTCGATTTCTCCAAGATCCCGTCATCAGATTCTGACCTGATTACCATGGGTCCATCTCTAAATTTTACAATTTCAAAAAAAAGAATTTCGAAATCGGTTCAGGCTCTTTTTTTACGTGGTAAAATCATCATGATGATGAGGCCTCCCACCCCGGGCAGGGCGGGAGGGACTGTCAGACTTGTACTGACTAAAATCCACGGTGTTCTTCAATACGGTTCAGGCGCTAACGAGAAATTGGTGAAAACACATTTAAAAATAAAAATTTATAGATTCCGACGAATTGGGTACCTCGAACCTCGGTTGAAAACTGTTACAACTAAAATAAATTTTTATTTCACCGCTTTTTACCGTAATCCCATCTAAAGCTATTCTCAATTCCCTATCCCCCCCATCTATCCAACAAAGCGCACTCTAATATATTGCAGAAAGCGGACACTTGAGTGACGGCTACAAAAGCCACATTTTGGCAACCCGACGCCGCCTGGCAAAACAAACCGAGTAACGAAATATACATAAAATAACTTTGTGCCTGAAACACAGGGACCTTCTGCACGAAGAGAGAAATGAACTGAAGGGTCCAGTTCATGGGCATGCGGGCAGTGAGTAAAGGGCAACTCGCTGTCCGACCATGGACCATGCCCGGGTCTACGGCGCGTCGTGTTCCAAGCGCGCGTCAAAGAGCGTCAGCATAATGACGGGGCCCCCTTTCAGAGGGCCAAAGCCTGCCGGGTCGCGGGACTTATTTAATTACCGTAACCCCGGAATATAAAGGGCTATTGAAGGATCACCGTGGATTTTAGTCAGTACAAGTCTGACAGTCCCTCCCGCCCTGCCCGGTGGGGGAAGGACTTATTAAGATGATTTTACCATGATAAAAAAGACGGTTTATGTTTAAATGTCTAGACTAACATTATAAAACTGAAGAGGTTGTTTGGTAGAACGCGTTAATCTTAAGAACTCAGGTTCGGCTTACCGTGTACTTATATTTTGTTCGACTATAGCGTGTGTATGACCGAGTTCACATTTCCAATAATTAAAATACCTAATTATCTGATATTATCAAATACTTAACGCCGGTTGTGTTAAAAGCGGTACAGTAAATGCGGTGTTAAACCACCTCCAATAACAATTGAACCGATAGAAACGATGCTACACGGAGCTATGTACGAACAAGCCCTTATTCAGAGTAACAAAATATAACTTTGTATAAAGGTTGACTTTGTCCCAATTTCCATGGCGCGGGAATTGAAGAATAATATATGTACTTGTCCATGTTTTTTCATGTTATTTTTCAGGAGTGACGGGGCTGGTTTGGTGTGTAACTGGGTAAATAAAGATTTTGTAACGGGACAAAGTGTGTTTGGTGTCTTTGTCTCAAAAACTGGCTGGATATGTATAATGTTATGTAATTTTTAGGGTTCCGTACCCAAAGAATAAAACGGGACCCGATTAGTACGACTTCGCTGTCTGTCTATTTGACTGTCTGTCACTAAGCTGTATCTCATGAGCCGGGATAGTTGGATTAAGGCTGTGCCTATTTGCCTCTATGAAGGGCCCGCGCCTGGTAGGATAATGTATTGAGAGATGAAATTCAAATAGTCATCATCATCAGCCTATAAATGTTCCCACTGCTGGGACACAGGCCTCCTCTCTGATAGAGAGAATGGGCCATAATCCACCACGCGGGCCCAATGCGAGTTGGTGGATGTCACGTCATGTCTTCGAATTCTTGGTTCTAGGACATGCCGGTTTCCTCACGACGTTTTTCTTCCCCGTTAAAATAGTATTAGCAATGACTGGCCTGTTGGTCTAGTGGTTAGTGACCCTGACTGCTATGCCGGGGGTCGTGGGTTCGATTCCCACCCAGGACAAATGTTTGTGTGATGAGCACCATCATTATTTTGTTCTGTGTCTGGGTGTAATTTATCTATAAAATGTATGTATTTAGAAATATATAACTATGTATAACAGTTGTCTAGTACTCATAACACAAGCTCTGCTTAGCTTGGGACTAGATGGCGTTGTATGATAGTTGTGGAATATTATTATTTAGTTAGGTGTCTCTAAATGTCGATGAAAACGGGATTTTATTAGATTTTCAACGCAATAATTCAGTGAAACATTATTATCTTCACTTTGCAGACATGCCGTGAAACTTTAGTAACAAACAACTTATTTTGTTGTTCTTGAAAATTAGACTATATTTGCATACTAATTAGGTTGTTTTCACATTTAATGGACGTCTTAAATGCTTTAGTTCAGTAATTTTCTCTTCGTCGTTTTTAATGAACATCTTTTAAATAAGGTAAGGATTTAATTTCCTATTTTAAATTTCAAATGGGTTTAGAGGAAAATGCAGTTGATCCATTTGTTTTTTCCGAGTCTGTTACATTTTTTATAAAACGATTTTTCTTTATGCATATAGATGCTGGTAATAGGTATTAAATGGTAAGGTGCTTTTTTAATTATCTTACTTAATGAATTAATTTTTTTTAACTCACGTAATCTCACATTTACTAACTTCCAGACCTGGAACATCGACCTACATGTATGTCATAGAGAAACTTGTTAAGGGCGGGCATCGAATCCGTGACACTTATTACATCAGCTCATCCCCAACTTGCCGATCAATTTACACCCCGCATAGTATAATATATTTGTTTTCCTCTTCATATAAATATCTGGTCTCTTTCACGCAAAATATCACAAAGAACCCGAGGACCCAAACCCTAAAATAAACCACCGATCTATTAAAATACATCGCAAACCAAACACTTCCATTTCAGCCCGAAACTTTTGAAATAAACTCGACATTTTCAACCCGGTGTCTACCTACACTATAACCCAGGTTCTCCAATACCGTAATGGACGACTTAACTGATTAAATTAGGCCCTTTTCACAACGCAGGATACAAGCCCGGTCGTTGGTCCTCGCCTTAAAATTTAGTATCACTCAACCAATATAACGTGATACATTACAGTGGCGCTGCTCGCTAAGGAAAACGTCATCCAACTGTCAAACTCAGTACTTTTAAACGTAGTTCCAAATTTCACCGCGTCTCAAGTTACTTTGGGCGTGTAAAAGCAAGTTTATTGCATTACCAAAGGATTTTCGCGTCGGGTCGTATTAAAATTCGAAGGTTTTCATAGTACATTGGGGTGGAAATCGGTTGGTAAGATTTTATGAAGTGACATTTTAATATCCTCGTCGGTACGTGCCACAGGACTCTTCATTTAGATTTCTGTGGTACGTGCCTTTGTGGTGAGTGCCGGACTTTCTGTGTTATATTTTAAGAGAGAATCGAGTCTCTTTCAAAAATGTATAAATATTAAAAAGTAAAATTTAATTAAAACAGTTAAAACAAAAATCACTATAAGAATTTGTGTTGATAGTTGGAACTTCTCTAAATTATACATAGAGATAGTTTTACCGAAGGAATGATCTACACAATGACAATGATCCACTAACTACACGTTCAAGCGACAAAGCGTCGAAGCGTATGGTGTCTGCAACTGTTGAGAAAACGAATGAACTCCCTTAAAAGAAGTCATGAGTGAGCGTCAATTGCAACGTTAGTAGGTACTCACCCGCAGAAAACGTGTTGCTAATGGTTTCAAATAAGAAAAGACCAACCCTGGCACCATATTGCGATGACATAGATGTCAAATCAATCAAGTTAGGTAGGGTCAGCAAAATACATTATTTTTCTACAGAATGCGACGAGACATTTATTGAATAAGGAAAAGTAGGAATTGAAATATTTTATGTTTTTTTTTGCTAATTGTCCTATGCAAGTGTCAGTATTGACAGATAAACGCCATTTATGTATTGTTCGTCATTGTCCTATTTTTATTTGAAACCTATTATAACGCTTGAAATACATCGCATCGCCCGAGGTCGTGAAACGGGCGTCTATTGCCTTACTTATAAAATAAAACATATCATGAAAATTTCTTTTGTTGCAAGTTATCCAGATCCTGGTCAGGGTATGATCATGGAATCTTGGAAAACTCTTTAATTTCTAGCCCTTAATTCGGCAAGAGCAAAAATAAGCGAAATTTTGATTTATTTGTTTATTTTTGTCATCATTAGATATCCCTAAAACCAGGAAAAATAATGAAAAAAATCTAGTATATCTAGTTTTTCAGTAAATGCATGTCCAGTATGCTGGACATTGCCAGGTTTGCTGAAAAGTAACAAAAAATATTGATGTCCAGTGTAATTCCCATTGTCGAATCAAGGATATATTTTATTACTTTTATAAAAACTGTTTTTTATGCAAATATGCTATTTTATGTTTAATGTTTGATGCATTTTGGCTTAGAAAGTCATGCTTAATCCGCCCTAAATTAAAGAAGTGTAGTGAAGGCTCAATTGAGGAATGTCCCCTCTTTTCAACGGTTTTTTTTTTCCTTAGGAAGGTTAAAGAGGGCAAAAGGCTTCACATTTCAGGAAAACATGGATCTTTCTTTGAGTTCTGTTCATCTCTAGCCTATTTACGTAAGACACTTGACAGTAGTAAAGGGACACAATTTCGGAATATATCTTAGCAGGTTCATTAGAGGGGTCGTTATGTAAGATTCACTGTGCACTTCGATCCAGTGGAAGGTAGTCCGTCGAGGACAGGGTTTTATGATAAGATTGCTGTTAGTTTCGTTGCTTTTTAGAGCATTCATATGGCTGTGCTCTCAAATAGAAACCACTTACCATAGTATTGCATTGACAGTGGCCTGACAGCTGTTGGGGTTGCTGTAAGGGCAACTCACTCGCATTGGAAGGTTGAGATGTAAGTGCCTAACAGTAGAAATGTCAAATATTCTGTTGAGGGCAATAGAGAATGTACACCAGCTCTAAATCATGTTGGTTTTTGATAATCCTGTGTAGGTGTGTTCTAAGTTCATTATTTATTGGTTCAATGTGTGACCCCGTTTGTTTTATAAAGTATTTTTTATTGAAAATTTATCTTTTTGGTATCCCTATATTGCAAGCAACCAATAAGTGGTGGAATCTCCATCGTCCGATTCAGTATCCAGGTGTAGTTTTTGCCCGATGGGTCTAGGTGCATAAGTATGGTAGCCGGTTATTTTGCTTCCTGATAAGAAAATAGGCTAAGAAGTATTATTTGAGGTATATAAAGTATTGCTGCAGTTGGCATGGTAGTTATGCAGCCATTTGTTGCAGGGAAGACCACTTTTCAGAACCTCTAGAGACATAAAACTGTCTTTAGGAGTGCCATCTCTTTTTCACGCGCGCTTATTTGCCACTTTTTTTGCGGCGTGTTGATTTTTTTTGAATACTTATATGTTTTATTAATGTTACTTATCAAGAAATTTAGAGTTACACACATAAAATGGACGTAATTACATAATACATATAGTATTGAATTGAAATGTCCGTATCATTGGCAATGTCCAGTATACTGAACATAACTAAACCATACTAAGTTACTGCAAACCTGGCAATGGGAAGTATACTGGACATGCAAGTTTTACAAAGAATACTGCAAAATCTATGATATATACAATGCTTGCAGTGTATGTATACGTTTGTATATACCATCTGAAATGTATAAATAAAAAAAAAAATTCCTCTTTTAGAACAAAAAATTCGGGTAATTCTAGAATTATCAAGAGCGGGTAAACCTCGTTCGTCCTGCCTGACATTGCGGAGACTACTGCTGGACCAGGTGCAGGTGTTCATTGACAGATATTTTTAGGGTAATAATACAGGATATAACCAACCTATCTGATACAAAAAATCTTTAATATGGTTTAAAATAAATGTACCAGATTTTTTCAAAATCCATGTCCAGTATACTTCCCGATATCGAATTAAGGGCTAGAACATACGAATATTTTGTTCTATGCAGACATTGAACTTGCAACACCCACCGCAGCAGTCAGTGATTCAGCCTCTTTGCCAACCCGCTCATTAAATTTAAATTAGCAAGAGTAAGTCAAAAAAACAAATTGTATTCAAATGTATCCGCAAATGATGTTAGTTTTCTTATTAATCTGTCGTACAAGTTCAACATGCAATATTATTGATGAAGGCACGACTATTGTAGTACTTGATAATGACAAAACTACTTATTTTTTGGAAAACATGGAACAAGCACGAATACCTGAACTTATATAGCTTACTGTAACTTTAGTCACTTAATTTATAATCTTAATAAATTATTTAGGAACCTATCAGTCTTACGAATCATAAGTATTCTTTCAAATTGACAGTCAATGCGAGTTACAGTAAAAAATGAAATAATACGCGTCCTGTGGTTTGTGCCTGTCTCAAAGGGATGAAAACGCGCGTTTATGTATGTCAATAAAATGATAATTTAAGTAAATGACATACCCGATAACAAAAAGTGACTACTAAAATGACACTAGTAAGAATTATTTATTGACTATCACACAAATATTTAAAACGAAGTACCAGTTTTGTCCCGATGCACCACTGCATCCCTATTCACCCCGTTTGACCAGGTATGTCTAAATACAAAATGACGTCACCTCTGCTAAATTCTAGTTGCCATTTCTGGCATACAGCTAGTGTAACTACACCATAACTTTCCCACGGTGCCGTGTCCATTAAAAGCACACACAAAATAAATACAGCTAGCAGTACTACAGTTTTACGCTCATCCCATTGGCCAGGGATTGTAAAAGTCAACTGTTCGTTACTTTAAGCCCGCGGGCGATCCGCACCGAGCTGCCAATATTTATAGACGCGCTATACCGAGGGCCGGGGGTGAGTTTAAAGCGGGCAGGTTATAGCTGTGTAGGGAAGGTATAAGGGCTTTTATTCCTTACTGGATAACGTCTTGTTTTACTTGTACATGTACAGGGTTTAAAAAAACATTACCTTTTTTCTGACCTGGCCTGAAACTATTTGCGTCCAGCGCAGACGCGGACTTACGGATGGCGAGTTATATGGGTGACTCGCTGTCTGATCATGCGCCTCGCCTCCACGTGCGCCTCCAAGAGCTATCAGCAAAATGACGGGGCCCTTAGAGGACCAAAGTCTATCGGGGTCGCGGAACTGTCTCACCAGGTAACTGTGATCCTTGAACGTAAAGGGATATTGATGGATCGCCGTGGATTTTAGGCAGTACAAGTCTGACAGTCCCAGCCCTCCCGTCCGGAGGACATATTTGATGATTTTACCATGTTAACTTGTGTTAGTAATGAGCACGTCTGTCCGTACCTTTATGAGCACGTCTGTCCGTACCTTTAAGATTACCAAAGTCTCCCGAACTGAAACGATTTTAGACAACGCGCGGTGTTAGGTATTTTCGTTAGGTTTTGAGAATTTCTTAATGCGGTTGCCAAGCCACGCCGCCCTCAGAGCCTGCGATAAAAGCTATGCAATAGCTTAAAAACCCTTTTTCTGAAGCATTTTGGCAAAAGATTGCTAAGGAATTACTTTTTTGTTGTTGTGTGGAATCACGTTTTACGGTAGGGTTCAATGAAACATCAAAGGAGCCGAGTCTTTTGACAACAACCGGTCACAAAGACTCCGGGCGAGGCATGTTGGTGTCATTGAGACAGTTATACTGGTTGATGGTATGAACCACACCTTTCTGGGCTATTCTGTAAGAATAGAGCCTTGTCAGCGAAGAAACTACGATCTGTCTTTAGTATATTTTCAAATTTATACTTAAATAAAATGTAAATAAGAAAATTAAAAAAAACCCCGACACAAAAACCAAGTTCCCTTTAAAAAGTAAAAATAATAAAAATAAGTAGCGTTGGGGGACTGCAAAAAAATAAATAATTTGGAGCAGTCCCCCAACGCGACGTATTTTTATTATTTTTTATTTTATACTTTTTATAGGTACATACTTGTGTCATTTTATTTTGCTAAGAGTACTATCGATTAAGTCATCAATATTCCCTTTCATTTGATACCCAACTCGAGTATATTTGGAGACCCTCGGTTACCTTTCCCCGTTTTCAATCCCACAACTTCTAAACGGCTCAACCGATTTTCATCAAACATGTGTCTAAGAACACTCGCAGGTAAGTCACCTTTCATACAAAAAAAAACTAAATTGAAATCGCTTCATCCGTTCGGGCATAATAATGCCACAGACAGACAGACATACAGACGGACAGACAGACAGACAGACCGGGGTTAAAGAATACAGTTGAAAAACCAAAGACAAACTGTAGCTTTGTCCACGACGACTTCCTACCTACATAGTAGGTAAAAGATATCGTACAAACGGTTTTGCTGAAATCATTACAGGTCCGTCCAGCAACGGAATTTTAAAACATAACTATTTTTTAACCGACTTCAAAAAAATAGGAAGTTCTCAATTCTTACGTCTAGGTGAACCGATTTTGATGATTCTTATTTTGTTCGATGTTGTACATAAGATAATTTATTGTGATGGTTTTTGAAGGCGGTTATTTTGTTATACATAGAGTGCGCATGGTGATTTTATCACTACGCCGAACTGTACACACGGCTACTCATCAAGCTATACGAAACCAGTATTAGCTGGCCGTTCATTGTGTATAAAAATCGTACAAAGTGAGACCAAGACAAACTGGTTTTTATATAGCTTGATGCGTAGTCGTGTGTACATTGTTCCCAGCCATTGTTTGATTGGTTTCCAGTTCAAAGCACATCTATGAATATTGGTAGCTGAAGGTATTATTGTGTTGTGTGTTAGAACTGAGATTCAAACAGATTCAGGACATGTGCTTGATGGGTTGAAACCTAACATGTTTGAATAGTATGCTGATTGTTGGGGATGGACCTGACAAAATGGATAACATCTTCATAGGTCTACTTGTACAAGATACAGATATTTATTTTGTAAAACATGAGTGTAGAATTATAAAGGTCTTAAAAATAATAAAAGGTAGCTACATGTTTTGCCAATCATGGCGTACAAAATTAGTCGTAATAATAGTACTCTTGAACGATTTCGTCTTTCGATTCTCTCTCTCTTGGAGAATAGTCATTTGCATTGTAATAACCATGTAGTTCGTCTCTGTAAAACTTTGACGTGTAATAATATCTACACTAATAAGAGGAAAAATTTGTATTTTTTTATGTTGTGTTTGTCATGAATAAAATCAAAAACGACTGAAGAACCGATTTTAAAAATTATTTTACTGGTTAGTCCTGAGTGACATATAGGCAATAAGAGGTGGGAGGTAAAGCCGCTGGCAAAAGTTAGTAGATGATATTGCTAAACGATCTATTTTTGTGGTCATCAATCATCAATTGATCATCACTTTATCAGCCTTGGCAGCAGAAGAGGCAATCAGACTCTTAATAATTAAAAATCCACCTTTTTCCTTCAGTACAGATTAGAGTTCCAAGATAGCTGCTACCTTGAGCAATCAAATCTTGATTATAATCATTCAAACGATACAATGCAAAGACTTTTTCGCTTTCTTTGAACAAAAGCTCATCGCTTTGTCGAAGCTATAATAATGAGATTCCTCCCGCAATACCTTGTACACACGGCTACACATCAAGATATGGAAAACCAGTATTAGCTGGCCGTTCATTGTGTATAAAAATCGTATGAAGCGAGACCAAGACAAACTGGTTTTGGTTTAGCTTTTTGTGTAACCGTGGGTACATCTACAGCATCTACATGAGAGTATTTTTACAAAGAGCATGTGTGTCTTCAGACGCTCGGTTTTTATTAAAATGTTATTATTACTTCGGGCTTTCATTTTATTCCAGTTTTATTCGTTTTTATTCGAAGAGGATTATGTAATACGAAGAACGACTGTTTGTTCATTAATTTTAAAGGGATTTCTGCGGATAAGTCCTGCTAGCTTTATAAACGATAAAAAAATGTATTTATTTCGGATTCAAGAGCTTTTTTGTGTTGAAGAGAGAGTACAATCATGATTACGAGATGCGTGTATGGAGTTTAAATTCTTATTCCCCTTAGCATAATTTGTCTTTATAGTTACCAATGCTGAGAGTGGGCTAGAATTCATTATTCTAGTGTAGATTGCCCAATGATAGTCACTGAACTGGAACTACCTTCAATCTAGTGTCTATCAGCATAATTATTATAGCTGTGAAATTGCGTCTATTTTTAAGATAATATACATACAGTGACTGGTATTATGTTTTCGTGAACCGACAAATAATAGAACAGAATCGATTGTATATTAGGTAATATTATAATAAGTACTTTTTACCAATAAAACCTGTCATAAAATTCAAAAATAAGATACATGGCTTCGATGTTATGAAACTTTACGCAGCAGTGTTGTTATCCAATACCAAGAAAATGTTAAACAAAATATAATTCAGCAACTTGTTAAAAACATGTTTCAGAAACTTATTTTTAACTTTGTTCTGTTTCAGTCTCATTTTTATTACAATTTAACCAGGGCCGGATTAACTCTGTAAGGGCCCCTAGGCAATGCCCCTTTTTCTAGCGGTTTGATCCGCCTATAAGCGTGGCCCGAACGCCTGCGTGGATTACTGATTTTGCCGTCATCCGATGGCTTAACAACCTGTCTAGGTCTAAGATAAAAGAGTCAATAATTTTGTAACTGAGAATCATGAACCCATTGTTGTTTCCACTGCTGGGACAGGCCTCGTCTCAGTGCGAAGGAGTGGGCTGAAACACATTATCAAAACTCGATGCGTGTTGAGTCGAATCAAAATGTATTGTTTTCTATAGACCAGAATCTCACTATGAACTTTCGACGCGACACTGACGCCATGCCTGCACATTTGATTTGAGACAACACGCATAACGATTCATCGGGTCGCGTCGCGTTTTAAAAATGTGTTTCTGCCTTAAGAGACAGGTTATTAATTTTCATTTGATGAAATATCTTTTTTCTTGGTGCATGCATAGGGTACCATGGTCACAGCGGGGGCCCTTGGCAGTTGCCTACATTTCTTAAGTCCGGCCCTGAACTTAACTAAACTTGGTTCGATACAGCAAGCAAGTTAGCAAAGTTTACTTTGATTTAATAAGGTTAGGGAACGTTTTCACCTCATTATGTTTGAACGAAGTTTTTGATTTAAAATAAACTGGCTACCTACGTTATCTGAAACTGTTTTTCTTACATTTCAAAATGTAATTTTAAATAGAAAGAAAGAATAAGTTTTAAATGTGTGGGTTGTGGGCTTGTGGGTTTCCAAAAACTAAGATTAATACTAAGTTTGAATGCGTTACAGATTCATAAACTTTAGAAAACTTTTAAGAATTTAATTTAAAAGTCTGAAAGTTGTGTTGGTTATTTTAAGTTATTATGGTTATCAGATACCTATTGTGATCTTGGGATTAGGTTCATTAAACCTGTCTCACTATTTTTATCCTGTTTCATTTTCGTTGTGGTAACCCAGCGATACTGCCCCGACTTACGAGTTAAAAGTCGTGGGTTTGAAGCTATTTTTGCGTAATTTATATTGTATTACCACTGTTCTCAAAAATGGTGAAGGAAAATCAGCATGTCTTAGAACAAAAAAAAAATCGAAGACACGGTGATTTCCACTAATCCGCACCGAGCAGGTGTAGTGGGCTGCCCACGCCCTATAGGCATTCTTCTTCATAGGGAGAAAGTCTGTGTTGGAGCAGCACCAAAAACATTATACGCTGATTATTACGCTGTACTTTTTTTATCTGTCTTGTAATAATACTGACTGACATAGTTATCTATCAACGCACAGCCCAAACCACTGGACGGATCGGGCCGAAATTTGGCGTGCAGATAGATTTTATGACGTAGGCATCCGCTAAGAAAGGATTGATCAATTCTACCCCCAAAGGGATAAAATAGGGGATGAAAATTTGTTTGCAATTTGATAAAAAAGATAATATTGTTAAGTTCCGACATCCAGGCGAACGACGTCGCGGGCACAGCTAGTATAAGAAATAATGTGCGGACCCCAAAAGAAGTAGGATAACGGCACACCGTACAAGAAGGACGATGTTAATTCCTCTCCTGGAATTTTCGTGAATATCGGCACGTAGGTACACAACAAAACAATAAACTAATACCGATACCATATCAGTTTAGAAACCCAAAAGTTTTGAAGTTAATTTACTAGTTAGTGGTACAAATGGTTTAAATTATTATAACAATTAAATTAATTTAGCTTTGTTAAACATTTGAAGGTTACGAATAATTTTGGCTCGTCAGTAGACATGACGATAATGACTATTAAATACTCATAAACAGTGCATGGTGACCATCTGTCATAGCGACTTTCTGCCGTGACTTGGAAAGCATGGAGAGCAGTTGGACCAGGCTTTCATTTGTAATCTTTGACAGTCGTTACTATTAGTCAGAAACTCTTAGTCAGACAGCCCGCACTGGGCCCGCGTGGTAGATTATGGCCCACTCCCTCTCTCAGAAAGGAAGCCAGTGTCCCAATGGGAACATTTATAGGCTGTGATGATGATGATGATGAGTCTGACAACCAGTCTTACCATGGGGTATCGTAATGCCCAGTTGCTGGGTTGTGGAGGTCTGATAGCCAGTCGCTCTATATAAAATACTGTATCCAGCTGCATCTGGTTCGACTGGAAGCCGACCTCAATACAGTTGGGAAAAGGCTAGGCAGATGAAGATGATGAAACAATGCATGGCATCGGCTGTTTTATCGGACAATCCTGGTGGTTTGCCTGTACGTAAATATTCTAACTAGGGCCTGTAACACCGGTCAATAAATACCCACCTTAATATTTATCGTTGAGAGAGTACAAGGCTTTACAAATGAAGCCATAGAAATTCATATCCACCACAGTCCTCCGCACTACGCTGTCCCACTCTACAACACGGGGCCTAAACAATCAGAGGACAATCCTATCATAATCCCCCTTCAAAAACGTAAGCTGCCTAGATAAACAGACCACATACTAAAATATGTAAGCCGGGTCCCACGACACGGAGTATAAAATGCCAGAAGGACCAGTTTGATAATAGATGCATACAAATTTCAGACGAAATCCCCTTCGACATTAAAAAAAAAGAATCATTGCAAATAGGTAAACTAGTTTAAATTTTATAATAAATTTATTACTTTGAGTTTTCAAAGCAAGACAAACAACAAGCAGTTGTTTAACAACTTCTTCAACTTTAAGTACTTAAACAAATAAAGTGTTCTGCAAAATAAACAGTGACGTTCATTATTTATTTTGAGCTTATTTTGACCATGATTGTGATTATGACACTTAAAACAATGCCGAAATATCAGAAACTCAAAACTAATAATAAACATGGTAAATAATCCCGTTTTCATTTGTATTTTAAAAAAGTCCCACTTATTTGTTAAATCAATGAATTTGTGTCCACTTTAGTTGTGCCTTTAATATTCGGCAACAAAATGCGAGTATGATTACTATTTTGTCGTTATTCTATTCTCCACATTTCCCTTGACATTTGTGTCATGTAACCTTGTCTATTATTTCTTTTCTACTATTAAAGTCCCCAGTTCTGTCCTTCTGTTTCCCCTCATACTAAGTCATATAAAATGTCGAACCTATATCGTAATGCAGTAAATCAACAACTGACGGTATACCTCGGTGCCAGCCACATAGATTTATTTACAAAAAAGTTAGAAATATATAGAAATGTCTGGAAGAAAGACATTATGACTGTGAAGACACGCATGTAGGTGTATTTATGTATGTCTGTTGACATAAAATGGTGGGTGGTGATAAAAAGAACGATTTAAATGGATGAATGGCACTTTAAACGTCACTTTAGTAACTTTTTATACGAATTTGTTTTAGATTTTGTGCTTAGTAAGTCGAGGATTTACATCGAATAACTCTGATTACTGCCGAAAACCATGACGGAGCATAATTTTAATAAGTTTTCGTTTAATTTAGACTCAATTATTGTCACTGACTCCATAATTTAGCAGATTAAACTTCAGAATGTAATTCTTTAAAACTCTTGACTTCCAAATTATCTGTTAATGTAAATGTCTAATTGAAATAAATGCCGTGACTTTGGGATTTTGAAAGGAAATTATTTTCCATAAGCGTTTTTAAATTAGGCTATTTATCAAAGACGTTCCAGACAAAAAGAACCATTAAATATCAAACTAGCGTTTGCGCGTATCGTTTATGTATCGTATGTCATCATCTGCCTAGCCTTTTCCCAACTATATTGGGGTCGGCTTCCAGTCAAACCAGATTCAGCTGAATATCAGTATTTTACATGGAGCGACTGCCTGTCGGACCTCCACAACCCAGTAACTTGGTAATACCATACCCCATGGTCTGGACTGGTTGTCAGACTTTACGAGCTTCTGACTTAGATAACGACTGTCAAAGATGTACAAATGACAGCCGGGACCAATGACTTTACGTGCTTTCCGAGGCACGGAGGAAACTTGCTATAACAGATGGAGATGGACCCATCCACAGACCAACCTCGGCAAGCGCGGCTTAGCCCGGAAGATCGGCCTGTGCGGCTGTAATTATTTAGCCACGAGCTCCTCAGAGTTATATATCGAGTTAATGTATCGTATGTATGTACCCCAAAACAACATAATATTTGTCTTTTGCTCATCCTTGTCCTAAAGACAAAAAAAAAATATTACCATGTAAGTATTATTAATAACATAATCATTATCAGAATATTTTTGTCATTACCAAAATTATAATTAATTTAGATAAATTGAGCTTTTGAAACCCCCAAGTGGTTGAGGTCGCAGGATTGTTAGCTAAGCTTGTACTCTGCACTTGTTCATTCTCACGAGCAAATATCGATTATCAACGTTACTTCAACACTTTGAATTTCCTATATTATTTCAAATCATTCCCCGCACAACCCATACACGTCTAACTTAAATAAAAGTACATGCAAAAATGTGTGACTTTTTCACACAAAAGCTACTACGGTTTGTAAGAAATACTTCATACCAAGGCATTTCATTCTTGTAGAATAGTAGAGTTACACAACAAGCGAAGCCGCTGACAACAGCTAGTTCTAAACAATCACCGTTCAACCACAAGAAAGATAAACATTTGTTGAACACTTGTCTAAAAAACTGTCAACGCTACGACATTTCACGTTGATATAAGGGTCGTTTTGCAGTTACACTTTATTTAGACAAGCGTTCAACACTGATCTTTTTGTGGTCTGTGTCTAAAAAACTGTCAACGCTACGACATTTCACGTTGATATAAGGGCCGTTTTGCAGTTACACTTTATTTAGACAAGCGTTCAACACTGATCTTTTTGTGGTAAGGCAGTTTCTGTCTTACCACAAAAATGTTTAACATCTGTTGAACACTTGTCTTAATGAACTGTCAATGTCAAATCGTCATTTCACTTTGTTATAAAAATCGTCAACGTCAATATGACATTTCACGTTGATATAAGGGTCGTATTGCAATTACACTTTTCTTAGACAAACGTTCAACACTGATCTTTTTTGTGGTAAGGCAGTTTCCGTCTTACCACAAAAATGTTAAACATCGTCTGTTGAACACCTGTTTAAATGAACTGTCAATGTCAAATAGTCATTTCACTTTGTTATAAAAACTGTCAACGCTACGACATTTCACGTTGATACAAGGGTCGTTTTGCAGTTACCTACACTTTTCTTAGCCAAGCGTTCAACAGATGTTTATTTTATTTTGTGGTAAGACAGTTTACAGCCCTACTACAAAAACTTGAACACTTTTCTAAAAAAATGTGACTGCAAAACGGACCTTATTTCAACGACATAATCTGATTTTTTTTTTAGACAAGTGTTTAACAGACGTTTATCATTTTGTTACATGTCGGTTAATGTTTACTTTACTTGAAATTACATGCCCTTGCAGTATCTACCTAGCCGTTTCAAAATCTAAGTAAAATAATATGTATGCAGCTTTCTACAAGTATAAATAGCAGTCTGTTTTAGTTAGATGAAACAGTTATTCTAACCTTAGCGTCACAAGACGTTGGAGCGGTTCAACGTGGGTGTAGGCTTGCTTCAAAACAGGGAACGTTACCCCTTCGAGAATTGTGGGCGTGAGTTTGTCTAGGGTTACAAAAGATCTTTTAGGTTTCTGGACAATATAGGTACTTCTAGTAACTGGCATTTTAATATTAGCTCAAGCTCTTATCCTATGAAAGTAGGCAGATGTTCGCTCTAGTCAAAGTCAAACAAAACCCAGAAAAATTGTGCGCAAACATTCAAGAAATGTACGCGCACACTTGCATACTTTTGTAAGCGCACATTGATAACTCAGTTCAGTAAAAATGCGCTGTGCACGAATAAAAGTTACGCACAGGCTTGCCGGTGAATACAGAGGCGAAACGTGATCCCAGTTTAGTACGCACATTGTTGAAGTACTGCACAAAATGTTCGCGAACAAAAATGTGACGTATCTACACTATTTGGGTGGAATCGTGCTTACTTTTCTTATGTGAGATGGGTTTGCTCTTGACCTTATTCTAGGTCAGGAATGACTAAGAAAATGTCAACGATGGAGCGAGCTTACCCAGAAGAAGCCTGTTCAGTCTAACTTTGAAGATATTAGGGTTGTATGCGTTCGGAAACACAGACTCAGGCAGAAAGTTCCACTCCTTCGCTGTCCGCATGATAAAACTTAAATTCCTTTACACCTTTGCTTCGTCCATAGACAATATCTTCCCAAAGAACAAGTCTCTGTTCTCTTTTTATTGCAAAACTCCTGGTTTATTCTCTATTGTATGCTGGGATCACGTCCGAATATAATGTTCAGAATAACATTCATCTGCTTGAAGTTTAGCCGAGTTTAATTAAGTCTGTGGCGTTGGAAGACAATCATGTCTCCCGTGGGATACGACGGACGTGAGTTTTGTTAGGGTCTAGTCATACCGAGACGCGACGCTGTCCGCACACATTTCAATTATTATTTTTTTACTTTTGCTACTTTGCTCCACATAAGGATTTTTCCTGAGACGCAGTTGAGCTCACAATTTCAGAAATTCACATAAACAAACACCCAGACCCGGAACAATTTCTTGTAGGTCATACAAATATTTGTTCCGTGCAGGGATCGCACTCGTGACGCGCTGCGCAGCAGTCCTTAGCTCAAATTATTTTCTACACAAAAATATACACATTTCATTGATGACGAGAAGCCGCTTGCTTTTACAGGTGACTCAAAATCTGACTTTATTTAACACACGAAAAGATATACATTTCCATAAACGTCGCGTCGCATCACGTCGCGTCGCGTCGCGTGTCGGTGTGAACTGGCCCTTCGGCACTCTGTGGAGAGCCTGTACTTCTATACATATCATCAAAGTCTCTTTACGTATGTTTGTGCACCCATGTTGTTCTTTAGACTACGCAAAGTTTTTAGCCAGTGATAGAACAAAGCGATGTTTTGCATAGACTGAAGGCTGAAATTCAGAGGTTAGTTTATTTGGGTACGTATCAAAATCCCGAAAGTTCATAATACCTATGTTTGAAATACCGACGTCCGAAACACCGAAATTCAAAATACCGAAAGTTCATAACACCTATGTTTGAAATACCGACGTCCAAAACACCGAAATTCAAAATACCGAAAGTTTTAAATGCCGATAGTCGTTATGTTTTTGATCAAAAACCTCGGTTTTTGGAGGAGCAAGTCGACGGAGCCCCGCTCCGCGGGGCTCCTACTTCTGCGTGGTTAAAAAAAAAAAATCTAACCTAAATTGTCCGAGTCGGGGTGCCAGCAAGTCCCGAGGTTAGACCTAGTTCTAACCGGCTAAACCTAGTTCTAACTGAAGATAATATGATACACGTAGGTTTAACCGCATGTGGTCGGTTACACCTAGGTTTAGCCGGTTAGAACTAGGTCTAACCTCGGGACTTGCTGGCACCCCGACTCGGACAATTTAGGTTAGAAGAGGATGGCGGGGTCTGAAAGACCCCGCCATCCTCTTCGTGGTTATTTTTTTTTAACCACGCAGGAGTAGGAGCCCCGCGGAGCGGGGCTCCGTCGACTTGCTCCTGTGAAGGAAATTTACGGCATTTTAAACTCCAGGTTTTTAAATTTCGGGATTTTAAACTTTCGGGCAAATGAACTTTCGAGATTTAAAACTTTCGACCAAACAACCATTCGGCGTTTCAATTTTCGGGATTCCGTCCATCGGTATTTTAAAATTCGGTCTTTTAAATTTCGGTATTTTAATACGTACCCGTTTATTTTGAAGTTTGCAGTGTGAAAGATCAGCAATTGTATTTTATTTAGTCTGTTTTGCGTAATAAAAGAGTTTAAATGGCAAAATCTCTGAAGTAAAACTTTTCTGACAAAAAACCATGAATATTCAATGTTAGCAAACTCTTTATAAATGATAAAGATGATGTGCAGCTACCCTAATAAACAATAATTTGCAAGCGCCATAATGATTTACACTGTTGCAACCGCCATTATCACGTACTTACAATGATTTCATACAGTGAAAAATAGAGTGGATATGCCCTAAATCCCGTAATTACTTTTAAGAGCAGAAAAATCCCGTGTTTTATTAAATAAAAAAGTTATTTGGTTTTACACAATATATTTGTTTTTTCTTTTCTAGTGCTTTTATTATTCTATTTATTTGTAGTATTGTCTGTTATAAAACCCGGGAAGATCCTTATTAATACATATCAACATTTCGATGGAAGTACTTAAACAACTACCTAATTCCGACCTCGGATTATCACAAATGAGCTAATATACCTACATGGTAAATATCACATTTTAAAAAATTACATCACAAACAAATCACAGCACCTCGTAATTATAAATAGAAGCAACCCTCCGCTCGCAACATTTCACCGACCCCTGGGCCATTCCCAAAGTAAAGTGCTACATTTCACTTAAAGACCCATTTGTAATCATTTTAACTTATTTATCACCGCGAGCCCTAAGAGGCAAAACCTCATTATTTTTATCCGGGAAGCAGCGAGCCGTTTAGTAGAATTATTACGAGCTTGGGATTGGCTGATGCAGTGTCCAATCAGGGCGATCGATAAACATTTAGATTGAGTACAGATTTAGTATCGGATAAGGTGCGGTTGATTTGTGGGTTTTTCTGAGCTTAGGGTCTGGAAAAATGCCGCGTATATACTTCGTAGACGTCGAGTATACGACACGTAGGTAACGCGTAGTCGTTGCGTAATTTGTTCCTATATATTATTTCATAACATATTTGCAATTCATCTGATTGATATTTTTGTTTTCGTATCATAAATGATGTTATAGAAGAAATTTATTTTTATCATAAGTATAATTATTTTATTCTGCTAGCGGTCTCCCAGAATAGAAAGACGGTCGAGTTTCTAGAACTTTCCAACTTCGAAGAATTTTAAAATAACTGTCTGTCTACAAGGCGAACGTCTAGTTTTCCAAGAATATTCCGAAAACAATAGCTGTCTCACATAAAAAATAGAAGTGTTGTCAAACTTTTTCCAATAATAGTTGGAAAATCTTTTTATAAATGTTCAAAATAATAGGGCAGATAGGCTCGCACGCAAAAATAATAAATGATATTAAGTGCGTCTAAACAGAGTGAGCAGCCGCGCGAGGCATTTGCCGCGCAAAGCAGCTTGATTATTGCGAACGTGCCTCTGCCGAGGACAGCGCGCGCTCCTCGTCCGAGGCGTCCACATAGTCCGTCCACACTAACTGAGCTGCTTCGCATGGCAAAAGCCTCGCGAGGCTGCTCGCTCTGAGTGGACGCACCTGTTAACGAGTACGCTTGCACTCGCTGTCCTTGTAAGGTGTCCATGTATGCGTGGGACGATCTCAAACAATTGCCACTCGTGAGTGCGCTTGCACGACACTCATGTGACTAAGAGAGTGATGAGTATGAATATTGATGAATGGAGAGGAAAAGATGGATGGATTGTCTAAGGCAGGGTTTTTCAACCTTTTTCATGGCACGACCCCTTTAGTATGAAGAAATTTTTGGCGACCCCCCTACCCGTTGGATTTTTTTACATGTATTTTATTTTGTGACAAATAAATATTCAATCCATTACAGTAACTAATTTTCATCGCGCACTCGCGTACATTTTTTTTGTACGTGGTAAAATCATCACTATCAGATCAGGTGACTATCAGACTCGTACTGACTAAAATCCACGGTGTCCTTCACACGGTGCCCTCTAGATGGGGGCCCCGTCATCATGCTAACGCTCTTTGAGGCGCCCGTAGAACACAACGCGCCGTCGACCCGGGCATGGTCCATGGACAGCAGCGAATTGCCTTTTACTCGCCGCTCGCATGCCCGCGCCTACGGTGGCCGGAGATCGTCTGCCACGTAAGCCGTGAGCATCTACCACTGCGGCTGGGGTGGAGGGAGGACGCTATCGTCTCCCTCACGTGGCTCGCCTCCTCCTTCGCAGGCATGACTGCTTCGCAGAAGGAGGCGACCGCTTCCCACTCCGTCTCGCCCCCCAGCATGGCCTCGACCAATGCCGGGCGCGAGAGGTCTCCGCTTATCGCCGTCCTGAGGGCACGGCGGTGCTCTGCCCAAGCGGGGCAGTCCTGCACCGTATGCTCCACCGTGTCCTCCGGACGATCCTCGTAGTGGTGACACCCAGGCGTTTCCTCCATCCTCATCCGACACTGGTACCTCCCGAAACTTCTATGTCCGGTGAGGACCTGCGTCATGCGGTAAGTAAGGACGCAGTGACGCCTATCCAGCCACTCTAAAGAGGAGTCTTACCGCCGCGATTGCGGCGTGCCCGATTCACGTACATTTCGAATAGATTTGATAAAATGTGCGCATTGTGATGCTCGATTGTTCTCCCTCACCGATGAAATGCTTGAATTTGTAACGTTACATTACAGGTGAATGCTCGCGGTGAAGGAGCGCCTTAATATATATTTTATTTTTAAACTTAATTATTTTTAGTACTGCAGTAGCTTTTCCAACCCCTATAGAAGCTTCAAATAAACGTTTTTTCTTTCTCTTTCTTTCTTCTTCGCGACGGTGAAGAAGCTTCCACAGGTTGAAAAACCCTGGTCTAAGGGATGATATGGAATGATAAAGAAAAAGAAGTAAATGATACTGTGACGTCTGATAGGGGAGAACTGAAGAAAAAAGGTATTGCGTCGACCCCAAGTAAAATGAGATGAGGGCAGGAAGATTATGAGTGCGCTTGCACTCGCTGTATGTGAAGCGTGTCAATGTGTGCGTGCGACGATCTCTTATTGTTTTGAGCTGGACTTCTGCACGTATTTATTCTGTGTTTAGAAGTTTATGAGCCGAGCAAGATTTACTACGTTTACCTTCCAGTTCCGATGGATAACGTGAGACCGTTCTATAGCTCCAAGGACTTTGTATTTCCTGTCTTCGAGAAGATTCAATAATTAATTGAAAATATTTTTCTTGGCTTTCAAATGGAATACGTGGAGGGTTTCTGTCAGCGGTATTATTTTGATAAATTAATTGGAAATATTTATCTGAAATATTATTAAAGACTCACGTAGACTACCGAAAACCAGAACTCGTTGTTATAATAAGAAATGCTATAAAAGCTGCCACTGCTTTTTCATTTTTAACAGACTTTGAAAATGGAGATTTTTGTCTTTTTACTATTCACGTCTTCAGCCAAAAACAGCTGCCTGCTTTTATACACATCATAAGTTCCTTACTTATATTATTTTAAACTAGCTGTTGCCCGCGGTTTCACCCGCTACAACTCGAAAATTATCCCACGGGAACATAAAGTCAGGATAAAAAGTATCCTATGTGTTAATCCAGGTTACAAACTATCTGTGTACCGAATTTCATCCAAATCCGTCCAGTAGTTTTTGCGTGAAAGAGAAAGAATAACAAACAAACTTTCACGTTTATAATATTAGTAGGATAGGAAGTAGGATGTAAAAGTGTTTACAATAGTATAATAGTATGACGGGGCCCCCTCTCAGAGGGCCAAAGCCTGCCGGGGTCGCGGGATTTATTTCTATTACCGTGACCCCGGAACATAAAGGGCTACCGTGGATTTTAGTCAGTACAAGTCTGACAGTACCTCCCGCCCTGCCCGGGGTTGGAGGTCTCATTTGATGATTTTACCACGATAAAAAAAAAAAAAAAAAAACAATAGTATAATAGTGTGTCAGTTTCGCGTCGAAACACCAAAACTCTTTGGATTTTATGGTACAGAGATACATGGGAAGCCTAAGATGAGTATTTAGGCTATATAGCAAGAGGGAAAAGAAGGTGAAATCGCGGAAAACACCTAGTATATAATTTTCATAACAGTGCACCGTTTTCATATCCAATACAATATGTCAGTATCCGCTCCCAAAATATGTAACCGCCTAATTTGAATATGAAAATGGCTTTTAACGAGCATTATAGCTATAATTTAATTTAAAACGGCTGCGTCAGGCCCCGGCCTAGCTACAGTCCCTTCATTGTTATACCTTTAACAGGTGCAGGCCAAATTAAACTTTATTCATAAAAGAATAATGATTATTGTTGTTTTGACAGCGCATACCATAGAATGCAGAATTCGATTCGACTCAAGACATTTAACATCTTCTGATGTACTGAATCTGATGGTCAGGCTCAAATCCTGTTCGCGATCGATTTTTCTTTTCACAATATAAAGCTTCAGCTATACAGGGTGTTTCTTTTAAATTGGCCAAAAGGGAGAAATCCTTATCCATAAGAGATGCGGGAAAACTTTTTGGGGACAACTCACATTAGACCAAAAATGTCAACATCAAAAAAGAGCTAAAGGTTCCTAAGATAGTTTTCCCGTATCTCTTACGGATAAGGATTTCTCCCTTTTGGCCAATTAAAAAAAAACACTCTGTATAAAGCAAATCGCCAATTATAAAACTGTAGCTTTGTCTTTATAATTGGCGATTTGGGCATTAATGCGTTTTAAATATTTAAATTCAGCTGAATGTTTTGAAAAAAAAACTGGGTAAGCTATGTTATGAAACTATTTCAACAAAGGACCCTTTTATGTCACGTAGTGTGAATTTCAACTCTAAACGCAATCAGCATAGCAAGCCTTTGACTGCTGCGCTACTTGTCGCGGGTTTAATCCTTGCATAGAACATTTTATTAACTACAAGCCGTTTTCTATGCGCGGGCATGCGGACGATGAGTAACGGGTGACTGGCCGTTCGATCATGGACCATGCCCGGGTCGACGGCACCTCGTGTTACACACGCGCCTCTAAGAGCTGTCAGCAATCTGACGGGGCCGTCATTACAAGGCCAAAGCTTACCGGGGTCGCGGGATTGTATCATTAGGTAACCGTGACCCTGCAACTTAAAGGGCCATTGAAGGATCACCGTGGATTTCAGTCAGCACAAGTCTGACAGCCGTTCCCACCCAGCCCTGTATGGGAGGAACTCAATAGATGATTTTTTACCATCACGTAAAAAACAGGTACGTACAAGAAGGCTTTTGTACCTACTTACTTTCACTAGAAATGTAAACAGTAATCTACCCGTGTACCATGTCCAGTGATTGCAGGGTTCCTTACTTGTAATTCTGTTCTGAACACCTCCGACTAACCCTTTGAGGGTCCCGGACGTGACGGACTTGGGAAACACACGTCCCAATCATAAGTCTTTATTCAGAACGCGTACTTATATTGTTATGTTTATATTGTGCGGAGGTTCAATCTCAGTATAAAGATGTAATTAACAGGTGCTTAGAGAAACTGAGAGTCACTTGTTTTTGCCCGTCATTACCACAAAATTTTAGGTTCAAGGGTTACGTATTATCTAAGAACGATACCCGTAGTTTCGGTCGCAGCTTCGGGCGTTTTTAACTGTTTATCAATAGATTAGTGGTATGGATTAAAATTGGTGACAACAAGATTAAATAGTTATCCTGCTTGACCGTTGCCTTGTCAGAACTTATTTATTCAGAACTAATAGGGAAAATTTTTCATTCGATATAACGTCCATATTTTTCGTTGACGGACTTATTTGTATGCCTATTTGGCGGATAATAGGATGGACCAAACCATTTTTAAAACATCTTTTATACCCTTTGCTCACAAAATTAATAAATGAATTTGAATTTGCATCTGTCTGTACATTGCTGACAACAAAGAATCAAATTAAATACGGTAAGTACCTCTATATGCTCGAGTGCGAGTCGCATTTGGCCGGTTTTTTGTACTAATTTATATAATCTAAAACATAAATGTTACAACCAGTTTTCAGTCTAACCGGATACAAAATACCATGAATATTTTACATAGAGCGACTGTCTCCATTTCTAATCTCTTATCCTACATTTGGATTATTCTAACCTTCGCAACCCAGCTAGTACTAGCTACGTAAGACTGGCAGTCCCTTACCGAAGTAGGGAGTAGGTACTAATGCCTATAAATGAATCAACTTACGATTAAAAATATATCAAAGCTCTGACCTATATAAATTCTATAACAGACGAGTGTTTCAAAGCTGCGACAGAGAAGCGTCCGTATCTGTCGGGAGCACTTGATTCAGCTCCATCGCAGAACAATGGCACGGAAATAAAGAAATGAATGTTATTAATATTCATACGAATGTGCCAGAGGACAGGCTTATGTGCAAAAGGATCATTCAAAACGTTTCCTGAGATCTTGGATGTATATCTGGAAAAGTACCATTAGAAACGATTACTGAAATAAGAGAAATTGGAAAGACGTACAGATAGCCCTCGACTTTGATACGATCTAGTCTGCCATTTGATGTACTCCCCACGCCCTAAACCGAAGTTTCTAATCTACAGGGGATATCCCAATTAAACAGACTTCTTGGGTAGACCTACAAAAAGTCCTGTTTCCAAAAAAATCCATAACTGTTGCAAGGAAACTATGTATTTGTTCGAATCATGTTGTTACTGTTGTTAGCAATGATTTGTTACATCTTTTTTACGTGTGGAAATTTTCATGGTCCTCATTCACCAGGGGAAGACGGAGGGGCATGGACTGACTAAAACCACACGGTGTTTACTGCCTTAAACCTGGGGCGCGGTTCTGCTCACCGGCAGGATAGCTTACTCTAGCGTGCTAGAGTATAAAGTCGAAAATCTATTAAAGGCCATACAGTGACTCGCCGCCTGACCGCCGCCGCGTACGGACGTCTCCCCGTGTGTGCTCCGTGCCTGTGCTGTGTTCGCCGCTGCGTTTCGTTGTGCTCGCACAACGTCTCGGTAGTCTTTCGACTACCAAACAAAACTGTCCTTTTCAGGACAATCGTCAAAAACGTGTTTTTGCCCCTTCAGGGAAAATCCACAGTTTCGTGGTTCTTGGTGGAAACCTCACGGTGTCAACGAAACCAAGAGGGTGGTGCCCCAATCCATCCCGCCAAACCCCTTCAGGGCGAGGTTAATTTATTGGAGTCGGGAGCTGGGACCTTGGCCTTGGGGGATCTCCTAGTCAAACCCAGTCTCTGGTTTCGTTCACAGCAACACACCTGGTGTCGGTTGGGTGTGTCTACCCCTTCGCACCAGACCCAAATAGGGCCCTGTTGCACATTAAGATTGGCAACAGGTTTACAAGCTTAGGGCACACCTTAGGTACTCACCTCACTGCCGCACACAATCCCTAGGCAGGGGAGGCTACTCATCCCCGGGCGCACCCACCCGGGGAGTTAGTCTGATAGGCTTTTCCCCAATTTTTAAGGGAGCTTCACTCCCATGCCATCCACTTAGGATGGCACCTTCAACTGAGGACCTCCTTGTGAGGTTACTCAGGGACATCGTCAAGAATAACAATCTTGGCGATGTATACGAAGCCAGGCTCAATGCTATTGAGCAACTCATCCAGGATAGGCGCGAATCCCCATTATCTCCCCCGTTAGCCGATCAAGGCATTCCCCCTCAGGCCCCAAAGTCTATTAAGACTCGCGAACCCGTGATCCGCGTCCCGACCCAACCCGATGCCACCCCCGGACCTTCAGTCCCTCAACCTTCCTTGCCCGAACGTATGGACACGTCCGGCCCAGTCGAGTCTGATTGTGAGATCAGTGACTCAGCCGGTTCCTCTGATGAGGACTTTACCGTGGTCCTAGGTAAGCGCAAGGGAAAACATTCCTTGTCCTCAAAGGCCAAAAAGTCCCTCGCGGCTTTGCCTACCCCCTCTCCTCCGACCACTCGGGTTAACACCCCCACCCCCTCCCCGGCCCCCGCTAGCCGCCCCTCCAGCCCTAGGGCTACCCCCACCGCGGCTCCCTCTAAGAAGCCCAAACTTCCCCCTCCGATCTTCATTCACGAAAAGTCCAAATGGACTGATATTTCAAGGGTCTGTGTGGACCTAAAAATCAACTTTACAAAGGCCACTAGTACCAATACCGGTATAAAGGTATCGACCCCTACGTCTTCGGACTATAGGGAACTCTCTCGTGTTCTTCGTTCGAGGAACATCCCACACCATTCTTTTTCTCTCCCTGAGGAGAAGCCCACCCGTGTGGTGATCAGGCGGATCCCCAAGGAGATTCCCACCTCAGACGTCCTAGAGGACCTTAAAGCCCAAAATGTCCCTGTTTCCGCCGTCCACCGCCTTCACAAGGCAAGGGGCGGCGACCTTTACGACATGGTCCTAGTGATCTGCGACCCAGTCGAAACAGGCCCCCATCCCATCTTCAAAATCCGATCTGTGTGCTCCCTGTCGGGCATCTCAATTGAGAAGCCCTATAAAGCACATACTGTTGGCCAGTGTCACAACTGCCAACAGTACGGCCACAGCCAGTCCCACTGTTTCGCACCTCCCAGGTGCGTTAAGTGCTTAGGTGACCATAGCACGGTCAACTGTCCCCGTCCCAAGGATAAGGCCCTCTGCCAAGATCCTCCAAGCTGTGTCCTCTGCGGTCAAGTCGGCCACCCGGCCAACTACCGCGGCTGCCCCAAAGCCCCCAAATCTTCTTCTCCCAAACTGGCGAAGCGCGCTGCCGCCCGCCAGCAGAGGGAATCCCCATCTGTGAAGATTCCCTCTTCACAGATACCCAATAGATTAGGTCCCCAACGCCCATCTCCCTGGAACGCGCTGAACCACCAAAGGGCTTTCCCAGCCCTTGGCCCAGCGCCCTCCAATCCCGCTCCTCCTCTCCCAGACGTCCCCACTCCCCAGCCCGTGGCTCCCGTGACTGCTCCCGCAGCCGCTCGCAAGACCGCTCTTGCAGCCCCGGTTTTGGTGTCCCCCCCGTTAGGCTCCGGCCCCGTGGCCCTTGTAGACGATGAAGACATGCGGGTCATCATCTCCGCGTATAAGTCCGTTGAGAATTACGAAAATATTCTTAAGGCGTCGGCACGACAATTGGCCGCCCAACTCAGGGCGTCCAACGGTAGTCCCGACGCTTATAAGGCTATTTTCGCCTCTCACCCCCACGTTGGGGAAGCTCTTAAAGCCCTCCACCTAGTTTAATCTCCAATGGCTACTAGGAATAGGAACGTTCTCAAACCGCGGTCCCTCAGGTTAGGTTTCTTTAACGTTAACGGCATGCAAGGTCAGCGGGACGAACTCGCTACCTTCTTGCGCGATAACCAGTTAGATATTCTCCTTCTCCAGGAGACGTTCCTAAAGCCACACCATCGCGATCCCAAAATTGCCAACTTTCAGTTAGTTCGTAATGATAGGTCGCGTTGCCACAAGGGTGGTACTCTCATCTATTACAAAAAGTCCCTGCATTGTATCCCGCTAGTCTCTCCTCCCCTCGAGTCGCTCCTCGAGGTTTCAGTCTGTCGGCTAGGCATGACCGGTCATCAGCCCATCACCATAGTCTCCGCCTATTTTCCTCCTGCTACCGGTGCAGAGGATCAGTCCCTTCTCGTTAGAGATCTCACCTCTATCTTCGGCATGAGTGATTCCGTTATCTTAGCGGGAGACCTCAACGCCAAACATCCAGCTTGGAATAGCACTATTACGACCCCTAGGGGAAGAGTAGTGTTCAACCTTAGCTCCACCCTCAATTTTGACCCCGTTGCTCCTTATGAGCATACGCACTATCCCCACGATCCCAACTGTCGTTCCGATGTCCTCGATATAGCGCTGCTCAAAAATGTCAACCTTAAGTTGAACGCCATTGAGACGCTACACGAGCTTAATTCCGACCACCGTCCTGTGCTCTTGCACCTGACTCCGCGCACGGGTCCTTCTGACCCTAGCCAGCCTCCTCCTACCAAAGTGCAGACTGACTGGAAAAAAGTAAGCGAATTGCTGAAATCGACCTCGTCACCTCACTTGGACTCCATCCCCGACCACATTGTCTCCGTCGCTGACACGACGGCCGCCATCAACTCGTTTACAGAACACGTGCAATCCGTATTGACGGATTGCTCACGGGAAGTCCCAGATACGAGCGATCGTAAATGGAATCTCCCCGCTGACGTACGTGAACTGATAACCGAGAAGAACGCGGCCATCCGTGCCTACAGCAACTTTCCATGCGATTCGAACAAAGCCCACATGCGCAATTTACAGCGTGCTGTAAAGAAACGCATCGCTGAGTTTCGTTCGAATCGCTGGAACGACATGCTGAGCGAACTCGAGCCCACCCACCTAGCCTACTGGCAGCTGCAACGAAAGTTGCGTGCTACCGAGGAGGCTACCGTCCCTCCCCTCACCCGTCCCGACAAGAGCGTCGCTTTTGACGACTCTGAGAAGGCCGAGTGCCTGGCCGACAGCCTGGAATCTCAGTGCACTCCTAGCACCCAACCGGTAGATAGCAGTCACCTCCTCAAGGTAGACTCGGAAGTCGAACGTAGGTCCTCTCTCCCACCTGTAGAAGACCCTGATGATCCTCTGCCACCGGCCACGCCGGACGAAGTGCACGACATCATAAAAGGGCTCCGCCCCCGGAAAGCCCCCGGGACGGACGGTATCAATAATAGGGTTTTTAAACTCCTCCCCGCCCAGCTCATTATGTTATTGACCGCCATCTTCAATGGCGCTCTGAGCAATAATATCTTCCCCGAGGCATGGAAAGAGGCCACTGTTATCGGTTTCCCCAAGCCAGGCAAGCCCAAGTCTGAGCCCACGAGTTACCGACCTATCAGTCTCCTGAACGTTCTCGGCAAGATCTATGAGAGACTTATTTATAAGCGACTCTATGATTACGCCGAATCAAAGCGCCTCATTCCTGACGAGCAGTACGGCTTCAGGTCCGGACACTCGTGCGTCCAACAAGTCCACCGTATAGTCGAGCACATTAGCGCGGGCTTTCAGCGCGGTGCGATGACTGGTGCTCTCTTTTTCGACATCGCGAAGGCCTTCGACAAAGTCTGGCACAACGGCTTATTATATAAGCTCTACCACATGGGTGTGCCAGACCGTCTCGTGCTCATCATACGAGACTTCTTGTCGAACCGCACTTTCCGCTACCGCATAGGGGACGCCCTCTCCTCCCCGCACCCGATACGTGCTGGCGTCCCGCAAGGCGCCGTCCTCTCTCCCCTCTTGTTCACGCTGTTTACTAGCGACATTCCCAAGAGCAATAAGGCTCGGTTAGCTCTCTTCGCGGACGACACGGCCCTGTATTACACAGGCCGCAGTTCAACCGCTATAGCCCAAACCCTCCAGACCTCTGCCAACGTCCTAGGCGCTTGGTTTAGGAAATGGAGAATTGAGGTTAATCCCGATAAGAGTCAGGCGGTTCTTTTCACCAAACCGCGCAAACGTGATCTCCCCTCCCTCTCTCCGATCTCTATGTACGGCAAGCCGATCCCCTGGGCGAAGCAAGCCAAGTACTTAGGTGTGACGCTCGATAGTCACCTTTCCTTCCGCGAACATATCAAAAAGGCCCGCAACCGCGCGTCCTTTGTTATGGGTAGGCTCCACTTCTTGCTCACTGCGAGAAGCTCACTGTCACTTAAGTGCAAAATGCGCCTATATACCGCGGTTATCCGTCCCATCATGACATACGCGTGTGTCATTTTCGCTCACTCGAACCCTCGCGTCCTCTATAAAATGCAGGTCCTCCAAAATCGGTTTCTCAGGAAAGTCACGGGAGCCCCGTACTATGTCCGTAACGACGCCCTCCACCTCGACCTTAGAATTCCCACCGTAGCTCAGTTCATGAAGCGCCTTTCCAAGCGCTTCTTCGATTCCGCTATTAGGCACCCCAATCCCTTGATCGCATCGGCCGCCCGATACGAACCATCGCGTATCAGTACCACCCGACGCCCTAAGCACACCCTCGTAGAGCCCGACGACCCCATCACTCTCCTCCAGGAGAGCAGTAGGGAAACCAGTACTCTTAGGAAACACAGACACAGACCGACTCCGTCATTCCGCCCTCGCCGCCGAGGCCGCCCGTCGCGACGCCCAAGTCAATGCCCCCCCCCGACCCTTGCAAGAGCCAGCCCGCGATGCTGAGCCAGTAGTTTTAAATTAGTCCCTAAATAAGATATTATTGTGATCCAGCCTGTCCCTTGCTGTCCTCTGTCAGTGACGTCCTAAGCCGAGGTCCGTACCCCACAGGGGGTGCCCTTAGCGAACGGTCACTTAGTTTATAGTTTTTTGCCTAGCTTGTAAGCTCTGGCTGGAGGCCTTAGAGTAAAATCTATGGCATCCACAGAAAAGTCCGGTTAAGCAGCACACAACCTCCTCTAGGTTGACCTGCGAGATGCCATTCATAAAAAAAAAAAAAAAAAAAAAAAAAAAAAAAAAGGCCATACAGTGTTAACATTTATTCCTTGCCACTTATCCACTGAGACAGTGTTCCAAACGGTAGTTCAAACTGTTGCAATCAAATAAAGAACAGACACCCGAGTGAGTTGGAATTATAACCATCACTACGTCACTTAGTTCTTGTGCAAAGAGGTATAAGTGATTATTCCTTTGTAAACCTTCTGTCTTTACCTGTCCTATGACTTCAAGCGCCAGTACAAAGGCTAGTAGATTGGGACTCCAAAACGAATGATATTGTGAGCCTTCACTAGAGTGCATTGAATTTGAGTGGAACTGCTTATCATTCAGTGCTAGCACAGGATTAAATGCAAGGTGATCAGACAAAATAACTGCGAATAAAGTATTATGACTATGTCCTGGTAAGCACAGCGTAGCACGTCCACCTACAAAGTGGGTAGATTGTCTGGTGAAGACCACAGGATTGCCTACCTATCGGTCTCATTGGATATTTATATAAAGGGAGGTCTATATTCAGCTGTGGACATCCTACAGATGATAGGAAGAAGATGGTATTAAAAAAAAAAGTTGTAATTTGCAAAAATATCTTTTAAGAGCAAGATCACCCAGAAGGAACTGGAACTCTTACCCGCGGACTATATTAAATACTATATAACGCTGCCAGACTTTGAAAGAATGGTTGCAAGACAGAACGCTAAATAATCGGCGCGTGAGGCCTACCAACATAACTGAAATCGCTCGTTATCAATAGCCATCATCGCGATTACCACTCATTGATCATCATGTTCTTAGCAATATCGTTCTCACCACAGACTCTTTAGTACCTTTACGGTCCGGTTTCATACCATTCTTCCCTGATCCAACAGCACGCGTAGCATGGCGATTCTACGTCTATTCTACCAAGAAAAGAAATAGTTAAAAGTTATTTCATCGTTATTTCTACACAAGTCGACTGTTTTTTGCACAAATATGACACCATTCGTACACTATTGAAGAAAAGAACGTTTATTTTCCATATTTTTAATTTACATTACCATGTTTAAAACAATAAAAATATTTCTACGTTCTGTCATTTTGTCTATTCTTCCGTCGACAAAACCCCTTTCTACGGCGCCATGCTACGCCTGCTGGTATAAATTGTGTCGTTGAAGAAAAATCGAGTTCTGAGTCCCCAAAATTGATTTCTGTATTAAATAAAAAAAAAGACGGTTATCTGTTTATTTTGAAGCAACCTACATAATCATAATAATCAACTTACATAAGCTACCACAAAAAAAAAAAAAAACAAAATGGCGTCCGGACGCCAACCTCATCCTTAGAACAATGAACTACGTAAGTCCATTTTCTCTCGATTGTCATCACTCCATTACGTCCCAGACATTGACGAGATAATAATGACTATTTGGTGGCCTGTGTTGTAATCATAAGGCCAGGCCAAGGCTTAGAAAGTAAACGGTAATGGCCTGATAATGTTACTTAGAACAAAGAGAAGTTTGAATAGAAGTTAGTGGTGTGGGTATGTGATATTCGGTTTTATTAATAGCTAGTTAGGTACCTACTTATACATAGCTTAAGTACATCTTTTCTTGCTTCTTTTATAAACGCGTAAGTAAGTTTCCATACTTATGTTTGATATGGATGTTTAGTACTCTGCTATGCCGGGGTCGTGGGTTCGATTCCCACCCAGGACAAATGTTTGTGTGATGAGCATGATCATTTTTGTTCTGTGTCTGGGTGTAATTTATCTATAACATGTATGTATTTAGAAATATATTAAGTATATTTATCAGTTGTCCAGTGCCCATAACACAAGCTCTGCTTAGCTTGGGACTAGATGGCGTTGTGTGGTAGTCAGGATCACTGACCACTAGATCAACATGCCTATTACTCAAAGTTAGTCCCCAAATCGTTTTAAAAGACATTGGCCTTTGAAGTGTCTTCTCTTCAAAGACAAAACGATGATAATCTGCTAATGAAGGACTAATGGAGCGGAGATAAAGTGAGGCTTTTACTTAGCGTGATCGCTTTTGTTTCGTCAAAGCTGTTGAGCTTGATCAATGTATACAGATGTAAGACTGAGGGATTTTGACTCACTGATTATTATATGTCACAAGGTATCGGTTTTTATTTTTTGTTAGTTTTCTATCCGTGTTTATCAGAAATGTGTAGCTATTTTTTTTATCATTTTGAAAAACTTTATCCTTTTCGAAACGGCGTTTCAATGACATAAATCAATAGTTTTAAGCGACCACGGTTACGACAAAATTAAAAATGGGATATCTACCGTTATTGTTTAGTTGTTTAAGTTCCCTATATTGTAAGTCAACCAGCAATCATAGCGTTTACAACACACACATCTTAAATTTTAGCAAAAGAATTTCGTATTTTACGTACAGCTTCAAGTATTATAATTATTTACGACGTTTATTTTTAGAATGTATTAAAGCGCCTCTAGTGTATGAAAAAGGAACTAATTATTTCCATAAAATTAACGTCAAAGTTCCCGATAACATTACGTCACAAGAACAACACAAAATAATGCTGGTTTCCAGATATAAGTCGTGGGCGAAAGAATCTAAGCCATCTAAGTTATCAGTTCTCTCTGAAGGTTAAGATTCTCGGAGCTAAGCCCGTAAACTCCGATTTAATACATCGATATTCCGGATAAAGGCGTGTCTGGAGTTAGTTTCCAATTCCCGGAGTTAAATCCGCAATTCTCATCTTACACCTTACCAAGGATTTCTAGCTGAGACCCAAAGACGTTGGAATAGGTATAACTCGAGGATCTTATTACAGAAATCTTGAGATTTGACCTACTTAATAAGATAATGTTAACTGTGTAATAAAACTAATAACAAAGAAAATAAGTGTTTTCATGAGAGTATTTATTTTAGACCGCAACATGGTGAAATGCTGCTGAAACCACAGGCCCCCATGACATTTCACTTTTTTTGACATAAGTAAACAGGAGACGGCTTTTTCATTTCCCATGCAATAAAATCCGTAAATACCTACTGCAAGTCCGCTGTAGTTAAACTACGGAAATCTCAGTATTTCACATGGAGTTAAAACTAGCTAAAACAGTACACTTACCTGGACCACACTGACTACCTTTACTTGTAAAGATGAACAAATAATAAATGGTACCAACGGATTAACGTGGTTTTGGAAATTTGCTTCGTTTGCGCTGCTGAACCTTGAAGATAGACCTGCATCACCTGCATGGATCTTATTATAAACTAGCGGCCCGTCCCGGTTTCGCACGGGTGGAAAACCCGGTCCCGATGGTTAACAAACACCAAAAATTATCCGAATCGGCCGTATTCAAGTTATGGGTTTAGCAACACATTTTGCGATCCATTTTTAAATTGTAGAAGATAGACACGCAGATCCATCTCAAGGTAGGCAGCATTTCAGAAGATCGGGGCATACGAACGACGAGTAATGGGTGACTTGCCATCCCATCATGGACATGGCACGTCTGAAAGAAGAGACTCAAACGCCTGCTAGGCACTGACATCGAGGAACTGGACTATTGAAGTATCACCCTGGACTAAAAAGTCAGTACGAGTCTGACAGTGCCTTCCGCTTCATCCAAGGGAGAGCTCATTTGATGACTATACCACGTTAAAAGAACATGAAAGAAATTTATGACTATAATAATTATACGAACTACTACAATGTGTTTACCTGACCAATATGTAAAGCAAATACCTACTGTTACCCCTAAGTACCACTTCACAATACTCCAAATAACTATAAGGAACAAAACAATAGTTCTTATCAGGTTTCCCATTGTCACCAGTAACATAAACTTGGTCCTATTGTACGAGAGTAAATAAACAGTTAGGGCCAAACATTTGCCAACTGTAATCTGTAGCAATAATCTTATGTGTTTGTATTTGAAACGTAAGGGTATGAAATTAAAGTGGGATATTGGTTTGCGATTGTATTCAAGTTTCCATTATGGGTGATCTTATTACAGTTAGGAAACATCAAAGAAAGTATATTTATTTACATTGAGTAGGACGCAAATAATGAATGACCATGGAAAGATACTTTTCGTTGAAAAAGAGTGTCCATGGAGTTTCTTGCCCATTCTTCTCCATAGAGCTTTATGCTTTGACACTCATGTGACTAAAAGTGTGATGAGTATGAATGTTGATGGATGGAGAGGAAGATGAAGAGCTTTGTGCTTTGAAATTATACCTGGTGTACTGTCACAGTTACTATGTCTTGTTAATGGGACGTAGCACTATTTTTGATCGAATAGTAAGTGATGCAATCGGCAATGATGTCTAATAACTGAAGTACCTACGTTACAGAAATTGGACCAACGTTACAGTGTTAGATCAACGTTACAGGAGTTGGAAAAGTCAAAAATATCACACTGACATAAGCTATCGAAAAGTTATGACAATACTGATAAAGTACGTTAAAGAATCCGAAAAGATTTAAAAGCACTACTTTCTCAAGTATCTTTGCACATAACATATTCCGAAGATAAAAAGAAAGAAATAAAAAAGATCAATAGCAACGATAATCTTTATTTGAAAAGCTTTAACCGACAACATAATAATAAAAAGCGATATAACGAGTTAACATAAACGTAGGCGCAGGTGTTCAAAGCAACTTTGATTGCCAATTTTATAGCTCCGGGAATCGAACTCGAGACCGCTAGTACAAATAAATAGAATGCTTTTTTATGTGCCGTTAACGTTACATGTAACTGACAGATAAAATTTATTTGAATTTTTTATCTTGTTATTTTATAGACGTATAACTGGTTCGTTAGCATGGTATTCCTTGGTTTGAATCCCAGGGTTTAATTGGAGTATTCTAATACTCCGCGTGAAATGGCTACGCACCATCGACTCGGTCTATAATCGGACGGTGAGCTACCCATTATTTTTGGTTTCCGATGACCCGGAACCCGGAACCCGGAACTGGCTCGTTGGAATGGTGAACGTGGGTTGAGTATTTTAGTAAACGTGGAACACGATGCACCATCGACTAGATCCATGATCGGACGGCGAGCTACCCATTGTTCTTTAATCGCGACGTGACGCCGCGATGGCTAGGACATGAGGTAGAGGAAGTCTTCTTGCTCACGCATTCCTTGTTTCCTTCGCTAAACTCTCACCTCCTAATGTTAGACTTGTTTGATCAGTTTCCTTACTCTTTCAATACGAATATAAAACATACGTACCACAAACCTCAAATTTCTTCACGAATTCTTCTTCAAAATTTCTTGAAAAGTGACTGTGTCCTAACTCCAGTTGTTCAAGTTCTACTTAACAAGTTGTTAACTCCATGCGACAGTCTTGCCGCTGCCACCGCGAGTATTTCCCAGAGGCACGCCACTTGCTACTGGCACGTTCATTTTACACTTACAACATATATTTTTGTAAAGTTTTCTGTGCATGCGACGGCTGTATGTTGAGTTAAAGTCGTTGGTGGACCGCAGTTGTTGAAAATTACTTTTTAACAGCACAATGGGCAGTGAGGACTGCTTGCTACCAAGGCTTCATAACATAGCACAAGTAAAAACGGGTTCAACTTAGCTATATTTTATATCCCACTTCCTTACTTACTTATTAACTAGCTTCTGCCCGCGACTTCGTACGCGGATCCTGTTGCTTATGCCAGCGACAGCGGAATCGTCGAAATCAAACCCCCAACTCCAAGAGTCCGAATAAAAAATTAATGGGAAATTGGCCAGTAGAGTAAAATATTTGTTAATATATTCATCGCTAGAGCAGTGGTTGCCTAGTGGTATCGGTCCCGACTTACGTGTTGTAGGTGGTGGGTTCGAACTCAGCCAGGCGCATTACTTTGTGTTTGTTTGTTTGTTGTTGTTTGTTTCGTTGTTATTTCATCACCACTGCCCTTAAAACGGTGAAGGAAAACATCGTGAGGAAACCGATATTTCCTAGAACCAAAAATTCGAAGACATGTGACATCTACCAATCCGCACTGGGCCCGTGTGGTGGATTATGGCCCACTCCCTCTCTCAGAGGGGAGGCTTGTGTCCCTGCAGTGGGAACATTATAGGCTGATGATGATGATTCATCGTTAACGAAAATCAGTCCTAAACTGTTACCGCCTTCACTGCGTGGAGGTAATCCCAGATATTTTTTACGTGGTAAAATCATCAAATGAGTCCTCCCACCCCTTAGTGTCAGACTTGTACTGACTAAAATTCACGATGTCCTTCAATAGCCCTTTATGTTCCGGGGTCACGGTCATGGAATCAGTCCCGCGACCCCGGCAGGCCTTGGCCCCCTGTCATTATGCTGACACTCTTTGAGGCGCGCGTGGAACACGACGCGCCGTCGACCCGGGCATGATCTATGATAGGACAGCGAGTTGCCCTTTACTCGCCGCCCGCATGCCCGCGCATGCCGTCGCCGTGGGCGTCAAACAGCGCGAGTGGGGCGGAGGGAGGAGATTGTCCTCTCTCTCACGCGGCCTGCCTCCTCCTTCGCGAGCATGATTGCTTCACAGCAGGACACGACCGCTTCCCACTCCATCTCGCCCCGCAGCATGGCCTTGACCAATGCCGGGCGCGAGAGGTCTCCGCCTATCGCCGCTGTGAGGACACGTCGGTGCTCCGGCCAAGCGGGGCAATCCTGCACCGTATGCTCGACTGTGTCCTCCAGGGTTTCCTCCTTTCTCATAAGACACAGGTACCTCCTGAAACATCCGTGTGGACCTGCGTCACGCGGAAGGTTAGGACGCCGTAACGCCTATATACCACTCCTCAAAGAGGGGTCTTACTACGGTAATCCCAGCTTATGTTATTTTATAAATATACAGTGAAATTAGTGATAGCTTTGATTTCCACATCAGGTGTTCCAGATTTTCAATATTTATACATCAACAAAAAGTGCTCATCAGGCGGAATAACTTTGCTAAGACATCATCCCTGTATATGTTATAGGTAGTGCTGGGGTCTCGGTGTTCCACATCAGGTGTTCGAGATCTTCAATTTTTATACGTCAACAGAGAGTGCTCATCAGGCTGAACAACTCTTGCTAAGACGTCATTCCTTTACATGTAATAGTATAGATGGGCTCTTGGAGTTCCACATCAGCTGTTCCAGATCTTCAAATTTTATACGACAACAGAGAGTGCCCATCAGGCTGAACAACTCTTGCTAAGACGTTATTCCTATATATGTTATAGTTCAGCTGGGCTGTTGAAGTTCCACATCAGGTGTTCCAGATCTACAAATTTATTGTCTTAGCAGAAAATGCTCATCACGTGAAACAATTTTTGCTATGGTACCATTTTTGTATCTCTTATAGTTTAGCTGGTTTGTTGCGGTTCTGCGCCAGGTGTTCAAGTTTCCAAAATAAATTATAGCCTATGTGTTGGCCAGACTTAATACCTATACAACAAAAAAAGAATCATTCAAATCCGTCCAGTAGTTCCGAAGATTAGCGTGTACAAACAAACAGACAAACAGACAAACAGACACACAGACAAACAGACAAACAGACAGATTTTTTTTTTTCGTTTCGTCCTCTATTACTGTTTCTGAATCCCCCTCAATTATTATTTTTTTAATTTATTCAATGTACAGACACAGTTTTTTTACTGTTTTATTATATGTATAGATATTATAAACATGAAAGTTTGTTTGGATGGATGAATGTTTTTTACTCTTTCACGCAAAAACTACTGAACGCAGTTGGATAAAATTTGGATTAACAAATCCATCCCGATTTTATCTCCCTGTGGGATTATTTTCGAGTTGCCGCGAGTGAAACCGCTGGCAACAGCTAGTATCGACATATGCGTGCTGTGGCTGTATGCTATGGATGGTCGCGAATGGTCTAGCTATGTAGGCTTGTTCATACATCACATGTAGCATCAATCTACCTCGCACATCTACCTTGAAGCGGTGCGGCGGCGACATAATCTTGGTAGCACATCTTACTCGCACCGCTACTATACATAGCTTAGCATCAGTGGAAACGATCACATAGTTTCTTAGTTTAGCTTTCACATTATCGCAGAACATCTTGTGTGGAAAACGGTCGCGGGACTGTCTCATCAGGTGACCATGACCCTGGAACGTAAAGGGCTATTGAAGGATCACTGTGAATCTTATTCACTACAAGTCTGAAAGCTCCTCTCGTCCCGCTCTGGGTACTCATTTGATAATTTTAGCACGATAATAAAAAAAATCTGTGTATTCTTGTTATTTTTTTATTTTGTTCTTACCTCACTGATAGTATTACAAAGTGCCTCGTCTACTACTGTCATCCATTTTACCTATACCGTACTGAAGCAATTCAAACATCACGATAAAATCTAAACTACCCACATTGAAACTATCGCTTGTGTCGTCCATAAACCAGCATTGTTCGCGGTGCAATCGCGCGGTTGTAAAATAAACAGAACACACAAAATTGATCGTAAATCGCACTAGTTCTGTTTGCCAGTATTGTTGTCTTTTACTGGCACATAAAAGTATGAAGAGACAGAAGTTATGAGCTACAAGGTTGCCTTTTGTCGATGTAATAGATGGCTGGAGTAACTTTTTTTTAACTTGAAGTTTTAACCTTATTGGTATGTGTGTAGAGTCTAGTTTGCATTGTTTAAGATTTCTGACAGTTATATCGATATGTTTAAAAGAAAGCGCGTTTTCGAAAGATTCCCATGTATTCTTATTTTGAAAACTGATAGATTTTAGGAGGCATAAAACACACACGCTCGTAGAGTATTCCATACTTTAACTTTTTTACGTGATGAAATCATCAAATAATGAGTCCTCCCACCCTGGGCGGGACGAGAGGTTCTGTCAGACTCGTACTGACTAAAATCCACGGTGTCCTTCAATAGCCCTTAATGTTCCACGGTTACCTGAAAAGATAGTCCCGTCACTCCTTAAGGTAGCGGTCAGGAGACCGCAATAGGAGACAGCGACAGTACTTAACATTAGGCAATGCATGTATGAGTGGCAGTTCGCGAGCGAGGCACAAACAGGAGACAGTTGCAAACTCCGGTCGCGATGTCCTGTCGCGGTCTCCTGTCGCGGTCTTCTGTCGCGGTTTCCTGTCGCGGTCTCCTATCTCGGTGTCCTGCCACGGTCTCCGTCGAGAACCGCCACCTTTAGACTGTCCCGCAACTCCGAAATCCTGCGACATCGGGGCACACTAACTATGTGCATTAAATGCGCAGTAAATAGAACAACAGGTTAAACCTGTCCAACTTATTCTTCTTCGTTTGACACGAGCTAAAATCGGCTTTAAAATAAGCCGACCAGTAAAGTTTGTTGTTTGAATGTTATGCCAAACTTCTAGCATATTTTAATACTTATTAATAATATTATTTGGTCGTGCATAGTTAAAAACAAAACTTCTGAATATTTTGGTTCAATTTCATCGCTCAATATTATTTTCTTTTTTAGAAAGAAAAAACTAAACCGTTGTGAGAACACTTTTTCTAAGTTATCAGATACATTTTATACTCTATTATTTTCGCTCGTGTAAAGAAAAATTTTAAAGTCTTGTTCAAGACCTCAGGCGATACCATAAGGACATATTATTGTACTTGGATGATTTTACCAAGTGAAATAATAAGAGGTGTAACCACATCGTGACGCGACCTGTACACACTGCTACACATCAAGCTATGCAAAACCAGTATTAGCTGACTGATCATTGCGTGTAAAAATCGTACGAAGCGAGACCAAGACAAACTGGTTTTGTATTAGCTTGATGTGTAGCCGTGTGTACATACTCATATGCATATAAATTACTTGTTACTGAGACTGTTATTGTGGTTGTCAACACTAAATTATTATGAAACATGAATTTAAATTCGGTAAGAAATATTCTACGTAAATCGTAGCGTTTATGGCAACTCGCTGTCCGATCATGGACCATGCTCAGGTCGACGGCGCGTCGTGGTCCACGTGCGCCTCAAAGAGCGTCAGCATAATGACGAGGCCCCCTCTCAGAGGGCCAAAGCCTGCCGGGATCGCGGGACTCATTACATCACCGTGACCCCGGAGCATAAAAGGCTATAGAAGGACACCGTAGATTTTAGTCAGTATATGTCTGACAGTTCAGACAGGGGTGGGAGGACTCATTTGATGATATTACCACGGAAAAAAAAATCGTAGCGTTATGAAAAATGATCCCCACGACATTTTGTCAATTCAAGTTTATAGCTTTGATTTGTTTCCCTGACCGCAGTTACGCAAATCTGTTATTGTGATTGGCTCAACAAAATAACCAATTATTTTAATGGATACGAGATTTGACGATGGATTAAAAAGATAAGCTTTCAGAGCACTGGAATTGAAGCCATAAATCACTGGCATTTCCCCGCGGAGTGCTCGCGTTTATTTAGAATTTGACGACCGATTCGAGTTGTACTCTGCTTGTAATATTATAATTCAATCATGATTGAAAAACCCGTGATGCCATCTACGTTTTATCATCATCATCACCATCAGCCTATAGCGTTCCCACGGCTGGGACACAGGCCTCCTCTCTTGTGAGAGGGAGTGGGCCATAATCCACCACGCGGGCCCAGTGCGGGTTGGCAGATGTCACATGTCTTCGAATTTGATGGTTCTAGGACATGCCGGTTTCCTCACGATGTTTTCCTTCACCGTTTTGAGAGCAGTGGTGATGAAATAAATTACACAAAGTAATGCGCCAGGCTGGGTTCGAATCCGCGACCTACAACTCGTAAGTCGGGGCCGATACCACTGGGCCACCACTGCTCTACGTTTTATCATAAGAAAATTATTGTTGTTTTCCTTTGGTATACATAGGTATTTTCTTTGTATAAAACTGTTCTACAAACATACACAGACACCCAAACCCAGAACAAATATAGTACTAGCAGATCATATAAATATTTGTTTCACTTGTTACTCGAACCCGCGACACGCTGCCCATCAGTAGATTGTTCAGCCGCTGTTCCATTCGCGCCGTGTCAACATTAAAGATACACACGGCTACAAGCATACAAAACCAGTTTATCTTGGTCACAATTTGTATGATCTTTCCAAACAATGAACGGTCAGCTTAAACTGGTTTTGCATAGCTGTAATGTGTAGCCGGGTGTACTCTATGTCAATTTCTGTACACCTGACAACATAATAGGCACTTCAGATGGCCTACCACGAGCTCTTAACGCGATCCAGTTTACGCTCCGGGAACGAGATGGCGCTAGACGACTTGTATAGCTCTTACTCTTTCCCACAGCCTAAACTGGATCGCATTAAGAGCTCGTGGTAAGGCCTCAGGATGACATTTTGAGTCGTTTCGGCGTAAAAAGATAACAAACAAACTTACTTTCACAGTTAAGTAATCATATTAGTTAAGCTAAGAATGTAAGTATTTACGTATGTGAAGCTTCGACAAAAACTAGACAAAGAATGCTCATAAATAAAATATTATGATGTTAAACCCAGATAAGTGCTTATAAAAAGTATTCCACAACCGATATCAGACTAATTAAGCATAGTTCCCTAGCGCTGGTATCTCCGGATGTAGCTCGAAGCGGTCTGATCGCACCGCGCCCCGGGGAAATCAAGGCTAAAGTACAACCACCATGGATTAGCCATGCAGAAGGCTTATGGATTGAAGATAAGGGTATTTTACGAAGATATTTTAATTTAAGGTGGATTTCACCGATGAATAGGAACGCGATTACGTCAACGGGAACCAAGTTTTCGCTCTTAATTGTGTTTGTGTTTCAAATTTTGATTATACTGAGCTCAGTTTAAGCAAAAATCTCATGTTGCTGGATATAAGTCGAGGTTAATTAGATAAACCAGTCGAAGACATGTCTTGGTGAATGGTGAATGTTTTATTTTCTGCCTATTATTCTATCTGCTAAACTGCTACTGCTAATGCTAGAGCAGTGGTGGCCCAGTGGTATCGGCCTCGACTTACGAGTTGTAGGTCGTGGGTTCGAACGCCGCCAGGCATGTTACTTTGTGTAATTTATTTCATCACCACTGCTCTCAAAACGGTGAAGGAAAACATCGTGAGGAAACGTCCTAGAACCAAAAATTCTAAGACATGTGACATCTACCAACCTGCACTGGGCCCGCGTGGTGGATTATAGCCCACTCCCTCAGTGCCTCAATAGTGGGAACATTTATAGGCTGATGATGATGACTCTATCTGCTAATAGAGCCCGATGACCCCATCACTCTCCTCCAGGAGAGCAGTAGGGAAACCAGTACTCTTAGGAAACACAGACACAGATCGACTCCGTCATTCCGCCCTCGCCGCCGAGGCCGCCCGTCGCGACGCCCAAGTCAATGCCCCCCCCGACCCTTGCAAGAGCCAGCCCGCGATGCTGAGCCAGTAGATTTAAATTAGTCCCTAAATAAGATATTATTGTGATCCAGCCTGTTCCCTGCTGCCCTCTGTCAGTGACGTCCTAAGCCGAGGTCCGTACCCCACAGGGGGTGCCCTTAGCGAATGGTCACTTAGTTTATAGTTTTTTGCTTAGTTTGTAAGCTCTGGCTGGAGGCCTTAGAGTAAAATCTATGGCATCCACAGAAAAGTCCGGTTAAGCAGCACACAACCTCCTCTAGGTTGACCTGCGAGATGCCATCTTCAAAAAAAAAAAAAAAAAACTCTATCTGCTAAAAAAAAGCCTCAATCTCTTCATAATCTTCTAGATTCTTCTCGAATATTCTTCTCTTCAACACTAGACTATATTATCGTTAGCTCAAAAGTACAGACAGATACTAGCACATCAACCACCAAAATGAGTCAAGTTTATTTCATAGATTTTCAGTTTTTTCTCAAAAGAAGAAGGTTAGTCAAAAAGGGAAAATTTACAGATGTAAATTGTGTATGTGTTGCCATATATACCTTGGAATATTCAAATTCCAATAATAATTTAAATCGATACTTCTGTTAATAACCTGTCATGGTCAGTCTGCGGTGCGGTCCTAGACTTAGATACGCTTATTATCATGGAACTAGTTTCCATAACGATGCGAGTTACAAGTTACTGTAACCGCAGATTAAAACTTAGCCACAGTTAGTAACTATGTTAGTACTTGAGGTTTGATTATTGATTATGTCTGGATGATAATCATCTGGAATCGGATTTGAAAAACAAGAGGTTTTATTATTCAAATCGTATCTTTGCTTTTGTTTGATTTTGAATATTTTATTGCTATTTCAAACGCGAAATTTTGTGTGGATAGCTGTTTGTTACTCTGTCGCACTTTCACGAAGAAATGACTAAACGGAAACTGATGAAACTTCGTACACTGATAGTTTGTATCCTGGATTAAGGTATTGGATATTTTTTATAAATAAATATATTTAACTAGCTATGCCCCGTGGTCTCGCCCGTGCTATGTGAGGTTTTGGCTCTATGAAATCCCCATCAGTTTCCTTGAAGTGTGCATGTCGACTCGTCCATAATAATCTTGGGGTCTTCAAGCCAAGAGTGAACAGCTTACTTCCAGGCAAGAATACTTCATCGTCGACCACATCTTCGCTTACCATCAGCGAGATAGTGGTCAACGCGAACCTATCTTTTATTAAAATAAAAAAACTGGTCGGACAACGAGTCCACCGATGAAATCGGAATTCACTTGGTGATGTTCGAATCATTGGGCGTTTCCCGCGGTAGCTGGTGCGAGATTTGTAAAGCAATGAAAACAAACAAACTCTTCAGCTATCTAACATTAGTATAAATAGTAAATTAACTCCAAAATTAATTGGAATTAGGACAAGAGACTGATAATCTGACAGTATCTTAATCCAGGGCTAGCTTTACTGGTCTTTAAAACAGAGTAGAAAGAAAAAATACACACAGCTGTCCCTCACATAATAATTATTAATCATAACAATTGAGCAGATTACCCAGTCTACCCGTATCATTCGCTAAATCGCTTCATACAGCCGCTTAAGTCCCATTTGTACAGCTAAAAGGCTAAACACACAGGGGCTTAGCGGAAAAAAACACGGAAAAAGGATAATCCCAGCAAATAAACGTAATAAGTGATAGCTTTATTAATGACCACTTAGCTGCTGTGCTCACGTAATTGGATCAAAGAAATTAGAACAAAAAACAAGAGTGTTTTGTTCGGGTTGAACTATAATTGGAATAATCCGATTTAAGAAGCGCTCTGTAAAAATGTTGGCACTGATTTTGATTTACCGACTAGCTTTTTTATTTGTTTGGTATTGCTAGCTTTTCGCAGAATCGAAAAATTATATTTCCAGTTTTTGAAATGTTTGATTGAGAGTGGCCCAGTGGTATTGGGCCCCGACTAGAGCAAAGGTGGCCCAGGTTGTATCGGCCCCAACTTACGAGCTAGGCGCATTCCTACTCCTTGCGTCGTATTCGTCATAACAGATTACTGTCATGTACTGACGTGAAGTCACTTTCAGCTGGACGATGCTTCGCCATCTGTTTCTGTCTTTGGCAGAATTAAGAGCATCGTGAAGTTTCGTGTCCAGGGAAGAGCGAATTTGGTCCGACCATCGAAGTGGACTGCGACCCCTCGGACGCTTGCCATCAACCCTGTTTATGTCTTTGAAGACAAGTGGTGGCTAGGCGGATTACTTTGTGTAATTTATTTCATCACCACACAACCCGCACTGGGTCCACGTGGTGGATTATGACCCACTCCCTCTCACAGAGAGGAGGCTTGTGTCCCAGCACTGGATATGATGATGATTTGTTCGATCCTAAGTCTTAAATAACATTGTTTAACCCATGAGCTACACTACATTCTTCAACAAAAATGGTATTTTAACAAAATACATTTGTTTTTCCTATAAATCCCACAGAATGGTAGGAAAGCTGTAGCAAAGATGTTACAAATCAAAAATATTTGACCATAAATCACATAGAAAGTTAGTTTGAATTAAAAATTCCGGCCGTACGAAAAATAATTTCCGCTCATTTTTTACTTACAAAATATCACTACCTATTAACTAAACTGTGAACATAACTCTCGCCCACCGATTAAAGTTAACTGCGAAACTTAACGAGATTATACACAATGTTGCCACTGTAGATAATACGGCAGAGAAAATAACGCAAACATTTAAAATAATGACTTTATTTACCATCGCGGTGACACTGTGCAAGAATGAGGGCAGAAGGAAATACATATAAAATGTATTGCATATTTACGCGCATGTATTTGATCTCCCCGGGTCGAGGGCACGTCGTGTTCCACGCGCGCCTCAAACTGTCAGCAATATGACGGGTGCCCCTTAGAGGACCAAAGATAATTATCAGGTAGCGTTGATCCCGAAACGTAAGGAGCTATTTAAGAACACCGTGGATTTTAATCAGTACAAGTCTGACATTCCCTCCCGTACTGCCCTGGATGGGAAAACTTTATTACTGACTGACGTTATTATTATTTGATCACGAAGGAATTTTATCAGCCTTTTTTTAGGTGGTAAGATCAAAAAATTAGCCCAGAGGGTCTACAATCGCTACTTTATCAACATTGCTAATAAAAATGTTGCTAGAATTGTTCTTTATCAAGTTTACTACATTTTATTACTTTGTCAAATAATTGTTTCTTCCATATTACGAAATTATTCGCAATTCGCTATTTAAAAGTTGCCCCGATGTAATATCATATTTTTTAAATAGATAAACTTCCAAAATCATTGAATCTCACATCTCACTGTGATTGGTCAAACTATTACACATCTTCGTACCGTCTCCACTTCAAGAGTCCCCTTATCTATAGCATAATATACAGGTATTCGGGTTTGAGCTCGTTCCAACATCGTTGTAAGTGGCACTTCTGTTCAAGTGATCGCATTGTTTGTCGCGGCTCTGAGATTGGCAAGTTGATTTGAATGTAAAGTGCTTTTTATATTGTTGATTTTAAGAGGATATTGTGTAATAAATTGGGAGTACTTGAACAATTTGTTTACCGCTTGTGACAGTGGAAAGTCGCAAGGTCGATAGCCTCGTGGGTTTACAGAAAGTTCATATATTTTGTGTGATTATTGTGATTCTTTCACTATGGGCCTCATCTCAAAGCTCAAAGTCGCTCAACGAGATATGGAGAGGGCTATGCTCGGCATGTCTCTGCGTGATCGAATCCGAAATGAGGAGATCCGTAGACGAACTAAAGCCACCGGATTAGCAAGCTGAAGTGGCAATGGGCAGGCCATATTGCTTGCAGAGCAGATGGGGGATGGGGTCGAAAAGTGCTAGAGTGGAGACCACGGACTAGCAAGCGCAACGTAGGACGTCCACCAACAAGCTGGACAGACGACCTTATAAAGGTCGCTGGATGCAGGTCGCTTCCAACCGGTATATGTAGAGATCTAAAGGGGAGGCCTATGTTCAGCAGTGGACGTTCTATGACTGAGATGATGATGATGAATTACATCTGTAGATCTCCTGAAACGATGAAGGAAGACATCTTGATGTCGTTATGACGTATAACTATTTAGTATCGGTCTATCTCTGTAGTTTCTGAAATCCTTGTCAAAGAGATAATGTACAGCCTAAACTGCTAGTATTAGAAGTATACATCTTTGAACTAGAATTTCTTTCACAATAACAATTATAAAAATGGGTAAAGTAACAAAAGCAAGGATTTTATAAATTCCTGCCCCAAAAGGCCTTTAATAGTGAAAGTTTTTGTTTGTGAATTTGTAAACGAAGAAGTTGATTGGTACCATACAACTGTCTGAAAGTACCCAAAAGTTTTCATTTTCTTTGTTTTTTCAAACTTATTACTTAATCCCCTTGAGAATCTTATAGGATGGATTTCTATTGCTACCGTAATAACGTAGTAGGTTGAATTGTTCGGTCGAGCCATATGATATTGGGTTTTTCATTTTTTAACTAATGCGTGCTATAAGGCAGTCGGTCAGCCATATAGCAAGCAGAACTAATGGCCGCCATCGGCCATAATGGTCTCCATTCGAGAACCTTACGGCCCCATGGCCATAAGGTTCTCGAATAGAGACCACGGACCGGCAAGCGCAACGTAGGACGTCCACAACTAGGAGGGCAGACGATCTTATGAAGACCACAGGATCACGCTGAATGCAAGTCGCTTGCAATCGGTCCTATTGAAAGTCTATAGGGGAGACCTATGTTCAGCAGTGGACTTTTTACGGCTGTTACGATGATCTAATAGTACCCTAAGCACGAGTTTTCTGTAAATGAGACGTAAAGTAAACTGGAACTTTGACACTTTCAAATTGACAATTATTTTCAAGGAAAAAATGGAACAGCGCCTCTGGTGTGCGAAGAAGAAATTATTTTTTTTCTTGAAAATTGTCAATTTGAAAGTGTCAAAGTACCAGTTTACTTTATGTCTCATTTACTGAAAAAGTGCTAAGGGTACAGGTTTACGCCTAACTATTTTTTTGTCTGATCGACTCATTTCATTACACTGAAAAAAAAATTACAAATGTATGAAATTAATATTTGTTAACCATAAACAAGGTCTCTTCGTAACCCTTAACCTTGTCTGCTTCAGAAGGATGATTATGGCCTAAATATAGCCTCCCATCCAAAAGGAATTATGGCTCTTGCACACAGATAAAACACAGTAAAAACTGTATGAAGCCGGAGTCCGAAAAGATGGTGGCACCGTCACAAGTCCCTTTGCGGATTACAGGTGTGATGTTTTAAGAAACACGTCGGTTTATGTGTACACATCTTTAACATTAATAAAGACACCAAGGTAATGCGGTGTATTCATCACACGGGATTACCACGGGATATGACATCACGGTTATGACGTCATAATAATGACGTGCTAATGCTATGTCGTCGGACAAATGTGGGCGATTCCTTAGGGAGACAACAATGAGGGTGCTTTGTCTTGGATAAGTAAGGTTTTTATTGCATTTTCTTGGGTTTTATGTTAATATTCATTTATTAGACGTATGTAGGAATTATGGGATGGATGAACATGATATTATGATACTTATAAAGATTATGGTATCTTGTTTTTGTTGGATGGAAAAAAATCATCAAAATCTTCGGGAGCCCTAAGTGGAGCGGAATATAGATAGGTTCCTTAACATGGTCTTTACCTTCTAGCTCCACGGTTTCCTACGTAGACAGTCTCGCGATGATGTCAATAAATATTAAAAAAACATGATTATTTAAGGTAAATGACGTTAAATTAAAACGTTAAACATTTTTGAAAAAGAGTAAGTATGGAGTTTCTTGCCCATTCTTCTTCATACAACCTACCTTTGCGATTGGGTGTAGCATCAATCCTATCCCTTCCTATTTCCTTTAATTTTAATAATCGACGTCCAAAAGTGCCTCTTTGATGGCCTGATTGGAATAAATGATTTGACTTTGAAATCAATTTATATTATGTTTAACGTAATGACGTAGTATTTTTTTATTTATTTAAACAATACTAGTCTGATATTGTATTTAGTAATCTTTAAAAACGACTTAGGAGGGTCCTACCAGTAGGGGAAGCCGGGGCATTACGGGCACCCGGGGTAAGATGGGCACCCTCTCTTCCCCGAAGGATAATAAACCGTGACGCTCGGAACTAGTCGGGTCGGGTTCCAGTCGACCTAGCGCTAGCGAGAAAAGTGATTTTGTGCGTGTAGATGCGCATCGTACGACGACAGCACGAAATTACGTAAGTTGATGCATTTGATATAATTTTTTGGTTTTAAGTCTGTGGTATAGCTAATTCATGTTTGTGTTCAATGCCCAGTTATTAAATAAATTGCTATGTTCCATTATGTGTCTAAATAACTACAAAGAGTTGTGAACGAACCACCACATATTCGTTTGATTTCGATATAATTTGTTTTGTTTGACCTTTGGGGCATTATGGGCGGGGCAAAATGAGCAGGGGCCCGTTTTGCCTCAGGTATTGTCATTAACTTGATATTTTTTCTGCAGATATAGTTATGGTTCGCCACTACCAAACGAAGACAGAAGGTGCCAAATGGATCTTGGAGGACATGGAAGCAACCGTAAAGGATGTGGCTAGTGGCAGATTAAGCTATAAACGGGCCTATCAATTGGCAACAAAAAATAACATCCCCCATAATTTTGATCCGACTAAGAAGGATAAAGAAGAAGACCGCATAAGAAAACCAGTGGCTGTGAGAAAAACGGAAGGAAGAAAAAGACGAAGAAAAATGAATAATTGTACTTTTTGTACTCGGTTTTAGATATACATGCCTGTTATGCCCATTTTACCCCAGACACGGGGCAAAACAGGCAGTTTCCCTATTTTTTTAAAGTTCTAATTGCACTAAAGACTGGTAGCCTAAGATGATTATTAACGATTAATGATAATAAGGAATAATGAGACTAATAAATGGCTGTTGATTTTTTTCATTATCTCTTTTATCTCAGATTTTATTCAAGTTTTCCCTTAAGGGGCCCGCATTGCCCCGGTTTCCCCTAACTATATTATTTATAATAATCATAGTCCATTTGGGGTTATAATCGCCAAAATTGGGAAATACCGTTCTCACATTTTTATTTTTATTTTTGACTATGTTGGATTATTCATTGGGCTAACATTAACTACTGTGACTTACAAAGTAGATGCTACGTTGTCACTATAAATGTTTGTTTAGCTGTCACTTTCAATGTTTACTTTACAAGAAAAATTCCCAGTATGGGAAAAAGTTTGCAAAAAATAACTGCTGCTTTAATTCCCATATAGCAAAATATTATAATACCCTGAGTACTTAAGAAACTACTGGATGAAACCAACTGCCAGGCTGCCAAGTTCTCGTACACAAAGTTGTACTCCTTTCAAAACTTTCAGTTGTGTGTCGCACTTGCGCAAAGAATTTAAAGAACATTAACATTTTCAGAGAGTCTTTAATGTACTGACTTTGTTTACTTATGAAGCACTTTTAGGGTTAATTTAGAGGAGGTTTTGAATGGAAGCTTTGAGTCTTTTGTGTGAAATGACATTAAAAGTACCAAATATGAAAAAACAATGAATGCTCCATCCCAGAGCTTCAAGCGTTGTAAGACAATATAGGTATCTGAATTAAATGCCATGAAGTCATTCATTTTCTTACTGAAATTGCGACTTCAACTTGGACATAAATATAGACTTCAATCGCATCGCCTATTCTGACAATCACTTTTTTACCTCTTTCAATAGCGCAGAGTTGCAGGTGTTGAAATTGGTAGCGATACGGAAAAACGTCAGCTCGTAGCTCAAATTCAACATTCTATTCTGGTGCGAGTCGTATACGTATTCTTTAACGAAACAGCACAGTGGGACATTATAATGTCCCACTGCTGGGCAAAGGCACCCATAGCCTTCCACTCTTCAGCCTTTTGCTTCTCTTTGTTGCCAGAACCCATACCATGAGTTGTCATTACGATACTCGATCCTACGCATCGACCGCGTTTGACGCTCTCATTGGTTGAGAGTTCATACAACCTTGGAGCGGCCATGAGAGCGCCAATCGCGGTCGATATCGATGATCGAGTATCGTAATGAAAACTCATAGTATGAGTACTGTAATCTTGTAACCAATAGATACTGGTACTTTACACCTGAATTATGCACAAGTGTAATGCTGCCTACGATCATGAACACCAATTAGTAGACACTGGCACTACAGCCGTAATTACGAGAGCTTTATACCCTTGTGTGGATCGGCGGTAACTTTCAATACGTTTCCCGCCCGGGATTTGGCTAAATTTGATGTAAGATTTTTTGTGACGTCAAATCATCGAATGATTTCTCCTCCCCTGAGTGAAGTGGAAGAGACTGTCGAATTCATACTAACTAAAAAAACCATGGTCGTGGGACTAACAAATCACCGTACAATCGGTAACGTAAAGGACTATTGAAGGACGCTGCACAGTTACTCAGTAGTTTAGTCAGTAAAGTTCTGTCAGTAAGGGTTGGATAGAGTTGGCATCCGTTTAGGTGTCCCCGGATTTGTCCTAGTTTAGCGACCGGGGGGTTTTCATTTGTAGTCCGGGTTTTGTTAAGTTTAACACCCACCGTGCGCAGTTCGACTCATGTCCGCAGTTCGACCCACGTTCTTACACACTTCACCGTCCTCACAACCCCCGTGCGCACTTCGACTCTTTTCCAGGTTTAGAGATGGAAATCCTAGGGTTGGAGGACTCAGTTGATGACTTTACCACGCTAAGAAGGAATTAAAAAACCTTCCTTATCCTTCACTCACTTTTTGCGTTCCAGCACGCATAGCATAACCAATTGTATCTCTATTCTGCCAAGAGTAGATAAAGTTATTTCTAGACATTAGTTCTTTTCCGAGATAGCACGACTCATAGATAACAGAAGAATAGAAACATTTATTTTCTACATTTAAAACTTCGCCATGCTACGGACGATTAGAAATCTTTCTCCATTCTGTCATGTTGTCTATTCCGTAGATAAAACTCGTTTTAAATATTAGGATCCGTGTGCATGGCCGTGACATTCGCGCTGCCTTGACTTCTAAGCTTTGCTAATAGCCTTGCCACGTGGTAAACGCTACAGCAAAAAACCGCTTTATTATTATTTATCTATGAAAGAGTCAAAAAATGGCTACCATTCTGTGGGGGTTGGGTTCCGACCCCACATATCAAGCAGTTTTATCGACAGAATTGACGCCTTTAAGTTTCTAGAGACGGAAACCGAACACATTGTATGAACTTTATTTTATGCCGGTAAAATAACCAAATGCTGGACTAGCCACCCAGGGTGGAACGGAAGGGACTGTCAGACGTGTAATGACTAAACTCCATGGCAATCCCTCAATAGACATTTAGGTTCCACGTCATGGTTACCTGATGAAATAATCGCGTGACCCTGGCAGGCGCTGGCTCTTCGGATTGCTGGCAACTCTGTTAAATTTTCCTTGGAGTGTTTGACTAACCATTTTTTTTCTCTTTTTGCAGGTAAGTGACACGATTTTGGATAATCAGCAGTCATTGCATCTTAATTGAAAGGAATTTCTGGTAAGGTAGCATTTAGTTTTATTCTTTCGAAGGCTTCAGCTTGTGGCTAAGTAATTACAGCCGCACAGGCCTGGAAATCGGCCTGGGTTAAGCCGCGCTTGTTAAGGTTGGTCTGTGGATGGGCGGCTATCTGTCATAGCGATTTTCCTCTGTGCCTCGAAAAGCACATAAAGCCATTGGTCCCGGTTGTCATTTGTAGATCTGTAATTTGTTTTTAGAAGCTCTGGAAGTCTGGCAACATGTCTTGCCATGTGGTATCGTATATCTAGTTACCTCGAAGCCGACCCCAATATAAAAGGCTAGACAGATGATGCAGATGATGAAAATCGTTCGTCAGTACTGTTATGTACTAGTACTGTCGTCTTGAGCTACGTATTACGCTAATAGAACCCGCGATACGCAGCATAGCAGTCGATCGCTGAGCCACTCACATTTTAAAAAAACTATGACAAGTTGACTTCCAAAGTGACGTCACGGACAGTGCGCTATACACATCAGCTGTACATTCTAAGTCTAGTAAAAAATATAAATACTGCAGTATTTCGTGTGTAGTTCGCGTTCAGTTGTGCTGCTTAGCCTGATTTACTTGTGTGATCGTTGGTGGGACTGTCTTGTTTATTATAGTGGCGTAAATTAATCCATCCCCCTCTAGAGATAACTCTGTCATTGTTAAGGAATCGTAATCTGCCTTATAACAAGAGCAATTGTAGACCTAATTTTTATAAAGGTAACTATAAAGAAATCAATAATTATCTCAACGAGCAAGATTGGAATGAACTTTTTAAAAATAATGGTAATGTAAATGACATGTTAACAATATTCTACACACGTCTGTATGAAGCCATTGAGAAATTTGTACCAAAAAGAAAACAAAAAACCTGTCGTTACCCACCATGGTTTAACAAACCATTAATAAGATTATTGAAGGAAAAAAATAAGTTGAGAGTACGCTTTAAAAAATTTAAAAATCCCATGGATAAGATTGAACTGAATCTAATTTCGAAGCGATGTGAAAAACTTGCTATGAATTCATATAAAGAATATCTCGAAAATTTAGAACAAGGTATCAAAAACAATCCAAAGCTTTTTTGGAGTTATATAAAGGCTAAACGTTGTGGATCTAGTGCTTACCCACAGACAATGACCGACGAAATGAGTGTCACATCTGATGGTTCAGAAATTTGCAATCTTTTTGCCAATTACTTCTCATCCGTATACATAGTATCTGACAGTGACAAAGAAATTAATTGCAAGACAGATTATCTACAAGCTCTTCATGTTAATGGTCAATGTTTGAGTGCCCCGGTAATCGATCGCGACTGTCTGCTCAAGAAACTTAAAACAACTAATATTACCAAAGGACCAGGTCCTGATGGCATACCACCAATATTGATTTCTTCTTGCGCAACAGCTCTCGTTTCTCCTCTTTTGATCATTTTTAATACATCGCTAGCCACTGGGACTTTTCCGTCAGCATGGAAAAAAGCCAAAGTAGTTCCAGTTTACAAGTCGGGTGGCAAAGACGTTATTTCCAACTACAGACCAATTTCAATACTGTCCACATTCGCAAAGATTTTTGAATCGATTATTTGTCCATATATACAGTATCATTTTAAGCCCTACCTCAGTGACCATCAGCATGGTTTTGTAGCTGCAAGATCGACTACTACGAACTTAGGATCTTTCACGGAGTCTCTAATTCAGGCAGTAGATAGGAGCAAACAATATGACGTAATTTATACAGACTTCAGTAAGGCTTTTGACAAAATGTCACATACCATACTAATATATAAACTTGCAGCATACGGTGTGTCAGGGTCCTTGCTAGAATGGTTTAAGTCATACCTAGGTGATCGAAATTTCCACGTAGTTGTGAATGGATTTCAGTCTACAGAACACACAATAACTTCTGGCGCCCCTCAAGGTGCTCATTTAGCACCAATATTATTTAATATATTTATAAATGATCTTCCTGAGTGTTTCCGTTATTCAGAACCTTTTCTATACGCCGATGATTTGAAGTTTGCACGAACGATTAAGTCCCCTAACGACGTCGAACTTCTACAAAGCGACCTTAACAGAGTCATTGAATGGTGCAATAATAACAAAATGCAACTTAATTCTGAAAAATGTTATCACGTCAAATTCACTCGAAAAAATAATATTATACACTCAGAATACTTCATAAACCAAAGCAAAGTACAAGAGCTCGAAATAATTAAGGACCTAGGTGTACTATTCGACAGAAAAGTCAGCTTTATACCTCACTTTGATCATGTTATTAAAAAATCCTCAAAGTTATTAGGTTTCTTACTTCGAAATACTAGAGATTTTCGTAAAAGCAGTACCAAAGTTATGTTGTACAACAGTCTCGTGCGAAGTGTCATGGAATACTGCAGCGTTGTATGGAGGCCTCACTACGCCACTCATATGCTGCGTTTAGAACGAGTGCAGAAGCGTTTTGTGTGGCATCTAGCATTCCGAGAAGGGAAATCCAAGCAGCTACCCTCCTATAAAACTCGCCTAAATCACTTCCGAATGCACACCCTATCCATACGCAGAGACGTCACCGACGCCATGTTTTTATTAAGGATATTAAGAAACCAAATTGACTGCTCTAAGCTGTTAGGTCTTATTGGATTCCATGCTCCATCAAGATATCCGAGAAAGATTATTACTCCACTATGTCCACAACCGCGAAGGTCTGTACTTGGCTCAAACTCACCTATACCTAGATTATGTAAAAATCTCAATAGCTACAGTGACCTAGTGGACATAAACCAGGATAGTATTAATAAAATTATTAAAGTAATTTTAAATAATTATTAAACATAAAAATTGTATTTTTGTCTCTAATCCGTTAATTATAATTTAATCTTATGAATTCAACCTTTTAAATATACCAATTTTGCTATACACTTTTTATTTATTTAAATGTAATGATGTCATTAATGCTTTATAATTCTACTGTCTTCATTGTTATGATAATTTAAATTATTTATTTTTCAATTGTATTTTTGTTGATAAAATTATGTATTAAGATTTCTAATTATTATAAAACTAACCTAATTATAAGATTTATTACTAACCTAAACAATCACTGTAAATAAGGAATTTATAATTTGTAAACTATTCAATCCGACAACTATGCATGCGGTGTTAGCCTATAATTGACTGTTACACTTGTAAATGTATATGTATCAGTTATAATTGTAATTTTTATGTGTAAACAGTCGTTGGCTAACCTAAATAAATAAATAAATAAATAAATAAATTAAGTAAAAGCAATTGTGATTCCTGTTTTTTTTCTAAAAAACAGGGGAGACTTGCGATTTTTTGCGGTCAGTGGTACCTCCATTAACTATATATCACTTCTGACAAGGATCCACGCAGTGTCAAATTTTGTACACCAAACGCCATCTAGCGGCATAGATCAGTACTGGACGTGTGGCGCCATCTAGCTACTTCGTGTGGTGCTGCTACTTCTGACAAGCATTGACGCAGTGTCACATTCTGCGTAGCAAGCGCCATCTAGTGGTATAGATCTGTACTAGAGGAGTAGCGCCATCTAGGTACTTCGTGTAGAACCTACTGCCAATATGGTAAAGTGTGCGTCTTGTGGAAAATTAGGTGTAGTTTTTGACGGTCAGTTAAACTTTGAAACTCACATTCTGGAAGCTGTGCGTAACTGCTTCTACCGACTCAAGCTTCTGTATCGTGTCCGTCCCTACATAAGTGTGGATATGCGAGTCATGCTGTGTGAATCACTTGTCCTGTCTAAGCTAAACTACGCTGACACTGTGTATGGGGCGTGCATTCTCTGTAGAAGCCAGAAGTTAATCCAGCGGGTACAGAATGCGTGTGCTAGGTTTTGCTACAATGTGCCGCCCAGAACCCATATCACTCCTTTTTTAAATAAGGGTAAATTGATGAGAATGTCAGCGCGGCGAAAGCTTCACCTGGCTACCCTACTCTTTGGCATCATTCTCTCTAAGAAACCTGACTATTTGTATAAGAAACTGTCTTGGTCGCGCGATGTCAATCAAATAAAAACCAGAGCATCATCATACCTGATGTTGGCCTCCTCCCACAGAACTGCCGCTTTCCGAGGTTGTTTTAAGTTCGCTGCCAGTCGCTGCTGGAATGATCTCCCGCCTCCTCTTCGTGATCTAAAATCAGTTGGTACTTTTAGGATCAATTTTAAACGTTATTTACTCCAACAGCAACTAAGTACCAATTGATAACTCACTGTGTTTTGCACGCAACTCGCAGCGGTGACTGGGGCGACATATTTATTGGGGATAGCGGATATCTATGTCGTGATGCACAAATTACGGACTATTCGTACAATCGAGCGACAGATACTGATTAATCATCTTGACGCATTCGTCTATTCTTCTTGTTGTTTTACGCCCAGCATGGTAATCATTATAATTATTTAAAATCCTTAGCATTACTAGCTTATAGATACTTTCACTTTATCACACACTATTTTATATCAACAACCACTTGTAACAATATTGTTTTGGTTTTTCTCTTGACATAATAGCATAATAGTCTGCGCCCGCGTCTCTTGTTTTTCAGTGTTGCCATCCTATAGACACTAATGGCATGGACAAACTGTTGCGTCGGGTGTCGATTTTGTACATTTTATTTTATTTATTTTTTAGTTTAATTATTATTGTTTTTCGTTATATTATTTATGTACGTATCTGACCGTGACTTCACTTTGGGCCCTACCAGAAAACCAGCGCTGTGACAGTTAAATGTCACAGCACATGCTGAGGTAGGAGCCTTTTGGCCTCACACAGGACATATTGTTTTATGTTTTTTTATTATGTTTTACCTTTGTTTTTCTTTTAATACTTTGTGTTGTTCTCTGTTGTTTTTATTCTTGTAATTTTGTTATTTTGTCCTGTGTGTCCAATAAATCTCTTTTCTTCTTTCTTCTTCTTTCTCAAAGCCTTGCCGTATTGACTTAATACCCCATTCACGACTTCAGGTAGCCTACCATGACATCTTAAACCCTGAGTATTTCCAGTTTGGGAACGAGGTGGCGCTAGACAACTTGCATAGCTGTGTCTTATTCCCACACTGACATTATTCATGCTTTAAGACGTCAGATAAGCCACCGGTACGCCCTGCACGAGTTTTTACTATTTTACTAAACTACTTCCAGTATTTACAGCGTTTCTTGTATGATAAAATGGAACAGCGCCTCTGTTGTACGAAGAAGGAACTAATTTTTTCCTTGAAAATTGACAATGTGAAATTGTCAAAGTTCCAGTTTACTTTACGTCTCAAATACTGAAAACTCGTGCTGAGGGTACAGGTGATGCGACTTGCGTCAATGGACGTGCATTCGGCCAATTGTTTCTTTTGGCGCTAGTGCCATCACGTGGCATACTGTTATCAAATTCTTTTATTTGTATTCTGTAGCATTACGACTTAAAATGTAGGTTGTGGCCTAGCAGTATAAATGTACTTAAAATCTTATAATATAACCCCGAACGTGCCGTTAACTAATCCTTCTTTAACATTTTATATTCTCTGACAATTTTAGTACTTATTTGCGCACGGAGACAGGACAAATGTATTATTCAAAGGATTTTATCGTAACGTGTTGGGCTTGTTAATTTGAAAAGTGGAATGAGTATGAGAAAAGATTTTTTTACGATTGTACTAATATTATAAAAGCTTGTTTATTATTTAAGTCCAGTAATTATTCTACGGGGTTGTATGTTATACCGGAATAAAAAATACGTGTACTAGTTTAATTCTATATTCTATCGTTTTTCTGAAAGAATAACAAATACCAGTTTGTATCCATACTGAGTTTGCGCATTTTTAATTTAAGTAAGATTTCTTATTCGTCCCTAAGCAGCGTACCTACATTAACGATTTGTAAAAAACATCAAAATTACTTTTCTGTTATGCGTAAGTTAAATAAACGTTATTAAATTGCTGTATGTGTTGCAGTCAAAACTCTTAACTAGTCAAAAGTACTATTGACTAGCAAAATCAGTCAAAAGCACTTTTGACTGAACAGGTTGGTCAAAAGTGGTTTTGACTAAAAATTATTGGTTATTATTACTTTTGACTGCAAATTTGCGGTTAAAAGTACTATTGACTGACGCTCTTCGTCAAAAGTAGTTTTAACTGCAATAAAGCATCAGTCAAAACCTATTAGAAGTTGAGTAATAAAAGGCGTTTACTTAAAATAAAATATGGAGCTTTATTCTTGTACACATTTCACACAAACCAATATTCTGAGACAGTTCCTAATTCAAACTTAAAACAATGTTGCCACTTAATAAATGATACCACAACACAAAAATAAATGTTTACCAATTGCTTTTTAACACCCCCCTCAATTTGAGAAACATTTTAAAACACAAACTTACATTTACTGCAACCCACACTTGGCTATGAATTTATATAACAGTTCTTTACCTAAAGCCTTAGTAAACATATCTGCTGTCTGATCTTCACTCTGAACATATTGTAAACACAACTTCCCTTTTTTAATTAATTCCTTTAAATAGTGGTATCGTATATCTATATGTTTCAATCTCTTTAAACAATCCGTATTTGCTACCATTATGGCTGACTGATTGTCACAAAACATTGTTACTGGACAAACATCTTTATAACCAAAATCACTCAATAAATTAATAAGCCAACATGCTTCGCTACCAGCCACACTCATAGCAACATACTCTGATTCTGTAGAAGATAGACTTACTGAACATTGTTTCCTAGAACACCACGAAATTAAACAATTTGAGAATTTAAAACAATAACCCGTAGTTGACTTCCTATCCTGCAAATCTCCTCCCCAGTTAGCATCACAATAACCTACTAACTTATCATCAACACATTTATAAACTAGTTTAAAATCAATAGTATGTTTGACATAGCGTAAAACCCTTTTCAATGCAGTAAGCAACATATTATTAGCTTGGTTCTGGTACCTACTTAAAATAGAAACTACTACACTCAAATCTGGTCGCGTACCTGACACCGCATACATTAAAGAACCTATGATCTGTCTACATAACTTCTCTAATCCTTTTACATCACTATTACCATCTTTGATACTCTCTAACATTTTAACATTAAAGTTCTGATCCATCGGAGTGGACATAGGCTTACAATCATACATTTTAAACTTCCTTAAAACATTTTCTAAGTATTCTTTTTGACTTAGTGTACAAGTATTTGTTTCAAAATTCTGTTTTACATTAATGCCTAAAAAATTTGACACTTCACCCAAGTCCTTCATTTCAAATTCATTACAAAGTATCGACTTTAAATTACAAACTCGTTTTTCATTAGTACCAAAGAACAAAAGATCATCAACATACAATAAAACATAAAGTTGATCGGAACCATTACAATTTGTGTATAAACAAGAATCACTCTTAGATCTCACAAATCCATTTTTAGTCATTACAGAATCAAATTTGTCATTCCAGTACTTTGGAGATTTCTTTAAGCCATACAAAGATTTCTTTAATTTAACTATACTTTGGTCATTACTATATGCACCTTCTGGTAACTTTAAATACACATTCTCATAAATATCTCCATACAAAAAGGCTCCTGTTACATCCATTTGATAAATACATAACCTCATTTTGGTAGCAATAGATACAAACAACCTAAAAGTGGACAATTTAGCAACAGGTGCATAAATCTCACATGAATTCAAGTCATCATCTTGTTCGAATCCTCTAGCACAACTAACCTAGCTTTGTATTTAATCTCATTATTCGATTTCTTAATTTTAAATACCCATTTACTGCTGACAATACTTTGCCCTACTGGTGCTTCACACATTACCCAAGTATTATTGACCTTCAATGTATCAAGTTCTCTAGCAATCGCTTCTTTCCATTTTAAAGCATCTGACCTTGATATTGCCTCTTGGTAGGTCTTAGGTTCATCCTCAGCAGTGTAAATATTATGACATTCATAAAATTGTGTTTGTTTTCTGTTACGTCTGCTTCTCTGTGTAACTAAAAGATTTGACCCCTCATCTTCACTGTCACTTTCTTCAGGTACATATAAACTTCCTTCACTTTCGTTTCCAGACGAAGTTGACTGATCTGTTATCTGATTTGTGTTTGAAGAAACGAAACTATCTTCAACTTCATTAGTCTTTTCAGCTTTTTCAAAATCTTCGCTTAAATCTTCAGTAGCTTTTTCTAGTAGCACAACTTGCTCACTTTCTTCTTGCTTACTCTCTGTCAGAAAAACTAAATCTCTTTTTGCAACTACTTTATTACTATTTGGGAAAAATACTCTGTACCCTTTAACATGTTCTCCGTATCCAACCATCAAACCCTTTTCAGCTTTCGAGTCCCATTTCCTCCTCTTTTCCTTGGGAATGTGCACATACACAGGTGTCCCAAAGGTTCTCAACTGATTAATGTCATAAGTCTTGTTGGACCAAATTTCATAGGGACTTTTATTAGATTCATGGCTTTTCCCGGTTCTGTTCAGCACATAGGTGGCAGTATTGATAGCTTCAGCCCACAATTTCTTTGGTAACTTCTTTGCACACAACATGGTTCTGGCTGCTTCTACCAACGTTCTATTTTCGCGTTCTGCCTTGCCATTTTGCTCGGGAGTATATGAAATGGTAGTCTGGTGAACAATACCCCTCTTCTGAAACATCTCCTTCATCTCTTTATTGACAAATTCTAACCCATTGTCACTTCGAAATATTCGTACCTTATTACCGGTTAAAACTTCTGACTTGTTCAACATATCTTCAACACAGCCTTTAACTTCATCCTTCCTTTTAAGAAAGTACACCATTCTGTAATTGGAATAATCATCTTTGAGCAACAAGAAATACTTCGATCCTCCCACCGACTGCTCCTCCATAGGACCGCAAACATCGGCATGAATGATTTCACAGGTTTTTGTTGTCTTACTTTCACTAGATTCGAAGGGCTGTCGATGAATTTTGCCTTCCAAGCAACTCGGACACTGCCCACTTCGACTATCTTTTACTGGTATGTTATACTTCGCAAGAACCAATTTGACATGTTGAAAATTTTGATGTACCAGCCTCTCATGCCAATCATTTAAATCCGCTTTAATCTGCGTAACATTTGCCGAACCGCATTCGTATCGAACATTCATATAATATAAATTACCAACTCTTTTCGCCACGACACAAACTTTGTTTTGTTTTGTAAAAATACATGAAGTGTCATCTGTCATCATTTTGTAACCTTTATCGGTCACACAGTTCACCGAGAGTAGGTTCGTTCTTAACTCTGGAACATAAAGAACGTTATCTATGGTCGTGTCAACCCATTCACCATTCCCGTTCATAACTTGTAGTGACACCTGTCCGCTGCCTAGCACACTAATCGCTGTACCATTGCCGACAATGACAGATTTTTTACTATTTACTGGCGTATATTTTGAAAATAATTCCCGGTCACGGCACATATGTTCGCTTGCACCGGTATCCACTAACCAGCTGGAATGTTCAAAACAACCTTCATCATCCGACCCGTGCATTACAAGAGCGTTACTGTCATTTTTCTTCCTAAACCGGCACTCACTTTTATAATGCCCGACTTTATTACAATAGAAACACTTTTTAACCGTATTCTCTTCCTTACTTTTGCACTCACTCTTATAATGGCCATATTTATTACACTTAAAACACTTAACATTCTTCTTGTCAGACCGTTTAACTGAGAAAGCTTCGACTGGCTCAGATGTAGTACTGCTCCTGCTCTGTAGCCGCTCCTCTTCAATTAATAACCTCGCCGTTAAATTATCAAATGTCTGCTGATCTACTGCCGCCGACTCCCATGCTGACACGAAGTGTCTGTAGTCATCAGGCAAAGACATCAGCACCTTAGTAATGACGAACTGGTCTGAAACTTCTTCACCAAACTGTTTAAGTTGGTTCCTTATTTCTTGTAACTTGGACAAGAACACCGCCATTCCGGACTTATCGTCAAATTTGTATTGAAAAAATCGCTGCTGTATTACATGACGACTTGTCTCCGACTTCTGCTCGTATACTGACGATAATTTGCGCCACATTTCTGCTGCCGTATTGCACGTCAACAAATGTATCATTACTTCTTCCGACATTCTCGTCACAATTAGCGCTTGGGCCTTCGCATCTTTGCTCTGCCATTGCAGAAGAAGAGGATCATCAGGTTTTGGTTTGTCAGTTTGACCCTCGACGACTTCTAATAACAATTGACTGCGCAACAAAACCGTGGTTTGAAACTTCCACACGTTCCAATTTTGGGATCCCAGCAGTTTTACACCAACATGCTGACCCTGGTTCACCTCCATCCTGCCTGCTTGTCTTCCTTCTTTCCTTCCTTGCCAAATACTTGCAAGTTTTCCTGCCCGAAATTTTCACGCAACAAGATGGCGACGTGCCGTGTTGCTTTTCTTGTGAAAATTCGATATTATTTTGACAAACAGTATTTCGCCGAAATGTTACTCAACATGGACTAGTTATGTGTCTGGGCCCATAACCTATTAGAAGTTGAGTAATAAAAGGCGTTTACTTAAAATAAAATATGGAGCTTTATTCTTGTACACATTTCACACAAACCAATATTCTGAGACAGTTCCTAATTCAAACTTAAAACAATGTTGCCACTTAATAAATGATACCACAACACAAAAATAAATGTTTACCAATTGCTTTTTAACAAAACCACTCCACTCCACTGCTCCTACTTTTGGGTGATTTAAAACAATTCTAACCTAACCTGTCCGTGTCGGGGTGACCCAAGTCGTTTTTACCAATATTTTTTTTCTCAGTGCCCCATTACATACACTCCTATCTAAATACCAGCTGAACAACTTTATGCTTTTGAACGAGAAGAAGACGGTCGACTTCAGGGGCACCTCGAGGTTCGGTTTGGTTAGGTTCCTTTAAACCTTGTAGACAGAAAAAGGAGCCCCGCGTAGCGGGGCTCCGTCGACCTTTCTTCGAAAACCCTTTTCCTCCGCTTTAGAAATAAAACGAGCTCTCCGCTTTAGAAAAAAAAAACACTCTACAATGAAGAATTATTTATTCATGCAACTCAAACTATTATGGCACTTTGAATTACACAGCAAAAGCAATCCATCAAAAGTGGTTTTGACTGATACAACCAGTCAAAACTACTTTTGACGGAATCACTTAGTCAAAAGTACTTTTAACCAACTCCATTGGGCAAAAGTAGTTTTAACTGTTATTTTAGTCATAAGTACTATTGACTAAAGCATACGGTCAAAAGTACTTTTGACTGATTTTGCTAGTCAATAGTACTTTTGACTGGTTAAGAGTATTGACTGCAACATATGCATAAAATTTCGTGGAAAACTATCAACGTAATTTAATTAAAATCATTTCATAGTAGGTGGACCCGAAAAGCCTTTCCCCAATTCTAGGCTTATATTTAGGCTTTTTATTTCCCATGATCAGTTGAAAATATCCGCATAAAGTACAAGGCCAGACAAACCCTGAATTCAAAGCTAAATCCCGACAGTCCGAGACATAAAACTGTCAATCACAGCTAACAAATACGTAACACCATTCACACAACTGCGTGAATCACAACAAGACCTAATAAGTCATAGATTTGGCACTATAGCGCGGCACTGGCATCATTACTCACAATTTGTGAGCTGACAGTCGACCCTACCCTCGGCGCAGCCAATATCTAATGTACTTACATAATACATACATATACCTACAATCTAGGTTTTAGCTAGACCAATCTGTACTACGACTTATATCCGATATAGTAATCTTTTTTGTATTGATAAGATCGCTTGACCACAACTTACTCGCTCAAGCGACAAGTGTGATGCAAAAATGATGGCATACCACAAAACACTTGGGCTTAGTTATTGGACTGCTACGCTGTGTGTCGTGTACTTAGATTCCCAAGAGGAGCAAATATTTGCATGACCGACAAATTCATCATAAAATCATTCCGTTAGGGTGTTTGTGTATGTGTGTTGCTATGTTTGTAAACGCACCCACGACACAGGAGAAATTCCAAGATTGGGACAATTTGTAAACAAAAAGATGGACCAAATTCTGGTGTTCGTATAATTTAAATCGGCATCACGTTTTCTTATACACAGACGAAACAAAAGTCACACGCGCGTGTTGTATTTGTATCACCCGAGGTTGTGTACGAGGAGTTTTTTTTTGCGTGGTAAAATCATCAAAAGAGTCCTTCCAACCAGGGCAGGGCAGGAGGGACTGTCAGACTTGTACTGGCTAAAATCCACGGTGTCCTTTAATAGCTTTACGGTACGGTAATTCTTAGTCCCGCAACCCCGGCAGGATTTGCCCCTCTACGGGGGCCCCGTCATTGTGCTGACACTCTTTGAGGCGCGGAACACGACGAGCCGAAAGTGTACGAGGAGTCAAGATTATTCAAAAACAACCAAGATGGAGAGAAAAATCCATCATAAAAACGTGATGACCTACTACGGGTTTACGAGTACCCAACCCTCCGTGAACCAGAAACACTTTTCACGCGATAAGTCTCAAATTGGATATATTATAACCCTTCGGCTGCCAACCCAACGATGCCAAGAGTTTAATGTAGCGAATGGGAATATAATACGTACCCCTACCATTGTGTCCCATTTTTGGGGCGAATTTTTAGAAAACGTTGCGCAAAAGAGCTTTTAACATTCATATTTTAGTATTGATATTTTTTATAATGATGCCATACCATTTAAAATACGTATTGATATTTGGATGCTCTTTTACTATAGAACTACTGAACAGCTTTGAATGAAATTTGGCACAGATAGGTATTTCATTGTTGATCAAATTTTTGTCGGACACAAAAAGCTTTAATTTTTTGTCTTGAAGTACAATAAGATTTCTGATGTTCTCTCATGTTTATTTATTACTAAACTGTAACAATATCGTTTTAGACTATCACGGTTTATTTCACAATTTAAAATGTCACTTACGGGATATCTTCCGTGATTATTATTTGTTTTGAGTTCCCGATATTTCGACGCTGTTGCAAGCGCCATGATCGCGCGATGACTCATGTCATCCGGAAGATATCCCGTAAGTGACATTTTAAATTGTGTAAAGCGCCGTATTCACGTTCCATCTTGCTGTACGTCCCGCCAAGGTCATACACGATACACGAAGCAAAAACACCGTGATTATGACGTATCTGGACGTACGTCAAGCCTATTCACGTTGTTTTTGCGTCGTGCATCGTGCATGACGTACAGCCGTGACAGATGGTGAATACGGCGCTTAACAATATCATTGTAAAAAAACACTTTTAAAAGAGTAACCATGGAATTTCTTGCCAGTTCTTCTCCAAGGAAACAACCAACCCGAACCATGCCAATTTGTTCACGTTTTAGAAGTGCCCATTGATATGCACGTGAAATTAAATATTTAGATTTTTAGTGAACTAAACAGCATATCGACATAAAACGAAGAAAATTGTGAAATTTCTGTAAAACTAGGCTTTACAAACTAGTATTACAATAAAGAAAAAAAACATATTTCACTAGTCCTACATAAAATATGTAAATTTAAGGTTTGAACAAGCCCAAAGCCGGCTATTCCCTTTTTTTTCCATTAAAGTGGTTTTGGACACGTTATTTTTCCCCGAATCCCTACGTTCAGCAGAATATAAAATACGTTTAAAAAATTCCGCAAAGCATTCTGATAATAGTCAAAATTTGGCAGGATACCCACATTGACTTGGGTAACCCCAATCTGTAAAATATTGCCAAAAGAATATAAACCTACGTTCACTTTCTTTAGAGTGAATTATCTGTTAAAGTTATTTCATAGTTTTGAATCGCTTGTGGTGCAGGTAGTACAGAAAAACGTGCAATTTAACACTGAACTATTTATAGACAGCTTTATAATGTCAAAAATATAGTTAGCGCCTATTTAGTAAGTCTGCAGTTATTATAATATATCTTCTTTCAAAGTCAGTCATATCATTATTCCACGACCAAATATTTAAACATTTCGATGAGTATCTTGGGGTTGTTGTAAGTTTGCCACAGTTTTTAAACCTCTTACATTGAAAGTTGATTTGCCACAGCATGAAGAAGAATTGGGGCGAATATACACTAAACAAAATTCCAAAAACAAAAACTGTGGCTAATTGACACATTTTTTTTTCGTGGCAAATTAACTTTGTGGCAAATACAACAATACGTATCTTTATCGCAGAGAACTAAGGTATTCATAATTATTTTCGCGGTACGCCTAGAGATACCACAACCAGGAAAACCTCTCTTGAGTCTACTAACTGTGAATAAATCAAAAATCAATATCAAATAATTTATTTCAAGTAGGCCTGCTAGAGGCACTTTTGAATTGTCAAAAGACAATTAGGTAACATAAAATAGTTATGGTGCTACAGTCCCAATCACAAGACACAAAAACGAGTGAAAGTACCGTAGGTGCTCATTCCAAAGCGTAGATCTCTATGGAGAAGAATGAGCAAGAAACTCCATGGACACTCTTTTTCAATAGCCAAAATTATAACAGAATCTTTGTTACATCATTCATCTTGAGATGGTGCATAATGTGAGAACGATGCAGCAAGTAAAGTAAAAGGTGTCCATAGGAAAGTATAAAATAGACAATTCAAGAAATATAAATCCTTAAAATAGACCGTGGCAGCTAAGAGATGACCAGTCACGACTGACGGCGCCCGTTCACGGCTCACATGACACATGCATCAGCACCATTCAGCTCAACCATTTTGAAGGGAACTAAATGATCCGATACACGCGCCACCACCAGCGAGACATTTGAGTGAGCATGACATAAACTCAACCACCAGGGTTATTCAAGTCAATAAAAGACGTGGGTATCTAATCATTGAAATCTCTGAAGTACATAGTACTCACACAATGCTTGCCATTAAACTATATAATACTAGAAAGATTCACTCTATACAATACAAGTATCGTTATACAATCTTCATCAGCTCCGACAATAGTACCAAAAGATACCCTACGACTGTCAAATAAAATAAAAATACACACACAAAAATAAAAACAATTAAATATCTAAATTAGGAAAAAATAAAAATTTACAAAAAACAAAAATAATTATATAAATGTATATACAATCTGTTAGCTAGCAATTTAGTTGAAAGAACATGAACAATGTCTTGTGTTCAACACACAATAATATTATTAAATACATTTTGACGATGAGTTGTTGTGTTGTGCCAAAATATTGATTAAAGCGAGAACTCGAGCACATAGTAGCAAGAGACGCGGGTTTTTATTCATGCGGCTATCACAATACAAATCCATAGAAGTTTGTACACAGGCACGCATCTCACCAAAATCGTAAGGTATCGGAGACATACGTCGCGTTGTGTACGAAAGGGTTTAGAAGACGCGGATCCAGATACACAGACGCTAACTCTTTTAACCTAAATCCCATTGCCCGAGGCAGTGAACAGGACCTTAAAGTTCTTACAATTCTGTAGTAAGATTTACACTTTCGATTATTTCGGAAACTTCTCAACTAAGAAACTTTACAAGTGACTACAAGAAAGTAGTTCGTCCGCACATTACTGTCTACCCAGTCGGTCTCCGGACGAAGCAGTAAATCAGACTGGGTTCGCGCTTAAAATGACACTCGGAAGATTTATGGCCTTAACTGAAGTCTGAGAAAATTTATGAATACCCGCCGCGGGGCGAAGAACTTAGGTTACCGAGTTGGCGGGATTTCTGGGAGAGGAATCTTTTCTGTTGAGTTTTCAAAATTGAGTTTTATAGGAAAGTTACATTCGACTGCGGCTTTGCTTGGCTAGCCTGTATTATCCCACTGTTGAGCAAAGGTCTAAAATTAATTCCTTTAAGCGACCGACCATTCTCTGACCGGGAGCATTCGCGTGTAATGTAACATTATAGATTCGACTACGAACATTACATTACCTGTCTGATGAGCATTCGCGTACATTAAGTACCTATACAAAGAGATCCCACCAAAAACATTTCGTGTAACTGTTGCCAAAACGAGCACATAAGGTTTGTCCTACGAAAAAGATATCAGATCTCATGTACAACCAAGCTTCTGAATCTACACGGCCTACCTACCGTTTCGCTACCGTTGTGGAGGTGATGCTAATATTTAGTTTCTGAAGTACCTAAGTAACGAAACAGCCAAGCCATACATTTTACTGATTTGTAGAATTTGTGAAGTTAGGGTTGCTAGAGTTAGGCCGTGTAGATTCAGAAGCTTGGTTGTACATGAGATCTGATATCTTTTTCGTAGGACAAACCTTATGTGCTCGTTTTGGCAACAGTTTACATGAAATGTTTTTGGTGGGATTTCAGTTCTTTTTGTAAGTTGCTAGCATCTTGGATTTATAACGTCACATTATTTTTCGAATTGATCTCAACGGGCCCTTTCATTTGATACCCATATTGCAGAAGTGCATTAAAAACAAATTATTCCGCCATCTTGGATTTAGAATGACGTCACATTATTTTTCGAGTTGTCCTCAACGAGCCCTTTCATTTGATACCCACATTGAAGAAGTGCATTTACAATAACTATTCTACCATCTTAGATGGTCCGCCATATTGGATTTATAATGACGTTACATTATTTTTCGAGTTGCTCTCAATGAGTCCTTTCATTTGAAACCCACATTCTATAAGTGACTTTTTAATTTTTGACTGTTTCGACTTTTTCGACTTTTTGATTCCACCCGAATAAGGTTTAAGGTCTCATACAAACTTTCACCCCCAATTTTAGGGGTTGTGGGGTGAAAATAATATAGGTTACTGTATTTGTTTGTTGATTGTATACTAAACTTAGACTAAATACCGAATTTCAGATCTCTAGCACTGCAGGAAGTATCCTAACATCTTAAGGTCTCATACAAACATCCACCCCCCATTTTAGGCGATGGGGGGCGAAATTTATAAGTTTGTGAATTTTCTTGTTGGTTGTATACTAAACTTAGCCTACATACCGAATTTCAGCTCTCTAGCACTGCAGGAACTAGCCAAACATTTTGATGATCATCAGTGTGTCAGTGTGTCAATATATCAGTGACGAAATCAGTGTATTTTAGATGTCTATAAAATCTAAACTATTAGAGCTATTCCATTGAGATTTTGTATGCTTAATAAGTCTATTATAGGCATCACATCCTGTGAATATGAACTATCTGGCACATCAGAAACCAACTCTATGAGGGTTCAAAAAAACGACGAAACACTTCGAGAAAAGGTAGGTAGTGCCCTTGCGCTTCGCTTGGCTCGTCTTGGCGGGGGGCACTGCCGTGCCCCCAGATACAAGGTGCGCATTGCTCGATTGTCTTTCGTCACTGATGAAATATTAGAATCTAATCTCTATCTTTACGTTACATTACAGGGGAATGCTCGCGGTGAAGGAGCGCCCTTTCAGCAATGAAAATTATAACACAATGATGATATTTGATTTCATTTGATTTTTGATTGTATCCCACATTTAATAGGGACAATTTGATAACGCTCACTAAAATAGGTAAATCAGGGGAAACTTTGTATGGTTGTTTGTGATTTTTTTGGCGTTGGACAATGGCACCGGACTCACAGATCATAAATCAATAAACTATAAACAAGGACAAATAAAACCACAATAGCTTCATATTCTAAGAATTGTTTCTAGGCGTGGAGGCGCCGAGTCCAGCGACTGCTGCTGACTTTCCCACGCTAGCAATAAGGTCGATGTTGCATTGGACTTTTTAACCCCTGACGGAAAAAGAGGGGTGTTATAAGTTTGACGTGTCTGTCTGTCTGTCTGTGGCATCATGGAGCCCGAACGGATGAAAAGATTTCAATTTAGTTTTTTTTGTATGAAAGGTGACTTATCTGCGAGTGTTCTTGGACATGTTTGATGAAAATCGGATGAGCCGTTTAGAAGTTGTCGGGGTGAAAGGGGGGAAAGGAAACCGAGGGTCTGCAAATATACTCGAGTTGAGTATCAAATGAAAACGTACTGAAAGGGAATATTAATGACTTAATCGGGAGTACTCCTAGCAACATAAAATGATATAAGTATGTACCTATAAAAAGTATGAAATAAAAAATAAATTTAATTTGAACTTGGTTTTTGTGTCGGGGTTTTTTTTTTTTTTTTAATGATGTGTTTCTTTATGGTACTTATAAATTACTAAGAGAGTGATGAGTTTGATTGTTGATGGATGAAGAGGAAGAGGAACGAAAATAGGAAAGGAAGGAAAACGGAGTAAACGATACTGTGACGTCTGATAGGGCAGAATGGAAGAAGAAAATGTGTTACGCCAAACCCCAAGTAAAATGAGATAAGGACAGGAAGATGATGATGGGTTTCTCCCTGGGCAATCGAATTCAATCTAACACAGACGCAAATATGAGATCTAAGATAGAGCGAGTTCATTTAGTACTAGCTTCTGCCCGCGACTTCGTACGCGGATCTTGTTGCTTATGCCAGCGACAATGGGGTCGGCAAAATCGAAAATCTAAAAAAAATCATGGGAGTTTGGCCAGTAGAATAAAAATTGTATTAGTATATTAATCGTCATCGAAAATCAGTCCGTGAAATTAGTGATAGCTTTGATTTCCACATCAGGTGTTCCAAATCTTATATTTTAATACATCAATAGATAATGCTCATTAGGCTGAACAGCTCTTTCTAGGACGTCATTCCTATACCGGTTGAATTTTTCAACTGGGCGTTGAGTTGAACAAAAATAAGCATGATTTCAAAGAAGAAAAGGTTAACTTAAGTTTCGACTACATATACAGTACTCGCCTTGAAGATTGATCAGTTTTTTTTTCAAATACACGTTTTTCTTAAGTTTGCCGTATATGATTACTTCCCAGAATTATTGAAAGGAGTCTTCAACATTTTTCGATATTCCACATAGTTTCGAAGATAGCCATCCACGCCCAGTTGAAAAAAATCATGTTATAGTGTATCAGGTGTTCCAGATCTTCAAACTAATTCTCTCAGCAGAAAATGCTCATCACGTGGAACTATTTTTGCTTTCGCACCATTTTTGTATCTCTTATAGTTTAGCTGGTCTGTTGCGGTTCTGCGCCAGTTGTTCAAGTTTTCAAAATTAATTATAGCCTATGTTTTGACCAGACTTAATACCTATACAACAAAAAAAGAATCATTCGAATCCGTCCAGTACTTTTTGAGTTTATCCCGGACATACATACAGACAAACAGATAAACAGACAAACAGACAAACAGACTCACAGACAAAAATTCTAAAAACTATATTTTTGGCTTCGGTATCGATTGTAGATCACACCCCAAGTATTCTTTAAAAAAAATATTCAATGTACAGTTTTGACTTTCCTACTATTTTATTATAATTATGTATAGATAGATATAGATATTCTGGACTCTGTGCAGGACTTACTGGCACAGACGAAACACATTTAAAAAATATTGGCACCGGACTCCTACAGGTTGATGGTCGCATCGTATCGCATCGAGCCAAGCGGCCCAGCACGTATAGCATGGAATTGAAGAAACGGATTTTGTTAATGAACGAATAAATAAAATAAATACCGTAGAAATATTTTACGGTTTTCATGGGCAATTTTAAAACACGGATTAAGACGAGCACAGATAGTTTAGAAACCCGGATTAACAAATAGAATTACGCCAATTTTAGCGGGCAAAGTCGCTGGCACTAACTAGTATGAAAATCACTATCTTCTTGATCATTTTGAACCCTGATTTAATACTATTCTAGTTAAGTCTGTCTGCGTAATATACGAAGAAATTCTCAATTCCTTACATCTACAGGTATCGTCGGCCATTATTTATATGTAGGTAAACAATGAAACTACACGAATCTATTTCGGAACACATAAACTTACATGTTTTGTTTATTTGCTCCGACTTCAAACGACCGTATTGTTTCTCTGGCCGCACATTTAACTACACTGACTATTATGTAAATAGGATACTGTTCTATTAAACTCCGCCATAGTTATGTATTTGTATATATTTATAAAGTTAGTTTTAACCTTTTCAGCTTTCAACGTTGCCCCACACTAGTTTTTCTAGTGTGGGGCAACGTTGAAAACTTTATAAATAATATCTCTCCTGTATTGTGTTTGCGATTACAGACATTTAAACTCATATACACAAACACCCAGTCGTGGGACAACTATTGGATGGTCACAAGTTAGTATTAGGTTAATTTGAGAATTGAAACCGCGACACACAACGCTTTAGATAATTATTTAACCACTGCGCTAACTGGTTCGTCGATATACATTACAAAACTCATTGACCTATTATTACTACGTATAGAGACGACACCACGTACCACCACTGTGTCCCATCCACCATCCTGTGCCAGGATGAATGAGCGCACCTATGTTCATTCAGTTGTTTGACAGCTCTGTGGCGTGCTCTAGGCGCGCGCACTCATCCTGGATGGGACACAGTGGTGATGCGTGGTGTCGTCTCTATACGTAGTAATAATAGCTCAATGACAAAACTGGGTAAAGTTAGCTCCTATGATTTCGAAAACTATGATTTAATCTTACTTTTTTTACTCAGAAATATATGACAATAGCTCTCTGTGTACATATCTATAAAATTCAAGATCAAGATAAGTGAGATTTGAGTTATTCAAGGTAAAGAAAGCCATAAAAATGTGCTGATGAAAAACACTTCAAACATAATATTGAAATTTAACACCTGTTGTTTGTTCAACACTCTCCATCATCACATCCGTGGTTACAGAACATAAATTGTTTATATTCCTAGTAATATTATTATACTATAACTTATTCGCAAGTCTGTATATTCCGTTTTCACGTCGTAACGCCAGAAGGAACCGATTTTGATTTATTTTGGTACAGAGATAGATAAACGTGTAATGGACATCAGTCCGAGGTATTCCACTTAGGGCACCCGCTGACTATGGCACCTGAGGTACTGGTACCTTATCTATTCGACATAAGGCTCCTGTCAAAAATTTTCGCAGGTGCCAGGTGCCCTAACTGGAATACCTCATCAGTCCGTCTGGCAATATGTGGCCAAAAAATTTTCAGTTTAAAAATAATAGGGAGAAAAGGTCACTCTAAAAGTTTCAACTTAATTTTGTACGGGCCCGTATCTTCGTTGACGGTATTATATGTAGAGCTCCAGGCACAGGACCAACAGTTTAACTTGATTTGGGTCTATAATACTTTTCTTAACGTGTTGATCATCAAATGAGTCTTCTCCCACCCAGGGCAGGGCGGGAGGGACTGTCAGATTTGTACCGACTTATATCCATGATGTCCTTCAATAGCCCTTTACGTTCCGGGGTCATAGTAATTCGTAAATCCCGCAATCTGTAGTACTTAACTTGAAATTCGTTCTATGCTCTGCTACAGATCTTGGTCTCAGTGATTTCATTCGATATCGCAATTTATTTTAACTTGGGGCCTACCGTTGAGTAGGTATAAGATGTCTTGACTTTTCCCACTCTCTCCCCATAACAGAGTCTAAATTACTGAACCAATATAGGCGTCAGCTGCTCGCACCCACGGATATTTATTCACGTCCATTTCCTTATGCGTGAAACTTCTTTTTTCTACCAATTTTAATGAAAATTCTATATTTATCTGGCTTATACGTATAAAGTCTTAGTAAAATCGGTTCGGTCATTTCAAAAAGTAATGACTAGAATTTGAAATGCCAATCGGCGTACATGCTCTTGATATGACGGAGTTTTGAACTAAGTTTAAGCCCAGACACAATGGTGTCTACCAAAAATTCAAAGACATGTGACATCCACCAATCCGCACTGGACCCGCGTCGTGGATACCAACGCCTTTGCACAGAGAGATGGCCTGTGTCCCAGCAGCGGAAACATTATAGACTGGATTCATTCTTTAAAAAAAAAAACTTTGCCCCACACTAGGAATTTCTCCTGTGTCGTGAGTGCGTTTACAAACATATAAACTCACATACACAAACGTCCAGATCCGAAACAACTACTTGAAGATGATACAAATATTTGCTCCGTGCGAGAATCGAACCCGCGACACGCAGCGCAACAGTCCAATCGCTCAGCCACTGTACTAACCGTGCGTTATGTAAGTTGCATCAGCCTGGGTTCAAACTCACACTACAAAGTCAGTTCCAGGGAGCATTTATTTGAATCGACGCAATTATTGATCGCGTGGTCACGGAGGCGGGGTCAGAGGCAAGAGGTCTAATAATAGTTGCCCTCATCCCGCAACGTATTTATAAATACACAGTCAATAGTCTATCTATCGGTGGTTATTTTGGCTATTCAGCTGAACAAAAGGTCAGCAAAATGGCCTTTTTCCTACTACTCCACTATTCATTTTTGTCTGGGGTGCTTGACAGTTGAATTCATTCTCCGGGACACTTAGTTTCATTTTCTCGGCGCTACTCTGGTGGTTGCCACTCTTGATTCTGGCTTTCAGTAGTTGCAGTTGATTTGAGAATAGCCTGTTGGTTTAGTGGTTCGACTGGCCTGTTGGTTTAGTGGTTAGTGGCCCTGACTGCTATGCCGGGGGTCTTGGGTTCGATTCCCACGCAGGACAAATGTTTGTGTGATGAGCACGATCATTTGTTCTGTGTCTGGGTGTAATTTATCTATGATATGTATGTATTTAGAAATATATAAGTATGTTTATCAGTTGTCTAGTACCCATAACACAAGCTCTGCTTAGCTTGGGACTAGATGGCGTTGTGTGATAGTTTTGGAATATTATTATTATAGTGTGGAGGGATTCCCCTCTGGACTTCAAGAGCCATCTATTCACGACGTGATGACCACGGAGACATGACAATACATGTATTTTAAATTTGGAGTTGACGTGTATTTACGAAAGAAAGATGTCCTAGACGTTCTAAAAAAAGTTGTGCTCCTGAAGAAAATAACAATAGCGATAACATATAAAATTGCCCACCACAAGAATAGGGTATTTTACTCAAAATGTTTTATTAGTCCGAAATATAGATTATTAAAAATATTAGACCCGTATTTTTTCTTTTGTCACACAAACCAAAATTGACGAAGATACAACACTTCTAAAAATAACAAAATAAATTACAATTTTACAACCGTCATTACGTCACAAGCCTCCACTCCCGAATCGAATCAAACTCCCGAATTTGGAAGCGTTTTATCTTTGTCAATATTCATTGTTTAAAAAAAACAATAAATACGTGTTCATTATTTTTCAATATTATTAATGACGGACTAAATAGATTTTCAATTTATTTATGCAGTAAAATACCCTATTGTAAGATTTGTGAAATATAGGTACCTATTTTGTTTATTATATTTTATTTATTACATACAGTTTGTCCTTCACCGCAAAGTTTTTGACAAAAGTCGAGAGTTTATGAAACATGTTGCGCCACCAATCAGGAAGTGACAGCCTGTCACAGCCCGCCCACAACAACATATTGATAAAGTTTGGACAAGTTGCCTCTTGTTCCAACCTTCGCCACATGAGTTACAAGTTATGCTGTTTTGGCCTACTTACTTTATTTAATTTTAAAAATAATACTTTGTTTGGAAAAATTGATCGCACTTTTTCCATCTTTGCGATTTAAGGACAGATTTTCCCCGCTAACAGATAAACAAGATGATTTTTATTTGCCAGGAATTTACCCTTCGCCTCGATCTAGCCGAAAAGCAACTGTATTGTAGTAAATACTATTTGGCAGACTTGGACAGGATGGTGATGGCTACCACCGCCAGTGGGGTCGCTCGGCCGCTGGTTGATGGTAGCCTGTGGTGCCGTTGCCCGTAGGCTGCTAGGAGGTGGATCCCACTTATACTTGCCGCACATAATAATCTGCCTAGTCTTTTCCCAACTATGCGTATTGCCATGAGACGTTACCGCAGCCTTGAAAGCAAAGGCAATTGAAGGAGCAGGATGGGCTTTAGTCAGTACGCGACTTACAGTCCCTTAGAATACCAAAAAATAAAAAGTTTATCAGATGGTAACCTCTACAGATCGACCTCAGCAACTTTGGCCATAACTAGAAGATCGGCCTTTGTGCGTTTTAGCCACCAGCCCGCACAAATCAACCCACTAACATAAACTAAAGCTTATTCAATTTAATTTCCCATCATTAATTATCCGTAAAAGGTACAGTTGCAACAAAAACTATAAACTTGTTGCAAACTATTTTTTACTGAGCCCGCGGAACACGGCTGTACGCGTCTGTAGTTGACGGGTATAAACGATGCCAATTTGTCCCGCTCGTACCCGCCGATTAAGTGCCAGATAAGTCACATTTGAAGGGAATAGACACCAGATAAGTCACAAGTTTGTGGCAGTTATATATGAGACCATTCGGAGAAGCTTTGTCATGTTTTAGCGTTTGGTTCTTAGGCCCGTATTACAGAACGTCACTCAATACTCAAGCATTACTTAAAACTAGATGCAAGGCATTTGATTAGTTGAAACTAGTTTTAAACTAAGACTTGAGTTTTGATGTGCCTTCTGTAATACGGGCCTTAATGTTCTCTAATGAAAGTAAATGATTTTAATGTGACACTCGTAAAGTCGTCTTTAAAATTCAGAAGTTAAAATTAAATGTCACTTAAACAGCCAAAATAGGAACAGATAAATATTAAAACCTTTAAAAAAGTAATTTACTCATTACCGTGACCCCGGAACATAAAGAGCTATTAAAGGACACCGTGGACTCTAGTCAGTACAAGTCTGACAGTCCCTTCCGCCCTGCCCGGGGTGGGAGGACTCATTTGATGATTTTACCACGTAAAAAAAAGACATCAAGCTTGACTCCTTAAGAACCGAATAAAAACAGAAACGACGAGAAAAACCACGTGATACTGCTTGGTAGTTTTAAAATGAAATCCACGCTCAAAAAATTAAAAACGTGACGTGAATGGATTGATGAATTGATAACGATTGATAAATCGCCAATGACGCTAATTGAGCGGTTTTATTACCGCGCCAAATGAATGAATGAATGATTCAGATTCATTTCATGTCGTTCAGTAAGTTGATTGATACTCGTAATGGTATTCACAAATGAGTAATTTAAATCGATCCTGTTTAACCACTTTAATAATAAGAGGAGGCCTATAACGATATATTACTAGACTTCGCATGCACGATATAAGGAACAAAAACTATTCTGTCAACTCGCTGAGGTACTACCTAAGCGAGGGGGGCGGGGTACTGCGTTGTGATTGGCTAACTCAAGGTCTGTTCTGTCTCAAGGTATGTTTACGGCTCACAGGAGTGGTCGAAATAAGACGGATATAAGACTTTTTTGTCTGTGTTGACAGACATCGGTCGCCTGTTATTAGGAGTCTAGTAATATATCGTCGTTGGAGGAGGCTAACAATTCGCTTTTTTAATTTATATAGGTATGTTTAGACATAACTCTGACATGATAATTATTTAAAACAATGATCCCAAGGGCTGATTATTATTCATCAGATAACTTTTATCTAAAGAAAAAAAAATGGTGGTTTGGCGGCTTATCTATAGAAAATAATATTTTTATTCCTAAGATAAAAATGAAAAATCAGCCCTTAATGAAATAATGACGGATTTGAAAAAAGATTTAAAATAAAAACACACTGTTGGATTTTCGACGCTCAGATCACCACTGCGAGTTGATAATCCCAACGTGTTATAACAAATGTAGGGCATGCGACTTTTTAAAGGAGTCATACACATACAGTCAGTTAGCTGGTGGTTGGTTGTTAAGGATTAGAAACAGGTACCTTGGGTATACCCACATTTCGCCATTAAATCCCATAAAAAAGGGTCTTTCCTACATAATAAAAAGAAAACCCGGCCGAATGATCCATAAGATCTCGCCAACGAATGTAATTCAAATGTATTGAAGTCGTTCTCATTCAAAACAGTTCATTCAAATAAAAACTTCGTTCAATGGACTCGCGATCCGTTCAGAATCCTCATTTCAAATGCTGCGCTTAGTGAATGGAACGTTTTATATTGCTTCGGAGCCCCCTTTACACTCATCATATAAAGTGAACGGTACTTCATAGGTAGGGGAGGTCGTGGTTAAATAATAACAGCCAGGGGAGTTGACCTACTAAATCAATCACCAATAGCATATTACCAATGTTGTATCTGTTTTTTTTTTAAACTTAGATTATGCAAAAATTAGATTGGTACGATTTCTTGAAACAAAGTATTGAAATCCCACCGGAAACAATTAAGAACCCAAAAACAAAAAGATTGAAATAAAATCAATAGAACTTGCCAAGTTCCATTGATTGGATTTCAACCCTTTTTTAGGCAAACTTGCCCCATTTTTTAACAGGTATGTTTATGGTGGGATAGATAATATAAAAATTTACACCGTGCGGGAATCAAACCCGCGACAGCTTGCGCAGCAGTCGAAACGGTCAGCCACGGCACCAATCGTACCGTTTGGTCCTGGTTATCATTGTTGTAGATCGTGGGCAATCTTTTGTTGAAACTAGCAATACTAAAATCCAATAAATTGAAAAAATTCATAAAAAAAAATGGTATATAAAAAATAGTTTGCTTAGCTACTGCCCTTAATCAACGTGGCCAAATAGATTTTGGATTTTATTTCAATGCAGACAATATCGATAATAGTTTAACATTGACGAATGCTTTGGGCCTGTTAGGGCATGGTTAGTGACCATGTCAGCTTAAAAACATCTAATCACGAAGTGAAGTGTTCTGCGTGTCTTGTCGAAATGGTACTAATACCATTACGACAAGACACGCAGCACACTTCAACTGTGACGAGCCAATCAGAGCATTCCGTGCGCCGTCACCACATCGACACTCGTTGCTAATTGGTCAGCTTGGAGTGACACGTGACAAGGCCCACACCGCATGTCGTTGCGGCTGGCGGTACTACGGACGTGTCAATTAGTCCCTAATAGTCTGGTCTGCTGATCTGTAGGATTTTGTCGCGTCAGATTGTGATGGACACTGTGGTGTAGTGACGTTTTCGGTACGTAAAATTTCGTCAATACTTTTCGTGCGCACAGCTTAAGAGTGGAAATTGCTACGCGGGCGTCTGTATTTTCCAACAGCTATAACCTTGCTGGGGGGTCTTCAAGTCAAGAGTGAATAAGTTACTTCTAGGCGAGCATGCTTCGCCATCGACCAAATCTTGTGGTCGACGGTTGACGGCGAAGCACGCGCCTGAGCGCGATGGTTGTCAAACGCAACCTTATCACTAATTAAAAAATAATAAAGTTATAAATATTTTTTTCAAATGTTCACGTATTTTTCACCAGCCGCTTCTGAAGTTCGTAGTACAGTCAGCATCAAAAGCTGCTGACCACATTCCGATTTTCAAAATCGCCTATTCTATAGTATTATTACGGTGTACGGCGATATTGAAAATCTGAATGTGGTCAGCAACTTTTAATGCTGACTGTACAATGATTGCTGTAGTCTATTCTGCTTAGCCTGAAGAATTAATGATTGCAAGAAGAGCTGTTTAGATTTTATTCCAATAAAATTATGATAGTATATTTTCAAAGTATTTTGTTGTGTGTGCCGAATCTTCTTCGATTCGATTTCGGCACACAAACGAACGGAAGTTTAGCGCATTTAAAAAAGTCTTTATAGTGAATAGTGTGTGCCTGTAACATCAATGTCTAAAATAAAGCCTCCCTAAACGTGTCGACTATATCGAAAGTGTAAACCCACCTTGGCTAATAGGTCAGTCCTCTGTTGTGCGGCAGGGTTAAGTGCTTGCTGACAGGCAGACACTCCCTCGGGAGACGGATTAATATAGAATGTCTAAGAGATACTGAAGAGACAGTGATAGCATGCTCATGAGCATGTATAGCACAGTAACTAATATTTTTTGAACTACTAGTATTTTTCCGGGCCAATGGCCGAGATAAATATAGTCGTAGCTAAACAATGGCTAAGCCAAAGTCACACTAACTTCGGCTTAGCCATTGCTTAGCTACAACTATTTATCTCAGACTGGGTGTGTTTGTAGTAAATTAAATGATTGTAAACGCAACCCATGATACAAAAGAAATTTCCAGCGTAAGCTGGTTGAGGCGTGAACCTACCTTCGCATTTATAATGTTGCTTAGGTATTGTAATAGTCATAGTTAGGTTACTTGACCCTCAGAGTCTTCAAGATTGTGCCCGAAGGTGCATAGATTGCCTGTAGACCATTCTTAATGCCACCTTTTCTTTCCAGGAATTGGCAGCAGCAACTCCGACGCAACGGAACTGGCGGGGCATCCTGATAGCACTGCTGGTGATCGCAGCAGTCCTGGGGTTGATCGTGTTCAGTATCGCGCTACTGACGCCGGCCGGGGATGGAGGCCGGGTCCGGGGGCGGAGGCCCACGCTGCATGATGTGTTGGGGGAGCACTATAAGCCCTTCAATGGGACTTGGCTGACAGGTGAGATTTTTTCAAATCTTTGGAACGACAAAAAAGAGAACAACTTTAGAACTTTTAATTTTCGAATACCTATACTGCCCCCGATAGTTGAAAAGACGCATCTAACACTTTTTCCAAAATTGAGTTATATACATTGCCGGAATCAGGAAAAAAAGACGCATCTGCCTGTATTTTTAATATTTTTCTAACTCCCTCCAGTGTGGTTTTAGCATAACAAAATAAGGCGCTTCTGTTCATTTTTTTACACCCGATTGAAGATGAAAAGACGAATTTATGTGAAACTTAATTAAAAAGACGCATTTATGTAGATAATGTCCTTTTACTTTATAGTGTTTTTTTTAGTTCAGTAATTGAAAAGGCACATATTTCTTCCCTATTTCTAAGAGGAAGTTTAAAAGGCGCAAATGAGTATTTGCGTTTAACACGCTAATAAAAAAATGCTTTTACATTAAGAAAAAAGACCGCATCTGACCAATTGCGCTCTTTTTACTTCGTAAAATTGTTTAAGCATAGGCGCATATGCCATAAGCGTTTTAATTATTTACGTTGAATAAAAAAAAGAAAAATGATACTTAATAAAAAGGCGCAAGTGTGCAGAAACGTCTTTTTTTCGAAGAATGGTGAATCAAGCAAGGATTGTGCGGGGGTCGGGCGGGGTATGTTTAGTACGGCGCTTGACCAGTTTCTATGTCAGTTGCGCCCGAGTAGGTTGTAGGAGCACGATGTGTCGCAGTCGCGCAATATTTCGGAGCTTGATTTGTCGTAAAAAAGTAAGTATTTTTTATTAGCAAGACGGGAGATAATTCCGACAAGAGCAACTACCGCCCAATATAAAGATATAATATAAAGATATTGGGCGGTAGTTGCTCTTGTCGGAATTATCTCCCGTCTAGCTAAAGAGCTACAACCACAGCTAAAGTACCTGATGGTCTGCTCGAGAGACAGATTAAAAACACCTAAATTTAAATGACTCACAGTTCTGTTTTAGACCAGGACTGGTTACTGAATGTGCAATTTTGTCTCTCAAGCAAACTGTCAGGTATTACACAAGTACGCCTGTTTACGCAGACTTTCTTGATCTCTGCAGGGCATTTGACCTGGTTAGGTATGATATTCTCTGGCGTAAATTGAACAACACAGGTGTGCCGGGTGAGTTAATCAATAAACTGTTGAGCTAAGCAACATCGGAGTGGGATGCTCGATTGATAGTCACTGTATCAACAGTATTAGCTATGCAGATGATATGATGTTGCCCGGGCCATCAATGGCCGCGCTCAGGAAACTGATAGGCGTGTGTGAAGAGTATGCTAGGGTACACGGTCTCTTGTATAATCCTCACAAAAGCGAACTACTGGTATTTAAAGCCAATGGTCGTAAACTGGGAGATGTGGCACCTGTGCTGCTTAAAAGGGTCTCTGAGTTTAAATACCTTGGTCATATACACCGAGGATTTAAAAGATGATAGGGACATTGAAAGGGAAAGGAGGGCGGTCCGTTGTAACATGCTGGCACGCACATTTGCGAGGTATAGTTTGGAGGTAAAGATCACTTTGTTTAATTAAAGAATTCTGCCAAAATCTCTACACCTGCAATCTGTGGGTCAGCTACACTCAGCGGGCCATCAACGCTCTCCGAATACAATATAATAACACGTTCAGGGTGCTGCTGGGGCTTCCACGCTATTGTAATGCGTTTGCCATGTTGGCGCCCGCGCACACAGACGGCTTCCACACGGTGCTGTGGCACGAATCAAAGAAGCAATCGAGCGGAACCATGGCTCAAAAGTCTTCGCAAAGAATCTGTCTATTGGGCAAAGCCGAATGAAAAAGCTGAAGATTAACGACGGCAGCATCATTTCGACATAACCGGTGATCCCGAGAGAGCTTGGGAGGTTTTACGGACAGTTATACACATCAAAACGACAACCCAGTGTCGGTACAACTCGAGACGCTTGAGCCAAACTGACTCGACACTACACTGAGACATCAGCCTGTACGAGATTAGAATGGGTTTAACAGCTCAAGAATAACAAGGCGCCGGGTGAGGACGGAATCACAACAGAACTTCTGAGAGCGGGTGGAAAACCGGTACTTCTAGTGTCTCAAGACAAGGGTGTTTAACCAGTGTGTATTACCAGTGATTATGTGGCTCTGAAACGTGGTCTTTGACTGCTGGCCTTTTAGAGAAACTAAGAGTCACTCAACGAGCAATGAAAAGAGCTATGCTCGGAGTTTCTTTGCGGGATAAAATCCAGAACACGGATATTCGGCGAATAACCAGAGTCACCGACATAGCTCTAAAAAATTGTAAGTTGAAGTGGCAATGGGCAGGCCACGTCGCTCGTAGTAGTTTTATTTACAAATAATAAATTAGGTTATGGCTTATATGATAACGATGAACCTACTTCACTGTACTATATCAGATATTACTACCTTACGTAAACAATATAGGATTAATAAATAATTTTATAAACATTTTATCTAAGCCAAGGGTTATCTACATACTTTCTAATTCTTAAGATAAAAGGCGGATATGCCTAGATGTGCCCATTTCTGTTAAAAACATATACTCGATAGAAAGCGTTTGAAGTTTAAAGGACGGATCTAGCCATTTACGTCTATTCAATTAAGTTTGTCATATTTTTCTCCATTTTTTATGCTAAGATGAAAAAGTTTTTTTATTATTTTTATTATAATAATTTAATAAATTCATTTTATTATTAAACCAAGTTGAAACCTATTATAGTGGGCATTATTTCCAACTTTTAGTATGTAAATATTTTATTTTATTCGAAGACAGCAAATGATTTCCCATTTCATTCACTAAAACATTTTTTTCTCCGTTTTTACTTTTTGTTAGATCCGTCTTTTCAACTATCGGGGGCAGTATAATGTATTAGGCATGGCATTATGTCAATCTTATGAAGTTCATTAAGTTGTTATACGTACATGTACACGAGGATTAAGTAAGTATATTTATTTCCGATATGATTTTAAATCTTAGCAAATGATGATAATTACCGATGTTATAAGAGTTTTTTTTATATTTTTCCTGTAGGGCAAATAAGCAAAATAGTTACCCGTCAGAGTTCTCCCAAATCCGTTCAGCTGTTTCTGGTGTTTCAGTAAAAACATTTACATTGACTAAGAATTTAGAACACTTAAATTATACTCGTCAAAACAAAATAGGGGCCACTTATTAAATTGCACTTTAATCAAGTATCTCTCTTATTCTGTGTACATAATAGATGGTAAATACCTTGTTATAGTTTCTTTCAAGTATTAATATTGTTTCTACTGCATAATTGGAAATTCATAACTTTTTTTTAATGAGATATTTGAGATTTCTTAAAATTTACGGTTTGGTGCTTTATATTTCTTAAACTTCTAACGGAGTTTTCTTCGACTTATACAGCAAGTAGGCTTTAACTATTGTTTAATCTCATAATGCCATTTATTCGGAGACATATGGATGCAAAAACAACCACTTGGGGTGCTACCTTAATCCAGGGGGGACATAGCCGGAACAGGTAGGTCTTATGGTGGAATATTCGCAACGAGTGGTTCAAAAAGTTTGAAACTGGTCTCAAAAGACGGCTAATATCACCAGACGCCGTGATCCAGGACAAAAGTAAGTAAGTAAAGCCTAAGAAGACCAATAAGTTTGATTAACCGCGCAAATAGAGCGAAAATCTACCGCGCGGACCGTACAAACTCCATTGCGTTGAGCTACAGGCACCCCTATAATTGACTAGACTGTTCCGAATCGACTCCATGAAGACTAACAATACTCAAGAAGATGCTTGGTTCTCCTCCAGTTAACTAGAGCGTATGGTGCAGATCGTAAAACATTTGCAAAGAGAAAAATTACCTAATTGTTTTGAATGGGCTTCATTGCTTTTTATTTATGACTGCAGGCTTATTTTTTTTAAATAAAGACTGATTCATTAGAGTGTAGAGAAGATCTAAACAACAGGTTTCAGATCCTTGCACTCTTGAAACAGACTCTTCCGATGAGATCTGAATTATGTTCTGGGGCGGTTGTCTCTATCACGCAAAACTGAGCTCGCACTTCGTAATAACGTTGCTGTAACTGCTCAAAATTGCATAGCGAATTTGGTGCAACTCCACATTATCCCATTCGCACAGCAACGAGTACTTGAGTTCATCTTCAAGGATAATGGTCGAGCGGACACGACACGACTAACAGTGCACACATTCGCTGACGTTCGAATTACGAAGTTACAGTGGCTACTCAGGATTTTTACCTAAGTTTTATTCAGCAGTAAAAAAATGAGTTAAAGAGGAGTGCAAAAAAAAGTAAAATTCCCATCAACACCCAGCTGGATCCCATTAATTGTCTGAAAACCCTCTGGTAGAGAATCCCAAAGAAAATGTTTGGTATTTAATCCTGAACATTCCACCTCCATTAAACTGAGTAGCACAGACAGAACAGAATTAAAAGAGAAGTTTTAAAGAACACTTTGGAACATTAAAGACGTTATTTTTTCGATTTTTTGATGTTTTGTGTAAGTTGATACATTCCTGCAATTCCCCATTTTTCATTCAATTTCGTTTAATTTAACGATTGATCGGAATACAAACTTAATTTTTGTGTATTTCCAAGTAAAATCGTTAATATTAATCAGATTCAGTCATAATAACCAGTAATATTTAAATATTATTTAATAAATCGACAAAAATCAGTTGGCCCTTATTTTCTTTTGAGTAGTATATAAACATAACTAGCTTCTGCCCGCGACTTCGTACGCGGATCTTGTTACTTATGTCAGCGACAACGGGGTCGTCAAAATCGAAGTTCTGCAAAGTCTGATACCCAACTCCAAGAGCCCGGGTAAATAAATAATGTGTGTTTGGCCAGTAGAATAATTTTTTTATTAAAAGAGCTAAAGGTTCCTAAGAAAGTTTTCCCGTATCTCTTATAGATGCGGATTTCTCCCTTTTGGCCAATTTTAAAAAAAACACTTGGGCTTTTGTTGTTCAACATTGCGTTCCAGATCTCCAATTTTTACACGTCAACAGAGAATGCTCATCAGGCTGAACAACTCTTTCTAAGACGTCGGTTCTATATATGTTATAGTTTAGCTGGGCTTTTGGTGTTCCACATCAGGTGTTCCAGATCTTCAAATTTATTCTCTCAGCAGAAAATGCTCATCACGTGGAACAATTTTTGCTATGGCACCATTTTTGTATCTCTTATAGTTTAGCTAGTCTGATGCGGTTATGCGCCAGGTGTTCAAGTTTCCAAAATAAATTATAAAACAAAAAAAAGAATCATTCAAATCCATCCAGTACTTTTTGAGTTTATCCCGGACATACATACAGACAAACAGATAAACAGACAAACAGACAAAAATTCTAAAAACTATATTTTTGGCTTCGGTATCGATTGTAGATCACACCCCAAGTATTCTTAAAAAAAAATAATCAATGTACAGTTTTGACTTTCCTACTATTTTATTATATGTATAGATATGTATAGATGTATTGTATGTTGATTAGCCCTGAAAAGAACTGTTGGTTACCCCTAAAAAGAACTGTTGGTTAGCCCTGAAAAGAACTGTTGATTAGTTCTGAGAAGAACTGTTGTTTAGCTCTGAGAAGAACTTTTGCGCAAGTGTAGTTTTAAGAACGAAATCTAAAAAAAATCGCAGGAAAATTATTAGACTTCGCGCACGACCGCTGCGTAGCTTACTCATAGATCTAAACTCCCCTCCCGCACGTGCACCCCCGCCTTGGTGACGCTCACTTCGCAACGGGCCGTGCAGCAGAAATCGTGATATTTTAATTTCGCCATAACTTCGAAACTAAACATCCAATTTTAATCATTCAACGACCAAATATCATCTACATTAACTGTACATAATGATGAAAAATTATTTTGATAAGGATTAATAGAATGAGTAAAATAAATGCGTTTAAAAGTAGTCCAAAAAAATTCAAGATTTTTGATTTAAAAAATGGTTGTTGTGCCTCACTCGACATAGATAGGTATAGTGTGTCGCGGAGTTTTTTGTAGATATTTATAAGATCTACAACTAATTAGAACATTTCATAGTTCTATCTTTTATAGTTTAGGCAGCGTACGCAAAATAAGTAACTTTTCTGGTTGATTTTTTACAACTTGTGTCCGAAAAACCCAAATATATTACGGAACCCTATTTATTTCTAAAATAAAATTTAGTCTATGTTACTCGTGGATAATGTAGCTTTCGAATAGTGAAAGAATTTTTGAAATCGGTCCAGTAGTTTTTGAGCCTATTCATTACAACCAAACAAACAAACAAACAAACAAACAAAGTTTTCCTCTTTATAATATTAGTATAGATAATTATTACGTAGAATACTTTACTATAATTTCCTCCTACACATAATAAACGTATCTAATTCACATTTACTATTTTATTTGTTTTCATGAATTCGTTAAAAGAAAATAATCACATGATCATAACTTTTATGCGTACATATTTGAGTACAGTTTAAATGCATTTTAATAAAACTTAGTACATAAATTAACTTGGGTCGTCGTAAAAAGGCCATATCTCGCCGTTTATGACGTCATTACGCGTAAATTACGATGTTCAAGAAAATGTTTAACGTGATTTTTATTGATACAACTTTGTGTTTAAAATGTTTGTGACCTCTGTCATCTTATTAAAAATTGAGGAAAATAACCCTGATTTTATTCTTATTTGGTACATAAACATCCCGTGTTCTCTTCGGTCACACACAGCGATCGAAGCTTTAAGGCGGAAACACATTATTAAAACGCGACGCGACTCGATGAAACGTGATGCATGTTGACTCCAATCAAATGTGCAGGCATGGCGATGGCGTCGCGTCGGATGTTCATAGTGTGATTCTGGTCTATAGAAAACAATACATTTGATTCGACTCAACACGTATCGCGTTTCATCGGGTCGTATGTAGGCGACTTTACTTCGGTTGCACTGTGCGATATTTATTAATTTCGGAATAAATACCGTATATCCAATTATCTACACCTTCAGGATCATCAGATCAGTGGTTTAGACGTGAAAACATTATCATCATGCCTTTCATCCTACCTTTTCTCAACTACATTGGGGTCGACTTCCAGTCAAACCAGATGCAGCGGAATGGGTAATAGTATTTTACATGTAGCGACTGCCTATTGGACCTTCACAACTCATTAACTGGTGAATATGATAACCCGTGGTAATAGACTGGCTGTCAGACTTTTCAAGCTTCTGACTAATAGTAACGACTGTCAAAGATCTACAAATGCCAGCCGGCTTTTCGTGTTTTCCGAGACACGGCGGAAACTCGCTATGACAGATGGTCACCTATCCAGAGACCAACCTCGGCAAGCACGGTTAAACCTGGAAGATCGGCCTGTGCGGCTGTAATTATTTAGCCACGAGCTCCTCTACAATCCTATACATTTTTTTATCGAGGTAAAATCATCAAATGTGTCCCCCTACTCAGGGCAGAGCGGGAGAGACTGTCAGACTCATACTAATTAAAATCCACGGTGTCCTACAATAGCCCTTTACATTCTCTGGTCAAGGTAATTCATGAATCCCGAGACCACGGCAGGCTTTGGCCTTCTAAATGGGGGCCCCGTTATGAACTTACTATAAGTACCTAAGAAAGGTCTGACTTACTTAATCAATTCTTTAAAAGAATTCTAACATTCTCGATTCTCTTGTTAGTTGAACAACAGATAACAAATGATATAGAAAAACTCTTGCAACTGGTAAGGGTCACATGATAAATTCATAATTCCACGTCTCTCTCACATGGCGGCGTCCCAAATATTCTGGGCGTCGGCTGAAAATTCCTATTCAGCTGAAAATTGTATGCTACTACCCGTGACACGGTTTTAGAACACCTCCGGGGATACAAGACCAGAAATAAAATATTCTTGAAGTCTAATATGAGTTTCTCATCATTATTGTGTGTCCAGGCGGGTAGATGTCTTTTGTCTATGTATAAGAAAGAAAAGCAGGTGTTCAATACACCAATTTTTCTTGTTTTTTTTTTTTTGAATTTGGTTTGATCATCAAATGAGTATTCCCGTCCAGGAATCGTACTGACTAAAATCCCTGGTGTTTCTACAATGGACCTTTTCGTTCCAAGGTCAAGGTTACCTGTTTGACATTGACCCTCTATGGGGTCCTGTCAGATTGGTGACAACTCTTTGAGATGCGCGTAGAACTCAACGGGTCGTCGATCCGGGAATAGTCCACGATCAGACGGCGAGTCACTCATTACTCGCTGTAAGCATGCATTTGTTGTAGCATAACTCTGCAGAACTATGTTCGGATGCTAGCAAACATGTTAAACCCCTTCGAAAGAAGAATGTTCATGACTTCTTTTGCGATAAAGTTGAAAATGTATTAAGACTTTGTCAACTGACATGCGAAATTAATGCGTGCCTAAGCGTTTTTGTTTTTAATTAATGGAATTGTTTGAAGCCAGTCACATAAACTATCGGACGGCTTTCGTTTTTAAATGTGACTGGATTCAAACAACTCCATGCAAAGGCTTTAAAGTTTGACAGATTAGGATAGATTGATGTGAACAGATGAATGATATTAATATTCCCAAAGATAATATCCATCTGAAAAAAAATACAATCATTGTGTGGTTTCCGGCCTATATTAATATAATATTAACGCAAACATCTCTGCTATTTTTAATAACACCCATTTTCTTCCAGAGTGACTGGCAGACAGGTAAACAAAACGAAATATATTATGTACAGTTAGACCAGTTTACTGTGACACTTTAGGATGGCGCCACTTTCAAAGGCAACACTGAATAATACTTTGAATGTGATTAGTTCCAATTTCAGCCACGGATCAAGTAACATTGGTATACGGAACAATGTTTGAACAGCATTAATATCGGAATACCGTACGGAACCCAAAATTAGATAAATGTAAGAATGTTTATTTAGCGTATTGTTTCTGGTTTATTACATTTTTGACTTGAATGGCTCGCATTGTCTGTGGATTTCGCTTCAGTGAGAATGACGATAGATAAATGTTATGAGAAAGGTTCATTTTTGACTGGCCTCAAGAACATTGATACAATTGGTTAAAACAAAAAAAAAACGAGCCTTTACAGACAATATCATTAGTTTACCTAAGCTACTTTTAATTGAATTGTAGCATGACGCTAGAATACTCTTTAAAATTATTACGTTAGTAGTTTAGAATAAGTTTATTGTTTTTACGTCAGTCCACTCGCGCACACTCATTACGAAATCTCAAACACTACAAGCACAACTCGTGCAATAGACACAAAGCGCAATCTCAGAAAATATCCAACAAAAATTTAAGACTTATTTGTTTTTCTTGGGTATTTATTTAGATTGTCCAAAAGTATGCCCTAAATGGGGGTGGCCGAGAATAGAAATTTACTGAGGAAAAGTACGAAATTCGCGGGAACGAAGTCGCAGGCTCTGTAACAATATTCTTTAATAGGATAGTACAATTTATTCTAGAATATAAAATACAATTTAGATAATATAAAAACACCGTTCAGCACTTCACAGTTCACAATAACACAGTTCGTTTGACACATACAGGAGGTTAGGCCTTAGAAGCGACCTCAGCAGGAGAGGTCTCAGGAGTGACCTCAGTAGTGTCCTCAGTAGGAGAGGTCCTAGGAGTGACCACAGTAGGAGAAGTCCCAGGAGTGACCGCAGTAGGAGAGGTCCCCGGAGTGACCGCAGTAGGAGAGGTCCCCGGAGTGACCGCAGCAGGAGAGGTTCCAAGAGTGACCTCAGTAGGAGAGGTACCAAGAGTAACCTCAGTAGGAGAGGTACCAAGAGTGACCTCAGTAGGAGAGGTACCAAGAGTGACCTCAGTAGGATAGATTCCAAGAGTGACCTCACAGGAGTGACTCAGAGGGTAAGAGGAGATCCCTCAGTTGTGTGACTTAGAGGGTTGTATAGAAGTCTGCGATCGAGTCCAAGCTGTTGACCATTCACCAGTCCGAGATAGAGAGAACCCATTCCTCTGACGGCCTCCGCTTTTATATCCGTCAGATTGTTTTCGTAATTTCTTCTTTTCTATTTTCAAATATTAGTTTCATCAAAGGTTTGGACATATCAGACCAAGGAGGTCTGCGTGCGTTTACATAATGTAAAATTTAGATTTAAGTTATTACAAACATAATTATAAAAATAGAAAATACAATGTTTCTGTGAAATCAATTAGATAAAATAATTTAATTATATAAAGCAAAAGCAACATCATAAACAAGAAACTATAACATAGGTCATAGACTAAGCCGGACAGAAAAATAAAAAGTAACTGACAGTTTCATATTTGACAAAAGTGTCACAACAAAATGATCAAGTAATATATTTTATTAATAAAAGGATGATAAATAAGATAAAAGGATGAAATGGATGACGTAAGTATACATAAATACTATAGCTCCCAGCTAGTGAAGTTATGAGACATATATTGTGTAAGTAATAACTTACTTATTGCACTTACACAACCTATGTTCTTCTCAACCTTTTACTAAACTATTTAATTCTCCCTCTAGAACAAAAGAGCAACGTTTAATTGGACACTTCGCCGAAAGATGTCGCTTTTCGGCACAATTTCCGACACAAAGAAGTGTAGGCTCGAGATGGCTCGAGTCGGCTCGAAATGGAGTGCTCGAAATAGGCCCCAGAGCGACTAACTTCGCCTTTTGTGCTCGAATGTGGAGCACTATTTGATAAGAAAGATAATGAGGTTTTTCTTCCTTTGTTGTTCCGTGTTCTGTTCTTTTGCTGAACCGTCGTAGTTAGTGGGTTAAAAGTCAAAGGACTGTTAGTTTATAGAGAGGAATATAATTGTCAAGGAATTCGTAGAAAAGACATTACATTTATTTTACGTTGTACGTGTTAAGGAAATAGCTGTCAAATAGTAGATTATTAACCAAGGGGATAAAGCAGGGTCTTCTGTTGCGGGTGGCGAATTAAATCGCGAGCGTAACGAAGGACTCGAGGTTTACTCCCGAGCGTAGCGAGGGTGTTAAAAACTTAAATCACGAGCGAAGCGAGGGATTTAAGACGAGTCCTGAGTGTAGCGAGGGATTTAAGTTCACCCAAGACTAAGACAGCTTTATCACCGAGGAAAATACTCTACTTTTCGTACCATTTGCGAAAAAAATAACACAGTAATAATATGAGATACGCATTTTAAACATTAATATTTAACATTAACTTATTTATAAAAATAAGTAAATATAAACTCAACGTTTATGAATTTGAAGAATACAAAAACGCGGCAAATTAAAAAAGCAAAGGCATCAAGCTCATACGGCCTCGTCGGTTTTCGTAATTTTATTTAACTAGATGAAAATCCAGCTTCGCTCGGGTGAAACGTGTGTCCCAAATACATCAAGGTACTAAATGTAGGTGTCACGGTAAGTCATAGGCCGAAAACAAAAAAGAAAAAAAAACTCAACATGATAACCGATGTCAATAATGGCGGCTGCGATCTGTCTGGTCAGAAAATCATAACAAATTTACAAAATACTCGACAATCCGAATTTTGCGGTTATATGTTGTCGATTCGAAATCTTTATTTTTTAATGTTTTATTATTCTGGTTAGCTTTCGATCGAGTCTACCGTAATCTAAGTATTTCAAATTTAAATCACATTCTCTCCCTAGAGAGAGAATGAAATTCAGTACAACATTCTTTCCCTGTTTTTCGCAGATTAAAAATGACTATTGTTATGTTCGCTTTTTGTGGCATAGAATGTCACTTTTTTGAGCAAGTGGTACGAAAAGGTAAATTTCGTATTGGCGTCTTGGCTCTTGTAACTCTTGGCTTTTGTAACTCTTGGCTTTTGTAACTTTTGGCTTTAGGCATATTATAAATTAGAAGATTATATTCAAGATAAAAATGCTTGAAAACATGCTGCTCCATAGTACAATGTAGGGCTAAAACAGAATCAAACTGGTTGCAATTTAAATGCTCACACACTGTTTATATTTAGTTTGTAAAATAGCTGTAATTGCAATATTTTGTGAAAATGTGAACAGTAACAACGATGTACCTCTTTTTATTTATTTTTTTATTTATATTTTATAATTTCTTGTTTTAAAAGGTTTGGATTTTCAGGGTATATTGCTTTCACATTAATCTTTCGCAAATTATGTTATAAAATATTGTAAAGCATTTTTAAAAAGAGTAAGTATGGAGTTTCTTGCCCATTCTTCTTCATACAACCTACCTTTGCGAATGGGTGTAGAATCATTCCCATCCAATCCCATTTCCTATAATTCTAATAATCGATGTTTAAAAGTGCCTCTTTGATGGCCTAATTGCAATAAATGATTTGACTTTGACTTTGACTACGCTTCAAGGTAAATGACCTTAACGCAAAATTAAAATGGACGTAGTCAGGGGGACGCTCGAGATCAGTGTCCTTGACACCAAAGTTACAAAAGCCATTTGTGAATTTCGGCAAAACCCGAAGTGCGCCCAACCCGAAGGTCAAAAACCCGAAGTTTTCAAGTCGGTTTTGTAACTTTAAAGCCAACAGTTAAAAAAATCAAAAGTTACAAAAGCCAAAGTTTATACAGGTGAATTTTTCAACTGGGCGTGGATGGCTATTTTCGAAACTATGAGGATTATCGAAAAACCTTGAAAGGAGTGTCGTGCCTTTCAACGTTTTTCGATATTCCTCATAGTTTCGAAAGTAGCCCTCCACGCCCAGTTGAAAAATTCGTTCTGTATACCATTGTGCGCAAAACCCGAAGGTTTCAAATCGGTTTTGTATCTTTAAAGCCAAAAGTTACAAAAGGCAAAAATTGCAAAAGCCAAAAATTACAAGAGCCAAAAGTTACAAAAGCCAAAAGTTACAAAAGCCAATAGTTGCAAAAGCCAAAAATTACAAAAGCCAAAAGTTACAAAAGCCAAAAGTTACAAAAGCCAAAAGTTACGAAAGCCAAAAGTTTCAAAAGCCATTTGTGACTTTTGGCAAAACCCGAAGTTTTCAAGTCGGATTTGTAACGTTAAAGCCACAAGTTACAAAAGCCGAAAGTTACAAAAAACGAAAGTTGCAAAAGCCAAATGTTACAAAAGCCACCAGTCACAAAAGCCAAAAGTAACAAAAGCCAAAAGTTGCAAAAGCTAATAGTTACAAAAGCCAAAAGTTACAAAAGCCCCCAGTCACAAAAGCCAAAAGTTACAAAAGCCACAAGTCACAAAAGCAAAAAGTTACAAAAGCCAAAAGTTACAAAAGCCAAAAGTTACAAAAGCCAAAAGTTGCAAAAGCCGAAAATTACAAAAGCCAAAAGTTACAAAAGCCAAAAGTTACAAAAGCCGAAAGTTACAAAAGCCAAAAGTTTCAAAAGCCAAAAGTTACAAAAATCAAAAGTCACAAAAGCCAAAAGTTACAAAAGCCAAAAGTTACAAGAGCCAAAAGTTACAAGAGCCAAAAGTTACTAAAACCGAAAGTTTGCAAAAGCCAAATGTTACAGAAGCCAAAAGTTGCAAAAGCCAAAAGTTACAAGAGCCACCAGTCACAAAAGCCAAAAGTTACAAAAGCCAATAGTCACAAAAGCAAAAAAGTTACAAAAGCCATTAGTTACAAAAGCCAAAAGTCACAAAAGCCAAAAGTTACAAAAGCCTTTTATGACTTTTGGCAAAATCCGAAGTTCAAAAATCTGAATGTTTCAAGACGGTTTTGTAACTTTAAAGCCAAAAGTTAGAAAAACCAAAAGTTACAAAAGCCAAAAGTTACAAAAGCCAAAAGTTACAAAAGCCAAAAGTTACAAAAGCCAATAGTCACAAAAGCCAAAAGTTACAAAAGCCATTTGTGACTTTGGCAAAACCCGAAGTTTTCAAATCGGTTTTGTAACATTAATGCCAAAAGTACCGCCAAAAGTTCAAAAGCTATTAGTTACAAAAGCCAAAAGTTACAAAAGCCAAAAGTTACAAAAGCCAAAAGTAACAAAAGCCAAAAGTTACAAAAGACAAAAGTTACAAAAGCCAAAAGTTACAAAAGCCAAAAATTACAAAAGCCAAAAGTTACAAAAGCCAAAAGTTACAAAAGCCAAAAGTAACAAAAGCCAAAAGTTACAAAAACCAAAAGTTACAAAAGCCAAAAGATACAAAAGCCAAAAATTACAAGAGCCAAAAGTTACAAAAGCCAAAAATTACAAAAGTCAATAGTTACAAAAGCCAAAAGTTACAAAAGCCAAAAGTCACAAATGCCAAAAGTTACAAAAGCCGAAAGTTACAAAAGCCATTTGTGACTTTGGCAAAACCCGAAGTTTTCAAGTCGGTTTTGTAACATTAATTAATGCCAAAAGTACCAAAAGCCAAAAGTTCATAAGCCATTAGTTACAAAAGCCAAAAATTACAAAAGCCAAAAGTCACAAAAGCCAAAAGTTACAAAAGCCTTTTGTGACTTAGGCAAAACCCGAAGTTTTAAAGTCGGTTTTGTAACATTAAAGCCAAAAGTTACAAAAGCCAAAAGTTACAAAAGCCAAAAGTTACAAAAACCAAAAGTTACAAAAGCCAAAAGTTAGAAAAACCAAAAGTTACAAAAGCCAAAAGTCACAAAAGCCAAAAGTTACAAAAGCCAATAGTCACAAAAGCCAAAAGTTACAAAAGCCATTTGTGACTTTGGCAAAACCCGAAGTTTTCAAATCGGTTTTGTAACATTAATGCCAAAAGTACCAAAAGCCAAAAGTTCAAAAGCCATTAATACAAAAGCTAAAAGTTACAAAAGCCATTTGTGACTTTGGCAAAACCCGAAGTTTTCAAATCGGTTTTGTAACATTAATGCCAAAAGTTCCAAAAGTTCAAAAGCCATTAATACAAAAGCCAAAAGTTACAAAACCCAAAAGTTACAAAAGCCAAAAGTAACAAAAGCCAAAAGTTACAAAACACAAAAGTTACAAAAGCCAAAAGTTACAAGAGCCAAAAGTTACAAAAGCCAATAGTCACAAAAGCCAAAAGTTACAAAAGCCATTTGTGACTTTGGCAAAACCCGAAGTTTTCAAGTCGGTTTTGTAACATTAATGCCAAAAGTACCAAAAGCCAAAAGTTCAAAAGCCATTAGTTACAAAAGCCAAAAGTTACAAAAGCCAAAAGTTACAAAAGCCAAAAGTTACAAAAGCCAAAAGTTACAAAAGCCAAAAGTTACAAAAGCCAAATGTTACAAAAGCCAAAAGTTACAAAAGACAAAAGTTACAAAAGCCAAAAGTTACAAAAGTCAATAGTAACAAAAGCCAAAAGTTACAATAGCCAAAAGTTACAAAAGCCACCAGTCACAAAAGCCAAAAGTTACAAATGCCATTTGTGACTTAGGCAAAACCCGAAGTTTTCAAGTCGGTTTTGTAACATTAAAGCCAAAAGATACAAAAGCCAAAAATTACAAGAGCCAAAAGTTACAAAAGCCAAAAGTTACAAAAGTCAATAGTTACAAAAGCCAAAAGTCACAAAAGCCAAAAGTTACAAAAGCCATTTGTGACACGTACTCCGTGGCATGACCCGGTCCAGGGCTAGACGTAAGAGCTCGTAACTTATTTAACTTCTAAGGTTGAATTTCCAAACATCCTTTCAACGTGCTTACCTTTGTTACAAAATTTCATGATTCCTAAGCCCAGCTGTTTACGTTGTGTACATTGTTTGCCATTTAATTTGTGGTCGCAAGTGCGGTATGGGAAAACTCAATATTGTAGAGATTTGAAATAGTGTAATACATGGACTGTGACCCTTTATGTTCCGGAGTCACGGTGATGGAATAAGTCCCGCGACACCCCAGGGGCTTTGGCCCTCTGAGAGTCCCCGTCATTATACTGACGCTCTTTGAGGCGCGCGTGGAACATGACGCGCCGTTGACCTGGGCATGGTCCATGGTCGGACAGCGAGTGGTCCTTTACTCGCCGCCTGCATACCCGCACCTGACTCATTTGAGCTAAGGTTAGGATAAAACTTGCAAGCAAAATATATTTCAAATCCATGACGTAAAATGTACGAGTTACAATAACAATATCAATACACAAAAATAAAATTTCTGTAAATAAACAAATCACCCCCTAGCCGATACATTACGCGGGTTGAAACGGGTCGGAATAGACGTTAATATTAACGTGTACAACCCTTCGGGGAACCGTTCATTTTTACCCTTTTATGTGGAAATGTATCTGATTGGAATAAGTGGTGTTCGACGGTTTTGATCTCAAATTGAATTTCGGAGTTTTTATTTCTTTCGTTGAGTATTTACTAACTGTTCGCTGTGGTTTCGCTCCTACTGCTCGTCTCCCATTGGACGAAGCGTGAAGTTATAGCATGATTTCTAATTGAATGCATTCCTTGAAATTGGTGTTACTTTTTTTTCGTGGTAAAATCATCAAATGAGTCTTCCCTACCCGGGCAGGGCGGGAGGGACTGTCAGACTTGTACTGACTAAAATCCACGGTGACCTTCGGTAACCCTTTGAGTTTACCGGAGTCGCGGTATACGTATGTCCCGCAACGAAATTGGTCATACTAGTCCATATTATTTGCAATAATTTTAACCCTAAAAACATGGGGTCCAAACCGATTGGTTTGGATATATCTAAAAATTTCCACCTCACCCTCATTAAGTGCTTATTGTTAGAAATTAACGATGGTCTCCACTTGGAATTCATACTTTTCAGATAGAATATGAACGATTGAATCTATTAAATACAAGTTTTGTTATAAAATTAAGAACTTGGAAAATTCAGTGTTTTTTTTTTCTTTACGTCATAGAAACGTGAAACGTCATGCTAGAACCTCCAATGTTAAGTTATTGACATCGTTGACGAAGGCCCGTAATCCACCAAAGCGGAGAGGAGAGGAGATGTGTTTGAATGACCAATCAGATGTTAACTGAAGTCAACTGAAGCTGAACGGAGAGGCTGGAGATGTGGACATCTGATTGGTTATTTAAACACATCTCCTCTCCTCTCCGCTTTGGTGGATTACGGGCTTACTAGCTCCATCCGTGCGTTTTAGGGAAACAAGAAACACTGGAAGAGACCCATAATATACTCCGGGAAGGCTAAGCAGATGTGGATTTTAGGTAGGTCAATCACACTTTTGACTCAAAATTAGATTTAAATCCTCGGCCTTAAGAGTCTTATTGCTGTAACAAAAACCTTTACTGTGTCTGCACTGATCTTAGCTCTTAAGTCTCCCGTTTTATTTAGTTCATGATTTATAAATATATTTGAAGCGGGTAGCACCGGCTCTGCACTACCTTCAGGGATGAAACTTATGTATTTGAACAGAGATTTTTAAAAGAAAACTTGCACTTCATCTACTTTGAATAAATTATATGAAAACTGAGCTGGTTGATCTTTGACTCATATTTTATTTACCTTTTGTAAAGTAAAGTAAACGTTTATTTGCATAGATTGCAGGTACAGTACATAAGATGTTACAAATTCAAAACATGATCTTTATACCAACTACCTTCTATTAGGCATTCAATAATTATAATTAAAACTACTCATGGCCCAGTAGCACAATCAAATACCTTATGCAGTTTTCTGTTAGCATAGCCTTTTCCCAGATTGTTATTTCATGTGATTTTTTAGCATTTAGTAATAAACACAAAGGCCTTCCCGCCTAGGTACTAACTTCTACTAACTCTCAGACTCTTACTGATTAAAATCCACAATGTTCCTTCAATAGCCCTTAACGTCCCAGGGTCATTGCCTATTTAGACAGTCCTAGTGTTTTACAAAATTTCTCTACCGAGTAATGCACTTGAATTAACACCACAGTAACGCTATAGGCTAAACCATTATAAAGATACTCGACGAGCACTTTGAAGCACCGCCTGTCAGTGACAGGGCTTATCTTTGATAACAGGCGGAAATATTCAATGAATACTTGGTACCTACTAGTACTGCTAACAGACTGAATAATTAACAGACGACAAACCGTCTTACCAAAAGAAAGATAAACAACTAAAAAAACCGTGAACGTCAAAACAACATTTTTTAGCGTTGATATCAAGTATTAGAGCTATTCTATTGAGATTTTGTATGCTTAATAAGTCTATTATTGGCACCATATCCTGTGAATATGAACTATCTGGTACATCGGAAACCAATGCTATGAGGGTTCAGAAAAACGACGACACACTTCGAGAAAAGGTAGGTAGTGCCCTTGCGCTTCGCTTGCTTCGTCTTGGCTCTTTTGTAATTTTCTAATTTTGCAGTTAAACTTTTTTAGACAAGCTTTCAACAGATAAGTTTTTAGGCCAGAAACAAAAGCGGCATCCAGAAAAGCGTCGAGACAAAGAAACACGTGTCCCGGAGAATGAATTTAACTGTCTTGTATCTTGCAACGAGATTAATCAGAAACGAATTACAAGCAAATATTGTTGGTAAAAACGTTCTAGCTCGACAACTGTTTTCGCAGCAATATGGCAGGCAGCGGCAGCACTCCTGCGCAACTTGCACCTTCTAGTATGTTCCAAAGATTCTTTGCCCCTAGTATAAAAACTCCCTTGCTTTACTAAAAATTCAGACAATTTTCTTCGACAAAGTGATGTAATGTTATATTCAAACAGCTTTCTTACCTTACCAACCTGTTGTGAAGGAACATATTGTTGGAAGCCTTACCTACACTGTAAGCTGTGATATTGTTGAAAAGCCTCTCGTAGCAAAATGTGTTGATACTAGTATTTTGTGTTTTAAGCATACTTCTACTACTAGGAATTTAACCTGTACCGTAGTTGCATTTGCAAACATTAAAAATCATCAGCCAGACTCGATACAACTACCTGTAGAATATAGGCCTTGGATTGATTGTCATCTTGATCTTATATGCAAGTATTTTCTACCACATCTTTGCTTACCTACTATCTGGCGATATATTGGCCAAAGGCAAGACTATCTACTAAACAAATTAAATCTTTTTTTGGCAAATTATCGGTACAGAATTTCATGTGTTACGCTGCTGGTTTCATTCCTGCACGGGACAATGTTCGTGTAGCCTACTGGTTATTACTGACTTGAGGCTCTAGCACAAAACCTATGAAAAAAGAAGTAGACAACATTTTTTTTTCCATTACATCGCATCGTATTTCAAGTACACTCTAAGTAAAAGATGGAAATCGTATGTTAAGCCCACTGAGTATTTGTCACCTACGATACAGTAAAAATTCCTAACAACGCTTAAAAAAAAGTCCCAAGAAAATTTGATATTCTGATTACCAAGACTCTCATGCTGACGTCTTCAGATAATACAAAGCCGTAGTTCAGCTGTTTTCTTTGTAAAGACAAAAGGAAACCTCACGTATGTTCCCACCCACATATAACATTGTAGTTTAGACATTTATTACTTTACTCTTGCCAGTCCGTCTCGTTGCCTAGTTACGGAGGTTTTAGTACCACGGTTACACGAGACTGATTTATTTTTCATGTTAAAATGTCGGTTTGTATTATGGGTACTACGACATCTTGTAGTCATGAGGTGTAACTATTTTTATAATGGATGTAAACCTTCGTGAGCTAATCTTGGTACTGCTTTGATGTATAGCGAGATTTAGGTTACAACCTCGAGTGATGCGACATCAAAAAAGGTCTCCGCTCTAGGTGTAAGGGAAGGAACTTTCAGAGTCTCAATGACCCTCGGGAGATGCCTACGACAACGGACGTCGCGAGGTGATTTCCGGCCACCCGCCACCGTATGGCATGTGGACGGCGACTTGGGTGACCCGCCGACCGATCATGACCCGGGTCGACGGCGCGTCGTGTTCCAAGCACAGTTCAAAGATCTATCAGTAAATTATGACGGGACCTTAGATAGCTAAAGTCTGCCGGGATCTCGGGACTGTCTTATCAGGTAACCGTAGCCCTGGAACGTAAAGGGCTATTGAACGACATCGATTTTTATCAGTCGAGTCTGACAGTCTCTCCCTTCCCAACCTAGGCGGGAAGACTCTTTTGATGATGTTACCACGATAAAAAAAAAGTTCACTTGTAGCGGGACCGTTGTCCGGCGTGGACCTCTATAAGAGGTTGAGAAACTGTTCCCTGTTACTAACAGTCAGCTAAGTACTAAACTTTTTGAATATTAAACTAAATAATCAGAAAGCAGCAGTTGCTCCAACTACTATACTGAGTACGTAAAAATTTTAGTGATTTTCATAAGCTCCTAGGTTCTTTGTCGTCGTTTTTCAAATGTAAAATATTATTTTCCAACAATAAGCTTTTTGATTGTACTGATCTTTCTCTTTTTCTACCGTGGTAAAATCATCAAATGAGTCCTTCCCACCCAAGGCAGTGCGGGATGGACTGTCAAGACTCGTACTGACTAAAATCCATGGTGGCCTTCAATAAAATTAATAGCTCTTTACGATAATTCGTGAGTTATTATGCTGACACTTTTTGAGGCGCGGGTGGAACGCAACGCGCCGTTCGATCGGGGCATGGGCCATGGTCGGGCAGTGAGACGCCCATTACTCGCCGCCCGCATACGCACGGGTGGCCTTTTAGCTTTTTCTTACGAATGAATTGAATGCAATTTATTTCCATCAAAATAACGGCAAATTTCCCGTTTAGTTTCCGTCACAAAAACGCCAAAAGTCGTGCCACGGATTCCGTTTTATTCAAAAACTACTCGTGTCTAGTCCAAAATTTAGCTTTATTGAAAAACTGTAAAGGCGTGTACGCATCGCTGATTCGGAAAATTGAACAAAACGCCGCGAGCGATCAACAAAATACGGGGTCTAGGGTGTAAGGGACTTGGGCCAGATCATGCGCGTAATGTTTGAGCAATGTGAGGACTCAGTGTAAAGGACAGCTTATCTATTGTTGGCATAGAGATAGGCCTGGCCTTGATTTGGGCCGTACGTTAAGGGCGAAGTCAATCTGACAGGCAGGCCACGACTGAACTGTGCTTGAGCTAGACTTGCCTTGCTTCAGAGATATGAGAAAATTCATTTAGAGACGTTGTTAGAAAATTAAAATTTTAATTAATTGGGCTGTGTATTTGTTTATGCTTAAAAAACCATTTTCGGCTGTTTGACATTATAGTGTAGGTTATAAATTATGTCTAACAGAGTCGCGGGACCGTCTAAACATGTGACCGTAACACTGGAACGTAAAGAGCTGCTAAAGAAACACGGCAGATTTTAGCCAGTACGAAAGTGACACACTCTTCCTTCCGATCCACACAGGGCGGGAGGACTCATTTGATGATTTAACCATGGTAAAAAGAGCATAAATTAATAGGTATAAGAAAATCCATGAGTTTTCAAAGTTAGAAGAGTGAAACTTGATAGTAAAGACTTCAGTTTATTTACTTTTTAAATATAAGTCACAGGTAACTTTTGTATGTAAGTAAAATGTAAATAAAAACTGCCTAACTACATTTGCATAGACGGCATAGGCTGGTTACATACAAAAACCAAAATGTACATTTTTGCCGTGTGCATTCAATTGTAAATGGTTACGAAACGCTCGTCAGCTTTTATTTGTTTTTCGTAAACGTATTGTGGACGCTATTTCGTATTCATTTTGGGATCGGGGACTAGTAGTCACTAATAGCATTAATCTATTAATACCAAAAATCAAGGTTGAGCTTTTCAAATAAACAATCAATCGGGTTTCAATATGATTAAATCCATAATAAAACAAATCATTTCAAAATGAATGATTTAAATTTATGTAATAATTTGGCGATCTAAAAAGAGTGTCCATGGAGTTTCTTGCCCGTTCTTCTCCAAAGAGATTTACGTTTTGGGATGGGCCCCTACGGGTACTTTCACAGTTATTATGTCTTGTGACGGGGACTGTAGCATCATAGTTTGTTTTTTTTTTCTTTTGCAATTCAAAAGTGCCTGGTCCACTTGAAATAAATGCTTTGATATTGACTAGAGACAAAAGCCACTTCATTTTTTCTTTTAAAAACATTGCCCTACTCTAGGAATTTCACCTGTATCGTGCGTCTCCTTTCAGGATTTTTCGCTATTCTTCGCTAGTACTTCGATTTAAACCATCCATGATAGCCCAGTTGGAAATTTTACCCAGAATACTGCCAGTCCTCTTTCCTACTCGTATTACAGCAATGTTATATTTGGACAAACATATTTTTACTCAGTCTATATAAAGTTTGTAAATTATGTTTACCTAGGTACTTCAACTTCAGAACAAAATCTACTCTCACAAACCGGAAATTGCGGAAATAAAAAAATATCCTGAAACTTTCCTGAAACGAACACAAAAGAAAGTGAGGAACTTCTACGCTTCTTCTTTATGTATTTCGTACTAGCACTTAACCCGTGACTTCGTTCGCGAATGTATTTTAATCTCGACGATGAGTGGTTTCAGGGATAAGCTTGTACGAACATCGTATGTACCACATGATTTTATGTATGTATTTTTTTTGAGTGATTTCTTTTACGAATTAACTTATTGTATCGAGAAAATTGATAAATAACTACTGAAACACAGGCCTGTGGATGGGTGACCATCTGTCATAGCGAGTTTCCTCCGTGTCTCTCTAAGCCGTTGGTCCCGGCTGTCATTGGTAGATCTTTGATAGTCGTAACTATAAGTCAGAACCTCTTAAGTCTGGCAAGCAAATCATGGGTATCGTATTACAAAATTACTGGGTTGTGGAGGTCTGATAGGCAGTTACTCCATGTAAAATACTGATATTCAGCTATATCTGGTTCGACTGGAAGTCGATGCCAATGTTAGGAAAAGGCAGATGATGAATGTAATTTTTATCGCGTCTTATCAACTGTCCAATTTTATCACAAAACTAAAGTACCTATATTTTATGACACAATTTTAACATTTTTATTACCTGGCTTCAAAAATTTCACAGCGCCAAGAGCGTCAACTAATTCATGGACTTTGTCCAAAACCCAAACCTTTACTATAATTTTGACAACCTAACTTACACTTACCTATCAACCGTACCTTTAGTAACTTGCCATCAACTTCACTCAAAGTGCTGATTGCTAAAATTTCAATTAATCCCACCCCACTCAAGATCTGTGTCAGAACCTACCTGATTGTCTTAAAGAATCTAATAACATTCCGTGGAGCGGCCGCCATTGTGTTTGACGACGTTTTAATTTGACAGTTACTTTTCTGCTAACAATTAACAATAAAAAAGCTACTCTTGATTTAACATCATAGCCGCATGGTAGATCTTTAAGTTAATTTGTGCTTGCTACGCTCGGGGTTTAGATGGATGATTGTTACGTCCTATAGGGGAATCAGTGTGTGTGGTGCTGAGTAATATTCAATCATTTCTTTCATTATTATATTTCATTATATAATTATTGTGCTCTGAAACACTTTAACAATTCAACTCAACAACATTCACAAAAGAGTTTTTTTTTCTACTATATTTGACCTACTTATTTAAGCGTTGAGAACGGAATTTTATAAGTTTTTAACCCTTTATTTTTAAGATTTGACTTTAAACCAATAGCTTCACAATACCATTTATTACCTTTTCTATTTTTAGTAACCCGAAAGTCTTACCCAGTTACTCTGGTGGAACAACGAGTTCCAACTCTAGTTTTGAACCTAGGTTTATCCTTTTTATTTGGTTTTTCAGGTCATCATAAGTTTTTCTCAATATTAGAATCCTCTATCCGAGTGGAAATCAGTCAACCAGCTGATATTAGTTTAAAATAGTACCTACTGCAGTTCTAACTGCAGTATCAAAAACTCACGGAACAATCACCTTTAAACAACATTGTTTTAATGAACAGAATCTCTTCCAGAAGTAAACTGTTCTGTCCGCGATCTGAATGCTTCAGTGGGAGCCATATTTAATTTGCGTCACATTAATTATTCCGGTTGTTAAAACGGCCGGTGAAATGAAACTTTTGCTCCACACCGGGTGCTAAGTGACGTCATCAGTTTAATATAATACTATATTTATAGCATTAAGTTAACAGTCCAACTGTCGTTACGGGGAGTCAGAAGTAAATCTCCCAAGGGGTGAAAGTTTTTCAGTAATCGCCTGTTCACGACTACTGTGAGTGGTGACTTGTGCGGAGCGGCGAGCGATGACATCAAATGCATTGAAATGTTTGAAATACGACACGAGAAGCCGCCAGTAGCGAATTTGCGTACTCAAAGTAATTAAGCTCTACACCGCTACACTCACCGTTAAGACCAAAGTCGTGAGTGAATTGTTATCAATAAACATTTGAAAAATAAGATTATTGGTTCAAGAAAGATTATATTGTTAAGCACGTTACTAAATTAATAACTGCGGCACAGATCGATTTTTAAAGGTAAGGCATGCTTGCCAAAGTTGATCTGTGGATGGCTGACCATTTATCAGAGTTTCCTCCGTGCCTCTGAAAGCATGTAAAGCTGTTGACCCCGACTGCCATTCAAAGATCATTGACAGTCGTTAGTCACAGTCAGAATCTCGAAAGTCTAACAATTAGTCTTACTAAGGGGATTCGTATTACCCAGTTACTGGGTTCGAAGGATCAGATATGCAGTCACTAATGGAATCTCACTGTTACTTGAACATGGTAGCTCCGCGGCAGAACATGACACCAATATTCGACCCCTATTCTTGCCCTATTTGCAAATGTGGGATTCTCATATGGCGAATTATGTCTAAGAAACACCAAACTCACTGTCTATAGTAATATCCAAAGTTTAAATTCCTTTGACAAACTAAACGTTGAATGTACTAAACGTTTTCCTAAAGCATAATCTTTTCACACATCGTTAAGTTAAAAAAAGGCTCCGTTAGCCCAAACTTCACACAAAATACATGACTGGCATGTTTTTAATTACAAGGCGTAACTTGAGCCACAGAGCGCAGAGTCACGGTCATAAGACACAATAGTCTAATGACTGTCTGAACTGGAACAAAAACCGTGGAGTCAGCACCAGCGTAGGATGAGCTGCAACCTATCAGTGAGCCGTGGAACGAGTTCGAAGTAGGGGTGGTCAAAGAAAATACGAACTTGGAATGTACAGCTGAGGAATCAATTTTGTTGGAAATGAAAGACTGAAGGCAGAAACGTAATACGTGTCGTGACGTATAATGAAACATATCTCATATACGAAACATTTAGTAGTCAGTTGAATTGCATCATTGAGTCGTCGGAGTAGTATGGACCATTTTTAGTAGTAACTGCAAATCACAAGAATCGCGTCACTTGCAACGGCGGTTATAGTGATTTTTTATCGTGGTAAAATCATCAATAGAGTCCTCCCACCCAGGGCAGAGCAGAAGGGTCTGTCAGAATTGTACTGAGTTAAATTCACGGTGATCCCTCAATAGCCATTTACTGTCCAGGTTCATAGTTCCATGATGAGACAGTCCCGCGACCTCAGCAGGGTTTGGCCCCAAAGGCCACCGGCAAATTGCGGACGGGTCTTCGAAGTGCGCGTGGAAAACGACGACCGCTGACACCGGGGTTATAGTCACTTGGCAACTTGGCAGCCCTAACCGTAACCATACCAGGGCTCCACCAACACTGGTCGGGGGACCTCGCCTAGAACTTGGTAATTGGATTCAAAAACTTTGTATTGATGAGGCAATTCGATAACTTTGCAAGCTCCAAAGAGTTTGTGCTTTCAAGGATTTATTAAGTTTTTTGGCGCCTGACGTTGTAGAGAGACGCCATTTTAAGTATTTTAGTACAATGGAACAAGGGGCTAAGTAGTAAGTATGTAAGTGAGACAGAAGACTTGAGAGTGCTTGCTTCAACGTTCTAATTGAAGCTAGTACTCAAGCACTTTAACAGCAAAACATACAAATGGAGAAATTGAAAAGAAGTGGGCACTTTAAAGAAGCTTATGGCTAAATAATAACAGAGACACAGGTCGATCTTCAAGGTGAAGCTACGCTTGCCGAATTAGGTCACTGGATAGGTGACCATTTATGATAACAAGTTTCGCCCATGCCTAGAAAAGAATGTAAAGCCATTGGTGAAGGTTATCACAACATAAAAAATCGAATGAAGAACTCCTTTTTCTTCATCGTTTAAATCTACAATTGAATTAAACTATAAGACAACATTAGAATACTAAAAAAATGAAGTACTAACATGAACTCTAACATTTTATACAACATTTAGAACACCAAATTGCAAAAATATAAAACAGCCGTTTTGTCAAAACAGTATAAACCGAATCCGATACAATTGCCATATTTATTTTAAAACTACTTACCCATTTCAGTCTTAAAAAGGCGAGAACGTAAATTGTGAAATAAACAGCATTTCGGGGAGCATTCCACAATTTATAGTGAAAGTTGTTCTAGCTCCCAGCCTCGTCAGCTGCTCCTGCTGGCTCCCTTCCAACATAGCGCAATAACTAGAACTATTCTCTTACAGTTTAACTGAAAATTTTCTCAAAATGGCGCTTGCTGAAACCACAACGAACTTTTGGAAATTGATTGGATTGAGAGCTTCAGATTTTGATACGGTCTATTCCCGTTTGTCTCCACTGGCTTTCTGTTTGTCTCCAGTGGGGGCAATTGGGAACTTTTCCCAAATGTCACCTGTGGTTACAAAGCGAGTGGGGCCAAATGGGAATAGATGATCTATCTCTTCACTACATAGTATAAAACAAAGTCGCTTTCCTCTGTCTGTCCCTATGTATGCTTAGATCTTTAAAACTACGCGACAGATTTTGATGCGGTTTTTTTTAATAGATAGAGTGATTTAAGAGGAAGGTTTATGTATGTATCATGCATAATATAATAGAGATTATACCGTGCGGAGCCGGGACAGGTCGCTAGTATATTATAAAACTGAAGAGTTTGTTTATTTGACTGGTTGAAAGCGCTAATCTTGGAAAAACTGCTACTGCTTCTAAGCCCTACTAAATGAAACAAAATTATTTTTGTGTTAGATAGTCCATTTATTTAGGAAAGCTATAGGCGATATAGCATCACGTTACAGCCAATAATAATAATAATAAATAAAATAATCTTAATCTGGACACGGCGCGCATTGTTCGGAGGTTCCTTACTCTGGAGCCCTGACTGCCGGTAGCTTGGACCCTGTTCCCGATACCGGCGAGACACTATTATTTATATTTTTAAATGTTTTTAATATTATTTTTTGTTTTTGTAACAATATTTAAAAATGTAAATGATAAGGGAAAAAAAATGAATAAAGAATAATAATAATATTCCACAACTATCACACAACGCCATCTAGTCCCAAGCTAAGCAGAGTTTGTGTTATGGGTACTAGACAACTGATAAACATACTTATATAATCTTAAATACATACATATTATAGATAAATAACACCCAGACACAGAACAAATGATCATGCTCATCACACAAACATTTGTTCTGAGTGGGAATCGAACCCACCACCCCCCGGCATAGCAGTCAGGGTCACTAACCACTAGACCAACAGGCCAGCAAAAAGCCACTAGACCAATAGGAGCCGGGCAGTTGAGGTGAAACCACGGGAAAAAATTAGTCTGTCCTAATACTATGGCTCTCCTCAAGACATTTGAAGCATTTAATTTGTCCTACTTAGTGGGGTCTCATAATATACATATAAGCAAGGGGATACCGTTAGTGGCATTCCGTAATGACATGCCGGGAGGAATCAAATTCCTGAAACCATGCGACCACATTACTTGAATTTTGTGAAGTTTCCAAGATTCTGCGTTTATCCTTTAAGATATTAGATAGTTAGATGGGACAATTTAAAGGGTTACTAGTTACTTTGTAGTGCGTAACGCGAATGAGTTACGTAGACATAGTGTTTACGCCAATATGTTGTTGTCTCTTTCTGGCAAAAGGGATCGGCTATTGGTTAAACAGAAGACGCGTCCTTCAATCGATACAAGGACAGTATAACCGTTTTTTCTCATTGCGCGTGAGCTCTCCAACATTCAGTATACTACTTAGCGCCAACCGCACCGCACCGCTCGCTATAATAAAGAATAGATCAGCTGATTGATCCCGGTATCGGTAGTTCACGCTCGGTCGCCAGAAACCAGCTCCAGGCCAGACTCCAAGACCAGCGCAGAGAAGACCAAAGGTTAGTGCCAATCCTATTAGCCTTTCCGGGACTCAACAGGCGATCCACCCGCATCCCATAAAAAATTTAAAATCATTTCCACTTAAACGCTTCATCACATTTAATGGTCACTTCGGACCGGATAGAACCAGAACCCTATATAATCCTATAATCCTATAATTTCCTATAATCCTATAATTTCATATTCAATCCTATTATATTCATTAATATAGAATAATACCTACCTATCTATTAGTACATTCCAGAACAGTCGTTACGACTTACCCACTAATTATCTAATAGCGAGATAATTGAATATTATATAAAATTTACTTGTTCAGTGCTATATTCAAAGTACCTACATACTTACTTACGACAAAATGTCGGCGCAAATTAAAATAAAAATGGTCATTGCTAAGAAACAAGCTACCTTTGCAAAATTAAATGAATATTTTGAATCCTCTAAAAAACTTATAACGTCTTCGAAAATTAATACAAGAAGCGTAGGGGAATTCTTAGCAGAGACATCAAACATAGGGAAGTTATATGAGGATTTCGTAAAGTTGTGTGACGAACATAATGAGTGGTTATTGAAGGCTGACCCCGACTGTGAAATCAGTTTCAGTGACTGGAGCTCATTTGAAACACTTTATTCGCAAGTTAAATATAAACGAGATGAATTAATTCATTCGCAAAGTGCGCAAGTTGTAAATATACCCACATCTGCCAATTATTCGTGCAGGCTCCCGCCTTTGGAACTTTTAAGCTTTGCGGGTCAGCCTGAATCTTGGCCGTTGTTCTATCAATGTTTTAAGACGAACGTGCACGATAATAAAACCTTGACCGACGGCCAGCGAGTACAATATCTGGTAGGAAAATTAAGTGGAGTCGCACTTAATGTGTTCGCGGGAATATTGCCCAATGAGGACAATTATTCCACTATTTGGGACTCATTAGTAACAAAATATCAAGACAAGAGGTTACTTGGGTCAACATATATAAATAATATAATGGATATAAAACCGGCGTCGGGTTCATCAACATCACAATTAAATAATTTCATTGAACGAGTAAATTCCTCCTGGTCTGCACTTAAGCAGCTGGATATAAAAGACTTATCCGATTTTATTTTTACGCATATCGTTTTAAAAAAGCTAGATCCGCAGTTGGTTCAAAGTTTCGAGTTATCGATTAAAGATAACGATCTACCCACGAGTGAACAGTTAGTGAAATACCTACGTCATCATATAAAAATTATGGAGAGGTCGGCAGTGATCCATCAGACTGCTGCCACCAATAATAATAAGGCTGTGGATGCGAAATCAAAACCTCGCCCGAATAACAATAAAAACTTTCATAGTTTTGCTATTACCGAGAATAGTCATAACGGTGAAAGCGCTTGTTTATTTTGCAATAAGCCGCAGCATAGCCACCTTTACGAATGCATAGAATTTAAAAAACTTGCAGTGAAGGAACGCTTTAATTTCGTGAAGGATAAGAAACTTTGCATCAATTGTTTTAGTAACAAACATGCCACTTCTAGTTGTGGTTCGTCAAATACGTGTAAGCAGTGTCATAAAAAACACCATTCATTGCTACATTTTGAACGGAATCCACCGTTAACGCAAGCTGAGTCGGGGGCTCCCGCTGTATGTATGCATGCGCGTATTGACACGCCGCCGCCGGCGCCCACTGCGCGCAGGTGTTCGTTATCTAAGGAATGTGGTCGTTCTGAGAATTCAATTACGCTAATGACCTGTGACGAATCCAAACATTGTAATTTATTAAATAAGTTAATTGTGTTACCAACGGCACAGGTATATGTTCCGGTGAATGGAAACCGCTTGTTAATGAGATGTTTAATAGACAGTGGTTCTCAGAATAACATCATTAGCCTCGCTTGTTGTAAGAAATTGAAATTAAATATTCATCCGCTAGTTAATTCATCTTTGAAATCAGTGGGGTCAATCTCAGCCCCAATTAAAGGTTATGTATCTCTCACAATTCAATCGCGAGTGAGTGATGCGCATTATAAACTGAACATGTTGGTTATTGACCATATTACTGAGTCATTACCGACGCGCGGAATCCAAGCATCGTTTATGGATCAGTTTAAGGACTTACCACTGGCAGACGACTGTTGGAACGTGTCTGGAGAAATAGAAGCGATTCTAGGTGCTCAACTATTCGCGTTCATTCTGTTAGGGGGTAAGGTTATTCCGCGTCCACTCGCGCCGTCAGCTGATTTAATGGACACCGCTAATTGCATACCTCATGCTATAGAAACCACGCTTGGCTATATTGTCATGGGTGAGATACCTGCTGTCAACCAAGGCAGTATAGCCTGGTCCTTCGGCCCGCTAGTAGATAATTTAAACCATTCAATCTTAAAATTCTGGGAAATAGAAGAGGTGCCTACTGCGAAAATAATAAGTCCAGAAAATCAGGTTTGCGAGGAACTTTATAAATCAACCGTTACTAGAAACTCAGGCGGTAGGTACATTGTGTCCTTGCCATTCAAGGGTGAACCTAAGTCGTTAGGTAACTCATTCATTCACGCTCAGCGTAGATTGTCTGCGTTAGAGCGTAAATTTCATTCGCTTCCCGCTTTACGTCAAGCTTACAATGACGTCATCGCTGATTATATAGATAAGGGTTACTTATCGGAAATCCCTTATTCTTTTCCCGCTATTCATGATGGTTATTTCATACCTCATCACGCTGTCGTCCGGCCTGAAAAGTCGACGACAAAAACCCGCATAGTTTTGGACGCAAGTGCTAAAACTGACAGCGGCAAGTCGCTCAATGACTTGTTGCACACTGGGCCTAATTTGCAGGCCGATTTATTTTCGCTTTTACTCAACTTTAGATATTTTGAAGTTGCAATAACCGCTGATATACGTCAAATGTATCTTAGAATTTTACTTTCCGTAGATGATCGCAAATATCAAAAGATATTATACCGCTTCAACGATACTGAGCGTATTCGTATTTTTCAATTTAATTCCGTAGCTTTCGGATTGCGACCGAGCCCATTCTTGGCAATGCGTACTGTCCGCCAGTTAGCTGAGGACTATCAAGAACGTTTTCCTCTCGCCGCAGAGGTTGCTTCTAACGAACTGTATATGGATGATTTAACCACCTCTGTGTCCACTGTAGAAGATGGAACTCGTCTGGCGGACGAACTGCTCGCGTTGTTCAAGAAGGGCGGATTTGACCTCGTCAAGTGGGCGAGTAACTCTAAAGAGCTTCTTGCGCATTTGCCTGAGTCATACCGCGCGGCGATTGAGTTCACAGATGATGACGAGACATTAAAGGTCTTGGGTTTGAAATGGATACCTACTTCTGATGTGTTCTCGTTCGCCGCATCCGCTGCGACTATGGGTAATACCAAGCGCGCCATACTGTCTACGGTTGCTCGCTTATTTGACGTGTTGGGATTCGTCGCACCTGTTGTCCTTTATGCAAAGCTTCTAATACAGGACCTTTGGCTCGCTAAGGTGGGATGGGATGAGGAGCCCCCAGCAGTCATTACTGAACGCTTCGTTAGGTTCAAAACTGAATTACCGTTATTATCTAGTTTACAAATACCGCGCCATCTGGGTGTCGCGGCCGGTTGCGTGGTCAATTTGCTCGCCTTTGGCGACGCTAGTATGAAGGCTTACGGCTGCGTCATTTACCTACATATAACACACCCTAATAGGGATATATCCGTACATTTAGTATGCGCTAAGTCTAAAGTGGCTCCACTGAAGACGATCTCTCTGGCGAGGCTAGAATTGTGTGCCTCACTAATGCTCGCTAAACTTGTAAAACAAGTTCATACTCTTTTCCATAAGCGATATCCTATTAAAGAGATATTCGCTTTCAGTGATTCCACTGTCGCTCTATCATGGATTCACTCTTCCCCGCATCGCTGGCAGACATTCGTTGCCAACCGCGTGACTGAAATACAGTCAAATTTATCCCCAGACCGCTTTTTTCATATTAATGGAATAGAAAACCCTAGTGACTGTTTATCAAGAGGCTTACTACCGTCTGAAATCATCCATCACCCGCTGTGGTGGCAAGGTCCACCATGGACTAGTCATCCAATCACTGAGTGGCCAATAGTGGCATTCGACCCGTCGAATGTCGACGGGTCTATACCTGAAGCAAAGGGTTCCGTAACTTTAACAGTAGTCTCCCATCAATCTCCTTCAATACTTCTGGAGCTCTCTTATCGAGTCTCATCTTGGAAAAAGCTACTACGCATCATAGTGTATGTTCTGCGATTTGTTCGCAAGTTACCTCGAGCTTCTTCAATTGAGGTCTCGGACCTTGAAGTCGCTGAGTTTGCGATTATTCGCGAGTTACAGAACAAATACTTTGCCTCTGAATTAAACAACATTAAAAAGGGTAACTTGCCCTCACCTTCATTGAGAAAACTTAGTCCGTTCATAGATAAAAACGGTTTGCTTCGAGTTGGTGGTCGACTGACAAACGCTCAGATACCATTTGCAAATCGGCATCCATTGCTGCTTCCACGTCGAGATCACCTGGTGGACCTGTTGATAGATGACTGTCATCGATTCAATTGCCATACAGGTTCCCACCTTCTCATGTCATTGTTAAGGCAACGCTATTGGATTATTTCCGCTCGAAATATTATTCGACAACGCATACGTCAATGTAATTTTTGTTTCAAGGTTGCTCCCTCTCATCCCACGCCTATGATGTCAAGTTTACCTCCAGCGCGTGTACAAGAAGCCAAGGCCTTTACTCACACAGGGGTAGATTACGCTGGGCCGATAGCTATCACTATGACACGCAAGCGGGGCGTTAGAAGTCAAAAGGCTTATATCTGCATTTTTGTGTGTCTGACTACCAAAGCCATACACATTGAAATTGCATCGGACTTGAGTTCGGAGACGTTCTTGGACGCTTTAAAGCGTTTTCTGTCGCGACGAGGGCCAATATCTGTCCTATATTCCGATAACGGAACAAATTTCATTGGGGCAAAGCGTCAACTAGACGAGTTATACACGTTTCTAGCTTCTAAAGATACGTCTACTGCATTCAAAACGGAACTAAACAACCGTAAAATTACATGGCGGAATATTCCCGCGCGCGCCCCCCACTGGGGAGGAATTTGGGAAAGCAATATAAAGTGCATAAAAACCCATTTATATCGTTGCATCGGGCAACAATTACTGTGCTACGAAGAGTTATTAACAGTGTTGACTCAAATAGAGTGTATTCTAAATTCGCGTCCATTGTGTTTGCTGTCTGATCAGCCGCACACCATTTTAACTCCCGCTCACTTCCTCAACACTACCCCTCTGCAGTCGTTGCCAGCTTGCGAGGTGGACGCATCCGTGGGCCTTCATAGTAGAAAAAAATTATTAGATAGCTTGGTCCAAAGTTACTGGAAAAGGTGGCACTTAGATTATCTGCACACTCTCCAGTTAAGACAAAAATGGAATACTCCTGAGGTAACCATTCAGCCAGGTACACTTGTTCTCGTTCACCAAGATGACGCGCCACCACTTCGCTGGCCTACGGGTATCATTGAGCAGGTATATCCTGGCAGGGACGGAGTCGCGCGTGTTGCGTTGGTACGCACGACAAATGGAACTTTCAAACGTCCTGTCGTTAAACTGTGCCCACTTCCGTCCCAATAACTTAACATAATTATAACTTAATTTAACATAGCTTATATTATCTTTGTTCGTCTTAATTCATTGATAGCACAGTTACAATCGCTCTGCATGCTCGTATCCTTATATGTACATATATATATATTCAACTTGTGAGCTATCACATTGCTAATATTCCCCATAAATACTTCCTTGTATCCATCCTGCTCCTGTTATCGCATCCTATTTTTTGTTTTTTTTGTTTTTCGTAAATCCTAAGGATTTCCAAAGGGGGGAGGATGTTTACGCCAATATGTTGTTGTCTCTTTCTGGCAAAAGGGATCGGCTATTGGTTAAACAGAAGACGCGTCCTTCAATCGATACAAGGACAGTATAACCGTTTTTTCTCATTGCGCGTGAGCTCTCCAACATTCAGTATACTACTTAGCGCCAACCGCACCGCACCGCTCGCTATAATAAAGAATAGATCAGCTGATTGATCCCGGTATCGGTAGTTCACGCTCGGTCGCCAGAAACCAGCTCCAGGCCAGACTCCAAGACCAGCGCAGAGAAGACCAAAGGTTAGTGCCAATCCTATTAGCCTTTCCGGGACTCAACAGGCGATCCACCCGCATCCCATAAAAAATTTAAAATCATTTCCACTTAAACGCTTCACCACATAGGATTCCCACTCCTGGCTAAAGAAAAAATGCCTTCTCCCAGGAGACCAGGATCAGGATCGAAGTAGAGGGAGCTCCACTCCATCCACTTTCCGAAATCCCGCGCTTCCAATCTAAAACAAACACAGTTAAACTGTTTTTTTTTATCTTGGTAAAACCATCAAATAAGTCCTCCTGCACGCGTACCATGGCGCTGTAGAAAAGGATTTTGTCGACGGGAGAATAGACAAAATGACAGAACGTAAAAGATTTTTATCGGTTTAAGCATAGCAATGTTTAAAATATAGAAAATATATGTTTCTATTCTTTAATAGTGTAAGAATAGTGTCATATTTGTGCAAAAAAAAAACAGTCGATTTGTATAGAAATAACGATGAAATAACTTTGTCTTTTCTTGGTAGAATAGAGATAGAATAGTCCTGCGAGCAGTTGAACATAATGTTAGTCTAACTTTTGGCAAAATTTACAATTTGTAATTCTTGTAGATATAATTAATTACATAACAATACACCCACACCTGAGAAAAGCTTATGTATAGATTCACATTAAAACTTATCTTGTCTAAAATACGAGATGCATATCAACTCGCTAACAATATGCAAGCTCAGTACATACGTAGTCCGTACGAGATTGTATTTGCCACGCGAGTGCGCACAGACCTACGAACTAGTTTATTTCAGCTTGAGCTATGAATTTTGAACTTTTCCTCAAAATGCAGTGTGAGAATTTTGTTGTTCTCAATTTAGGTGAAATATTTTTCGGTTTTGTGGCCGAGCAAGAGCAGATGATGTCTCTCTACGAATCTACGGAGGCTCTAGCACTAGATTCCCGATTAATTCGATCGATAAAACTAGTACCTCGTTTCCATACAAAAAATGCCGTAAATACCTACTTTAAGGACACTGTAAGATAAATACGGTAATATTATACTAAGGCCCCTGTGTATTTCTATAGAATATACGATCTCACGATCGCAGATCGGTAGTGACACTGAAAATAGACCGACCTAAAATCCTAAACCTAAAAAAATACCGGTATTACAGAACTGTATCCAAATAGAGTTAAAGCCAATCCTAAAGTAATTGGGAAGGACGAGGCAGATTATCAAGTGTAATAATAACAGGATAGAAGTTACTCATTAACCATTTTTAAAACTAAGTATCAATTTATAGACAAAGCTACAAATCGATAAATTACTGCTTTTTCAGTCAATTTTTCAAAACTTACATCACTTGGGGTCGCGAAACATCAGGTAACCATGACAATGTAACGTAAAGAGCAAAAAAAATGCATTGTAGTTTAAAACACTGTCTTTTCATCTGTGATAACGTTATACGTGATGTAATTATCTACTAACATCAAATTCAATTTTTTTTTTCAATTTCTAATTCGTTTATTTATAAAAAGGAACACATTTACAACAAAATATCTTAAAAATTAGAAGAGAGCACAGTTGCAGATTTGCCTGAACTAGGTTAAACCTGTGTCTCAGGCTATCATCATATACATCATTTTTATAATAAAATTATAATCATATAAAATCAGTGTTAGAAATAAATTACACCGTCTCGTCCTCATTCATACATCTGAACAAATCTTCATCATTATAATATGAATGTAGACATAGGTAGCACAAAATTGCAGAGGTAATATAATTTGAGCACAATCGTGGAGGCGCACTCCCATATCTCGGCGCACATGGACGGAGCAATCTAGTTAGTGTTAATGCGATGAGCATACAAGTAGACGAGCGGGCGGACACCTTTCTTTTTTTTATGTGGTAAAATCATCAAATAGGGGTCACGGTGATGGAATAAGTCCCACGACCCCGACAGGCTTTGGCCCTCTGAGAGGGGGCCCCGTCATTGTGCGTCGCGCGTGGAACATGACGCGCCGTTGACGATGGTCCATGGTCGGACAGTGAGTTGCCCTTTACTCGCCGCCCGCACGCCCGTGCCTACGGTGGCCGGTGATCATCTTGCGACGTCAGTCGCCGTGGGGAGCGGGCGGACACCTACTGACAATACTTGCGACGCTGACGTCAGCCACGCGTATTACGACACATTTTTCACGTCAGTGACAGGAGTTCAAGTCTCAGACTAGATAAACTACTTAACATTGAACCGAGCTTCGATTAGATCCCTATGGAGAAAATCTTCTCTTATCCTTGCTAAAAAACACGATGCACCATTATTGAAACCCTCACGCATTTCGCGTCCTCCTTCGCTAGCATTACTTTGAAGAAGGTGACTGCTTCCCATTCTTTTACGCTCCGTAACAATGGCCTGGGGGGAATTACAACGTCTTTAAGCCATGCTTGTTCCAGTGAGTGAACGAGATGGCGCTAGACGATTGAAAGCTCTGTCATTTTCATAGTTATATCATTTTCAGAGTTACTGAATAGCATTTGTAACCCCTCTTCCTTAATCACTATAGATCTTACTGAGTGACTGACTCTTTGTTAAAAAATAATAATAAAGTTAGTAACAAGAAAATTAAAAAATATGCAAAACTCAATAAAATAATCAAAAAATGCTATAAGATAAAGAAACAACAAAAACTCTTTTCTAAATATATTCCACAAAGGAAAGAGCGTGTTGACTTAGTTAATAAGTTGCACAATTATCAAATAAAATTGGAAGATAGCATAAAAATTTATGAAATTGACACTCAGCAGTTGCAGTCTGAAATACAATCGCTTCAGGACTCACTTAGTTCCCTATCTAGTAAGTATATGAGTTCTCAGCACCAAATTAAGGAACATATTCTTGCTGCGAATGAGTTAGTGATGTGTCAATGTAGTTGTCAGACAGGTTCAAACCACAGTACTGTCCAGCCTGAGGTAATGGAGGACCCATCCCAGGCTGGGGATTTACCCCAGGTCTGCACCCTCAGCCAGCCTGAGTTATATGATAATAGTTCTAGCTCGGTAATGTTCTCAGATGGTATAGGAAGAGGTTTAGGTAAATTGTTAACAAATAACCTGGGTTATTCCTGTAACAATTATTGCATGCCAGGCTCAACTTTTAAGCAGATTATGTCATCAGTATGTAATAAAAAATATGGACATAATACTGATATAACTATTTTTATTGGAAATAGTTCAAATATTAGAAAGAAGGACTTAAAAGATAGCATCACTGAGTTATTAAAGTTAAATTGTCAAAAAGTTATATTGTGTGCTTTCCCCTATTTTGAGAAACTGTCCTCTAGTCAAAACAATTATATTTACATGCTCAATAAGCATCTTCATTTCTTAGTTAGTCTCTATAGTGACAAACTTATGTATTTTGATACCAACGTTTGTATGGATAAACTTTGGTCAACTCGAGGTACTGTGTATCTGCCTTATATGTATAGATGCGAAATAGCTAGGCTATTAGTTTATTATATTCACACTGACATAAATAGTATGTCTAAGCGTAGTAGTATAGTTATTACTGATAGTGTTCATAGCACTCCTTTTGATGCACCTAGTGATTTAAACTGTTAAGTACGACAATAGGCAAGCCACATAATATATTGAATGTTGTGCATCAAAATATGCAGGGTTTGTCTGGCAAGGAGTTAGAATTAAGTTTATTTATGGAACACTATCAGGTTCAGGTCTTATGTCTTACTGAACACTGGTTGAAGGAGCATGAATTACCGTTCTTCAATGATAACAATTTTACTGTACAAAGTGCGTTTGTCAGACGGTGCGCTATTCGTGGTGGTTCTTTGGTTCTTGTTTCAAACAAGTTGAAATGTAAAGAACGTTTAGATCTAGTTAATCTTTCTGTTGAGCGTATTATTGAGTTGTCTTGTGTGGAACTTGAGAAATATATAATAATTTGTGTTTACAGACCCCCTTCTGGGGATTTTTCTCGCTTTGAATCTGTAATGGAGGATTCACTTAGTAAGTTAAAATCAAATAATAAAAGAATAATTTTATGTGGAGATTTTAATATTAATATTTTAGAAGCAACTCCATTAAGTGTTAGACTACTTAACCTTTTTAAATCTTTTAATTTAGTTAACTTGTTTTTGGAACCAACAAGAATTACTGCATCTTCGTCGACTTGTCTTGACAACATGTTTACTGATTGTGATGCCGAAAGTAAATTAGTGTTAAGTGACTTATCGTCTGACCACTGTGGATTGATGGCTAGCTTCCCTACGCCATCACCCAAAAAGCCTCACAAGATTGAATGTAGGCCTTATACAGTTAGTCGTTGTAACAAGTTTAAGAATAATATAGCTGATAAACTAACACCAGCCATAGCTGAATCAGATAATCCTAATGAAATCTATAAATCCCTTTTCGATGTTGTTAAAGATGAATACCAGTCCACTTTCAAAACCAAAATCATTAAGAAGAATGGATCCTCTGCTGGTTTCAATCAATGGGCTACACCTGGCATTTATAAAAGTAGAGCGAGATTGTACGAGTTATATGGTTTGAAAAAATTTAGGTTTGATACACCTTTTGTGTAATATGTAAGAAATTATTCAAAATTGTTTAAAAAGATTTGTGCCATTGCCAAGTCCAAATTTTTAAGTGAAACAATTAAAAATTCTACTAACAAAGTTAAAGCTACCTGGCAAATTATCAATAGTGAAACAGGAAAATCGGTTAATAAAGAGAAGCAATTAGAGATTATGATAGACAGTCAATTAATTACAAATGCGAATAGTGTAGCAGACGCATTTAATGAATTCTTTGCAAATATTCCTATAACTACGACTCGCTCCTTAAGCTCTTCTCCCTCTAAAGCTGAAAGCATTCTGCAACATAATGTGCCTAAATGCGGTAACCTATTTAGTTTTGAACACATAACACCATATGATGTAATAAATGTATTCAACACACTTAAATCGAAACATACTGGCGATTATTGGGGCATTTCAATTAAACTTTTAAGTAACATAATTGACATCGTAGCCCCCTATCTTGCAATTACTTTTAATAAATGTGTAGATCTGGGTACTTTTCCTGACCTCATGAAGAGTAGTAAAGTCATACCATTATTTAAATCAGGCAATAAAAATGATATTGGTAATTTCAGACCCATTTCTATCTTACCCGCTTTTAGCAAAATATTTGAAAAATTGATACTCAAGCAGTTGCTTAGTCATTTTAATGTAAATAACCTCCTTCAGAGAGCGGCCACTTTACAGGTTAAACTCCACGAGCTCACGAAACCAGTACGTGTTGAAAGAGGGGTGAGACAAGGAGATACGATTTCACCTAAGCTCTTCACGGCTTGCTTGGAAGATGTATTTAGGCTTCTCGACTGGTCACATAGAGGCTTAAACATCAATGGTGAACGGTTAACCCATCTGCGCTTTGCTGATGATATTATCATCTTCGCCAGCAACGTCGAGGATTTGCAGACTATGGTACAAGAACTATACAACGTGTCACTCAGTGTTGGTCTAAAAATGAATGCCTCAAAAACTAAAATAATGTGCTGTGACGACGACATTGATCACATTCTTGTGCATGGTCAGCAAATAGGAAAAGTCAAGGAGTATGTGTACTTGGGACAGACTTTGAGTTTGGGGATGAACTCTGAAGAGCGCGAAATAAATCGTCGTATCCAGCTGGGGTGGGGTGCTTTCGGTAAGCTGTCGGACGTACTGAAGTCGAAGCGGGTCCCCATTAACCTAAAGCGTCGCATGTTCGAGCAATGTGTTCTCCCAGTCATGACGTACGGGGCTGAAACGTGGACGCTCACCAAATATACAATCCACCGCATGCAAGTTACTCAGAGAGCTATGGAAAGAGCCATGTTGGGCATCTCTCTTTACGACCGGGTGAGAAACACCGAAATTCGTAGAAGAACGAGGCTTTTAGACATAGCATGGGTGATAGCAAGAAGAAAGTGGAAGTGGGCGGGTCATATATGCCGTAGACTGGATGGAAGATGGGGCAGGAAAGTGTTGGAGTGGAGACCACGAACGGGAAAGAGGAATGTAGGGAGGCAACCGACTAGGTGGACAGACGATCTTTTTAAAGTGGCCGGAAGAAACTGGATAGCCATAACACAAAACCGCCAGAAGTGGAAAGATTTGGAAGAGACCTACACTCAGCATTGGGTGACTAAAGGTTGACGAAGAGAGAGAGAGAGAACCTCCTTCATAGTGAACAATATGGCTTTACAAAAGGTCGTTCAACAACTGATGCAGGTGTTGCTCTGCTGAAGCACATATTTGAGGCGTGGGAGAGCTGCAAGAATGCAATTGGTGTTTTCTGTGATCTATCCAAAGCCTTTGATTGCGTACACCATGATACACTTTTGCGAAAATTACATCATTACGGAGTCCAAAACGAAGCTCTTAATGTTATAGAATCGTACTTACGTAATAGATTTCAATGCGTAGATGTTAATGGCTCGAAATCTTCTGGTCAACCTGTCCAGCTAGGTGTGCCTCAAGGATCAATTCTGGGTCCGTTTTTATTTTTGGTCTACATAAATGACTTGCCATATCTTTTAAAGGGCATTTGCGACATTGTACTGTTTGCAGATGATACCTCTCTTATTTTTAAAGTTGATAGAAATAGACAAGATTTTGACGAAGTTAACACCGCATTATCATTGGTTACGGATTGGTTTACTGCTAACAACCTAGTCCTAAATGCTAAAAAAACGAAATGTATAAAGTTCGCCTTGCCAAATGTTACAAATCTAGGTCCTAACATCGTTCTAAGTAATGAAGAAATTGAAACTGTTGACTCAGCTGTGTTTCTGGGTATTAAAGTAGATTCTAGAATTCAATGGGGTCCGCATATAACAAGTTTAGCGGGAAGACTAAGCTCGGCAGCCTACGCTGTCAGAAAAGTAAGACAGTACACGGACGTTGACACAGCTCGACTAGTTTATTTTAGTTATTTTCACAGCGTTATGTCCTACGGCATTTTATTGTGGGGCAAAGCCGCGGATATTCAAAATATATTTGTTTTACAAAAAAGAGCTGTTCGAGCAATTTATCAGCTAGGTACTAGAGTTTCTCTGAGGGATTTATTCAAGGAGATTGGCATTCTGACGGTGGCATCTCAATTCATCTTTGCCAACATTATATATATTAGGCAGAATTTACACCTATATACCAAAAACAGTGATTTTCACCCTATTAACACGAGAAATAAGCACCACCTACGTGTTCCTTTTCATCGACTTCATAAGGTTCATAACTCATTTGTAGGCCTTGGTATAAAATTCTATAATAAATTGCCTCCGTCATTACTAAACTTGCCGTTTAATGAGTTTAAATCTAAGATTAAATCCATCCTTTGTTCTAAGGCATATTATTCCATTAACGATTACTTAGTGGATAATAACAGCTGGTCAAGTTAAGACGGCTTTCATGCTCTTTCCCAGTTTAGTTATTTGTTTACCTTTTTTCGGACTAGTTATATGACTTCATATAATTGTTTATTATTTTTTTCTTATGACTTAATTAAGTCATCTTGTTTTTATTTTATGTGTTTGTATTTGTTTTATTATTTTATTTTGATCAACGGACATTGTTGTCCTACTTTACATTTTATTGTTGTCTTTTTGTGTGTATTTTATTTTTAGTACGACAGTCGTAGGTTTCCTTCATTTTTAATAATATTGTCGGAGCGGATGAAGAATGTATAACTATCTCTTGCATTGTATAGAGTGTATTTATCTAGTATTATATAGAGTCATTGCCAGCATTGTGTGAGTACCATGTACTTCAGAGCTGTCTTTTACTAAAATCCTACGTCTGTCATTGACTTGAATGACTCTGGCGGTTGAGAGTATGTCATGCTCACTCAAACGTCTCGCTGATGGTGGCATGGGTGTCGGATCATTTAGTTCCCTTCAAAATGGTTGAGCTGAATGGTGCTGATATATGTGTCATGTTCGTGAACGGGCGCTGTCAGTTGGGACTGGTCATCTCTTAGCTGCCATGGTCTATTTTAATAATTAATAACTTTATTTTTGAATTGTCTTTTTTATACTTACTATGGACACTAATAACTTGCCACATCGTTCTCACATAATGTACCTACCATCTGATGATGAATGATGTAACCAAAGATCTGTAATAATTTTGGCGATTGAAAAAGAGTGTCCATGGAGTTTCTTGCTCGTTCTTCTCCATAGAGATCTACACCTTGGAATGAGCACCTACGGTACTTTCACAGTTTTTATGTCTTGTGACTGGGACTGTAGCACCATAAATATTTTGTACTAGTTTTATTTTGTCTTTTGACAGTTCAAAAGTGCCGGTTAAGGCCTAGTTGAAATAAACGTTTTGATTATTTGATTATTTCACTCGCCGGTATAAGCGTTGTAATACCCACCCTGAACCTCGCCAGTCAGTCTGGTTTTGACTACGATCGAGGTGACTCAAAGTGAAATCGAAGCGATCTCTAAGTGACTTTTACGTGTGATTAAGTGTTTTAGTAGTGCATAGTGTTTGGTGCTTGTTTTAATTAGTGATTCGTGTGTAAATAAAGTTTATTTTGTTTTAATTGGTGTAAATTAATTTATCCCAATACCCAGCTCGTAAATATACTATGGACCAAACCGTGTTAGGTTAGGTTAGGTTACCAGGACAACCGCGGCGTTTCAAACGCTCGTCTACATGAATGTAAGAGTGTGCAATGCAGCCTTCAATCCGTTTAAGATAATGCTTTTAGCTCGCATCGACCTGGCTTTTATTTTTACAGCCATTCTTCGCTGTCTTGTTTTGTATCTTATTCTTTGGAACTTGACATTGAAAGAATATCGAGATTTTGCTGAGTGCAGTGTCAAGTTTTCAGAATAATAGTAGATAGTGTTAAGAGTCATGGCTAAATAATAACAGTCGCACAGTTATACAATTCAGCGCTGCCGCTACGCTGAGTCTTATAAAGGATACCACTACAGGACCTCAAGTCTGCTAATTTTATTTAACTCACGTGCTATTGATATTCAATTGAGACTCAATCACGATTCATTTACGATTATAACAAATTTGGTATTGTGCAAAAACTTCTATGTAAACTCAATAGAGTCGTAATGGAATCGTAGTGTAAGTGTAATTGACTCTCAGTTGAACAGTAGGTGTTGCCAAGCTAACGTCAAATAAGAGTAGAATACTGATAAAGTACACAATCGATTTACGATTGGAACACGATTGAAGAGCAGACTAGCAAATATTGTGATAGCAGTTCAATGGAATGTCACTGGAAAACCATTGGTCTTAAATTAGTAGCAGAATACCAAATGTAGTTAAAACTGCTACTGAGATCCAATTGATATTCAATTGAGCCATTTGTAATTTAGGAGACTTGGGGCCCTGGTCGGCTTTAAAGTATATACTAAGTTTTTCGAAGTTGATATACGTGTGTGTTGCTGATGATGATTGATGCAATCATATCATAGCAAGTTTTCGGTGTATCTCGAGGGTTACTGAGAGTTTTTACTAACCGAAAAAAAAACCCAACAGTACAGATAAAAAAGTTTATCCTAAAAAGTGACTGTGTACTGTGAGTAAATAACTCAGTAAAAACTTTCTTATATCACCTACAACTGGCTTCCCAACACACTCTAATAATAAACAAATTCCTTGTCACGACCAACCCTGTTATAAATACTCCTTTGAAGTACCACGCACAGCCTACAGAATAAAAACAAGACGAAATACTGGCCACTGAGCAATTAGGTCGGGCAGTCAGCGACGTGAGAACTTCGCCTATTTTCAAATACATGACCGGGAATACCCTGATGGTTTGACATCGCTAGCCTAGTGGGGCAGCAATGATGCGATCAACTTTTTATTGACTGGAATCGAGTAGTAGTTTTTGTTTTGGATTTAGACAGCTGTTTCTTTCGGTCTTTTAATTTGTTACATTCGCGGGTTTCGTATTTAGGATAACGTTTATAAAAGAAAATGCGATTAACATAGCTACTTGTTATTTTGGGCTGGAGTTATGTAGAACTGGCTCGTGCCCGTAGCGTTGGTCATGTGAAGTTCAATTAATGGGATGTCATGCCAGGATAAAAAGTATCCTATATGTAAACCAGGTTATAAGCTACTTGTACTCAAGATCCGTTCAGCAGTTCTGACATGATTGAGTAACAACCATCCATTCATCCATCCAACCTGCTGTATCTGATATATAAAAATCTATTGCTGTTCTTTACTACTACTACTACTACTACTACTACTACTACTGTCAGCCCGTATCATCCCACTGCTGGGCAAAGGCCTCTCCCCATGACTTCCAACTATTTCGATCTAAGGCTAGTGTAAGCCACTAGTTGTTAGTTAGTCACACTAAAACTCGAGAACGGCTGGGTCGATTTGGCTCATTTTAGTTTTGAACAATTTCTGGAAGTCCAGGGGAGGTTTAAAAGATGAGAAAAAGAGGCGGTAGGAAGTTTTCCGGGGCAGCTAGTTTATAATATCTATTATTAAATATTAGTGGAATTGATATCACGAGACAATTACGAAATACAGAGCATCACAAACAAAAACAAAACATTTGAGACACAACATTGGTTTTCCTTGTTCCAATTCAATTACAACCCACCCCGGTGGCATTTCAAAGTTGTCCCTCGATTCGGAAACTTGATTGATTGAAGACACCGATCAATTACGTAGCCTACCGCCCTCGAGGACAAGACAAGGCCTATCGATCAATCAGCTGGACCATAGACAGATATCAATGAACATCCTTGCTTGCCCAGTGGAAGAGAACATGACGAATGACAGCAAAGTGACAGCCGGCCACTTTGGATGTGAAATTAACAAGATGGCGGTCGTTGTCGTATTTATTTAATTTAACTTTAGCCATGTCGTTTCAACCGCTAAAGAATTTATTACTTCAGTATTTTTATACACAAGTTTGAATTATCACAAACTTTATTCTATAAAAGAAAAAAAGCTTAAATAGACTTCTATTTTCAGTAATTTGTTTTAGATAAGTGTCTATTTTGGTTATAACTGAAAGAAAATATATAGTTTTGTCTAAGTTTTTGTTTTTAAAACAATGCCCCACATTAGGAATTTCTCATGTCTGTGTCGTAGGTGCGTTTACAAACATAGAAACTCACAAACACAAACGCCCAGACCCGATGCAACTACTTGTAGATCATACAAATATATGCTCCGCGCTGAAACCGCTAACCGTGCCGACGAAACCAACATCACATTCAACACCGATTTCTCATAATTGGAAAAAGCCAATTTGCTCTATTCAATTAATATTCGAAAACGAGGAACTTGAAGAAAAAATGCCAACGTACAAGTTTTTGAATACAAAATTTTACTTTAAATAAAAACTCCAAATGAGACCCTCGTTACCGAGTCCAAGTGATACCCTGCCCATTCGAAGATATAAGCAGAAAACTTTACGGTCTGCCTCTTGTAACCCTAACTTGGAAGACATCGCACCCTAAGGCAGACCCTACTTGGAACTTTGTACTTCCGACTTGACGAGAGTTCATATAATTGGAATAATTTGTTCAAAATAAGATACACGATACGATATTTGGGAGGCAAATATTTTCCCGGGGAATGCGGAGCTATCTAAGCAGGTTACCCAGGCCCTGTAACGTAAATGGCATTTGAAGGTACAGGGTGGTTTTAGGCAGTAAGAGTCTGACATTTCTTTCCATCAGTTCCCTCCCGTCTTAGGTGGAGCGCCCAATAATAGTCGATAAAGATATCAGGTGGCCCACCATGAACTTTTAAGGCGTGAGTCTTTAGGCTGTGGAAAAGAGAGGGCGCTAGACGACTTGTATAGCTCTGACTCTTTCCCACAGCCTAAACTGGATCGCGTCAAGAGCTCGTGGTAAAGGCTCCATGGTAACGTGGCCGAGCGATCAACTGCTGCGCAGTGTGTCGCAGGTGCAATCCCCGCACGGAACAAATGTTTGTATGATCTGCAAGTACTTGTTCCGGGTCTGGGTGTTTCTATGTTTGGAAACGCAACGCACCATTATTTACATATAACTAAAGTAGCTATCTGTGTCTCTATCTGACTACTCTGAAAATAAACTACCGTAACAAATTCACAGGTCACATTCTTTTTAAAAGTTTGATATTGCTGTGAATAAGAAGAGCGAGCAAAGCGAGCTCGAAAAACCATTTATTACTTTTTTTCTTGGAGTGAGCTAGGAGCCCCTAGTCGTAGCGGGGTCCCTAGGGATCCTAATCCGGCCCTGGTTCACAGTCATACATAATGATACTTCTAAAATTTTTTACAAAGGAAAACTCTTTGTTTGTTTGCTAAACAAAGCCAGCAAGTTAAGTCACCGCGTGCTAACAACACGATGAAGAAATTTCGTTCCACGCTTGCACACAAGCCAAAATGTTTGGTGTAAACTTTGAGAACATAAACTAATTCCTGGAACATTATTGGAATTCCATTGGGAAACAGGATCACGTATAGTTTAATTATCTAAGTTATTAATTACGCTGTTGTTGTTTTTGGGGTAGACAGTGAGTCTTGGTGTATTATAATTTTGTACGATATATGTCGCAAAACTGTGCTGATTTTTTTTCTTTCTTCTTCCTTATTTTTAATCATGTGAGCCGGACTGAGTGACTGTAATATTTTTCAAGACTAATTAGGATTTTTACCTAAATGATGAACGATTCTTGCCTAATAAATTAGTATAATTATTGTTTCTTCTTTTTCAATTTTTTTTTTAACCTATATTGTCCCACTGCTGGGCAAAGGTCTCCCCCATAACCTTTCACTCTTCCTTTTGTGCGGCTTTCTCCGGCCAATCACTCTTAAATGTCTTTTTTTTTTTTCAGTATGTAACTAATTATTAGATACTTTAATTTAATTTTCACACTACTTGCTCGTAAATGTCATATTATATGTCAGCCAAACCTACTGTAAAGCATGACATTATTCCCTCTCGCTCGAGCCGGGAATAATATATGTACTGAATTTCATTATTCCCGTGGGAATAATGTGATTTGAATTTGGAACCTCAAAGAAAACCTTATGAAAAGTTTCACCAAGGAGTCGTATCAGTAATGGCGGCCGCTGGCCGCAACAGCTGATCGCTTGCAGTGGTGCCAACTTCACGTTCGAAGGTTGTCGTACCACATCAAATTTCAAAAATCTAATTTATTTCCTCGCAGTAGGTGTGAAAAGCAGAGTACGCTCCTCGAGAGTAAAGCTGCCTTGTCTTGGGCTAACTTGAATCCCTCGCTACACTAAGGATTCTTAACTTAATTCCCTCGTTTCACTCGGGAATTAACACTTGAACCTCCTCGCTGCGCTACGGAGGTTCACCCCCAGAATCCTTAGTGTCGGTTCGGGATTCAATACGCCCGTGACGTAAGGCAATGCTTTACTCCCTTGGTGCGTAATCTACTATTGTTCTACTCTGTGTTTATGTTGATTTCATCACACATTAATAATTGTTCATAATAATATATTAAATCTATACAAATAGTTGTAAGGGGGCCTGGTGACCTGTAACACAGGCATGTTATGCCTTTATCGGGCACCAGTCTCACGCAAATGTATAAACTTATTTATTGGATAAAGCACTTTATGTACTCTTGTCATTTGTGATGAGAAATAAATCAAAATTTTCGCATTAAAAATCGGCTTATTTACTTTACCTTTACGTTCACGTCATGTCTAGCCGGGGGGCTAGACATGACGTATATATGTGTGGCTCCTAGTATTATTTCGCGGGCGTTACGTAATATAGCAATAATAAAAGCAGACATCAACAGGCGGAAGCAGACGACGACGTTCTACAATATTTCTTGGTTTTTTTGTTTGGATATTTTTAATTAATCACATGAGAACGGCTGAAACTACTGAAATTTGGCTCAGAATAGTCAACAATATGAAGTACCACATAATTGTTGTAGGCAGGTACTGTTTATCGGGCGAAACCGCAGGCTAAATCTAGTATTGATAAATAAAAAAAATTACCAATCTAAAATTTCAAATGACGCAAGTGTGAAAACTTAATAAATAAAAATCTTGCCAATCAAGCCAAAGACTTACAACCCCTAAGTAGTTACGTGCACGTGCTACTAGATGGCGCTGTTCTATAAAACTCGGCGCTCTGCAATTACGCCCACAATACGCTTAATACGCCTCATGGCAATATCCCACGGCTATGGAACTATTATCATAAACACTGCCTAACTGCTAGTTACAGTAATGGAAGCACTTTTCTTAGTTAATTGAGTTCTTAGTTGAAGAACTCTTTTTTAGAATAGGTAGGTTAGATTTTTCTGTTTCTAGGATTGCAATGGCGGTCGTGGTTTATAACTTGTTTTTTTTGAGAGATTATTAAAGACTGCATCTAAAGACGCTCTCTCAAATTATTTCTCCCTCCCTGGGTAGAGCAAAAGAAACCTTTCAGTTACCTTGTGCATTCCAATGACGTAATTACCTCTTTTTTTATCGTGGTAAAATCATCAATTGAGTTTTGGAACCCAGGGCAGGACAGGAGGGACTGTCAGACTTGTACTGACACAGTGATCCAGGATCACGGTTGACTGAAAAGACAATCCCGCTAGCGGGGTAAACCTCTTAATATTTTATTTCCATGATAATATTAAATGTTTGTGTATCGTCCTAAAAAAAATGTTCTGAGTAGGAATAATATTTTAACTCAAAAAGAAAGAAAGAAAGTCATAAAATACAAAAGCACAACCACTTATTAACTGAACTCTCATAAAGAAACTTGGGTCGCTTCACTAATTTTAAAAGAGCTGACTTTGTTCATAAAAGTGGTCTCAAAGTTGACCTAGAGATTATCTTGTGAATCTGGCATGTTCTAGAACTTACGCCCCATTCACGACCTCAGGCATGCGACTTGCGTCAAGCCACACGCGTCTGTATGATGACAGATTTCCTTCGGGTGAATCGCGGCGTTTTTTTATAGCGTTGCCGTAGAGAGTTTTGTAAATTCGTTGCATTTGCAGTACGCTACAATAGAGATGTTAATTAGGCTGTTTCTGACGATATCGGACATAGGTATTTTATATCAGTGCCGGTTTTGTGTTGCAAAACTAACCCAGTTTTTTACGTTAGCAAAAGTTACCAAACAGTAACACCATGACTATATTGCAGCTACATTGCTTTTGAATCGCTACAATAACAACTAATTTTATTTGATCAGTAGTTAAGCTAACTATTAAAAGAATCAAAGTGTTTTCTTAACCACTGATTAACTAAGCAATTGAGTTAACCAGTAATTTTTGACTAAGCAATTATTTCTCCTTGATTGCTATCTCAACACGCGTATCGCTCGATCGTTTAGGTCGTGGCCAAGCCATTAGAGAGGTTATCTTCTGCAGCTGGCATATTCTCAAACTTGTGTTCATTAATTGAATGAGTTCAATAGCTCGAAATGCCAGTTCAGCGTAATCATTTTAATGACTTTTGCTAGTGGCACTGGATTGTACAGACGGGGTGGAATAGCGGACCCACACTGGTTGTAATTTGCTTACGTGACAATGGAGTTTAACTTATTAAATGTCTTTATTTATATTTTGCCTTATTAGGGAGTTAGTTGTTTAACAGTATTGGGTGCAAATTCTTTACTCAAAGTAATTTAAAATATTCTAAATGTAATAAGGCTAGCAGTATCCATTTCACTGATTAAAATTAAATTTGTCGATTCGTTACAAAATATTTTTAAATAATTTCAACCCATAATCGAGCAAAAAATTTGAATAACATTTTAGAATCAATCAATTACTTCATTTCATCATCATCCCATTACACCACATCAGTATTGTTTTCTAGACGACGTTAAAACATTGCTATTCAAAACGAAAAATCTCTTCAACCAAAAATATTCCTTCTTAGAAAGTGGATGGCAATAGTAATCTTTGCTATGAGACTCTTAAAATCCTGCTTTTCCTGTTGTTTTCACATGCTACATTAGAAGTAGACACTATTGTCTTTTTTTATAAAATGATTAATTTTAGTTTTAATTGAGTCTCTTTTGTATTTGCTTCTTTAAACTTACAAATTATCCTCAAAAGAATGCCCAAAAATCGCCAAACTTGTCGTCCACATCCAAACCGTGTCCCCGTATATTCCAACAAGTTGAGTCAATGAGCTAGTACGAGCATTTGCATTAGCGAGCCGAGCGCTGGTAATTGATCGCCTTACATAAAGCCTGTTTGCAGTATATTGTGATGAATTGCTCACGAACATCGGATTCAGATTATGATGATGTGAATAGATGGAATTGATAGTGAGCCAGTGATATATTGGAATAAAATCTACTGATACATATTGGTGTTAGAATTGCATCTTACTATTCAAAATCAAAGCATTTATTTTCAAGAAGGCCAGTTTCAGGCATTTTTTAATTGTCAAAGACATATAAAATAATTATTATTAAACGCTACAAAAATTATGGTACTACAGTCCCAATCACAAGAATAAAATCTGCGAAAGTACCGTAAATGCCCATTCCAAAAGGGCAACTCGCTGTCCGACCATGGACCATGCCCGGGTCGACGGCGCGTCGTGTTCCACGCGCGCCTCAAAGAGCGTCAGCATAATGACGAGGCCCCCTCTCAGAGGTCTGAAGCCTGACCCCGGAACATAAAGGGCTATTGAAGAACACCGTGGATTTTAGTCCGTACAAGTCTGACAGTCCCTCTCGCCCTGCCCGGGTGGGAGGACTCATTTGATGATTTTACCACGATAAAAAAAAAAAGATGCCCATTCCAAGAAGTAGATCTCTATGGAGAAGAACGGGCTAGAAACTCCATGGACACTCTTTTTAAAAGATTTTTTGCAAGAAATAATGTTATAAATGTAAAAGTTTGTGAGGATGGATAAATGTAAGCATATCATGTGTGTATGTATTATGTATGTTTGTGGCTCTTTAGCACCTAAACAACTCAACAAGTTTGGATGAAAGTTGCTCAGATTAGTTTAAATTTTCGAGTTGTAGTGTGCGAAGACGCTGTCAGCAGCTAGTTCCTATGCCTACAGCAAAATTGTGAAACTCACCAAATGCGTCTGAGCTGCCGAACGCAAACAACCTGAACCTCTTCAAAGTAGAGTGAACAGTCCCTATAGACAAACAGACGACGACAATAGACGACAATCATTACATGAAAACGATCTGTGAACTTCAGTGGATTTTCAACTTTACGCGCTGGTTTTTAAGTTGAAAATATAATAGTAACCGCTGAGCGATAACGATTGTCGTCTGTTTGTCACAGTACCCAGGCATCTTCTAGTTAAGCTGGCTCCATTGTAGGCTTTGTCTCAGTCATCTTTGACACAAGGCAAATAATTAAAAATAAAATAAAAAAAGCCCAATGTTTCACTTTTTATTATATAGAAGTAAGGTTTTTCAAAGAAACAGCGATTTTTCATCTCGGAACACTGCAATTACCCTTTTGACAAAGAACTCTTAGTAAAAGATAAAAGATTACTCAGTACAGCGAACGGTGAGCGGTAAGAAATACGGCGGCGGCGTTCTTTTATTCCTTACAGTAAAGGTTCATAATTAGCTATTCGTGATTACCGCTAGACAAACAGCTTTCAAAGACTTTCAGTCTTTTAACTGTAAAATAACAGGAATTAGAAGGACATTCTTTTTTTTAACAAACAGCTTTTATCTTTATAAAGAAACTAGCTGACCCTTGCCCACTTCGTTGGGCGGTAAACAACTTAACACAAACTTGTGATGAAATTATGAGTGTGGTTCGGTTAGTACTGAGTGCCGAGTGCTATGATTTTGTACTGACTGCCAAAAGGAGCTTTTTTTTTTTATTGCATACTGACAGTAGCCACCCTCCGTCTTTCTGTTGCTAGGCGTTGCTTATATTATGTTATGTTCAAAGCTAGATTACCGAGCACGGGCCTGCGATGTTCCCATTGTTCCATTAGCGAGCCACTGCAACCGCTCAGCGCCAGTCTCCCTATCCCGTGTTGCTGAGACATGCTGCTTTAAAACACTGAGACGCTGCGCACGTTCAGCGCTAGATTCCCGAGCACGGGCCTGCGATGTTCTCGCGCTTTGGCTTTTTTTTTCGTGACATGAAATGAGTCCTCCCAACCCGGGCAGAGCGGGAGGGACTGTCAGACTTGTACTGACTAAAATCCACGGTGTCCTTCGGTAGCCCTTTGAGTACCGGAGTCGCGGTATACGTATGTCCCGTAACCCCGGCTAGGCTATGGCCCTCTATAGGGTCCCGTCATTATGCTGACACTCTTCGAGGCGCGTGTTGAACACAACGTTCCGTCGACCCGGGCATGGTCCATGGTCGGACAGCGAGTTGCTCTTTACTCGCCGCCCGCTTGCGCGATGATCGTCTCACGACATCCGTCGCCGTGGGCGTTTAACACTGCGGCTGGGGCGGTGGGAGGACACTGTCCTCTTTCTCACCCATTCCGCCTCCTCCTTCGCGAACATGACTGCTTCGCAGAAGGAGGAGATCGCTTCCCACTCCGTCTCGCCCCGCAGCATGGCCGCGACCTATGCCGGGTGTGAGAGGTCTTCGCCTATCGCCTGCTTGAGGACACGGTGGTGCTCCGCCCAAGCAAGGCAGTCCTGCAACGTATGCTCCACCGTGTCCTCCGGGCTGTCCTCGCAGTGCTGGCACTCGGGCGTTTCTTCCTTCTTTATCAGACACAGGTACCTCCCAAAGCATCCATGTCCGGTGAGGACTATAAAGCGGAAGGTGAGGACGCCGTGGGCCCCATCCAGCCACTCCTCAAAGGGTCGCTCTCGCGCTTTGCTTAGCCAGCATCTGCGAGCGCTCAGCGCTAGACCTCCTATCCCTTTTTGCAGAGACATGCTGCCTTAAATCTGTGAGACGCTGCGCACGTTAAGCGCTAGTGCCATGTTCTCCAGCTTTGGTTGGCAAGACGCTGTGAACGCTCGGAGCTAGATGCCCCAGCGCGTACTTGCGAAATATTTTCTCTATTCCTCGAGAGGCGCTGATGATTTTAAAGAGCAGACAACCTCCACGGAGGAAACCTCCACGTGCGCCCGAGGCTTCTGGAGTTCCCTCTCGGATACGTCCGCATGGAAGACCAGTTTTTCGGACCGGTGCACCCTGAGATGCGGGCAAAAAGTCTTCCTTAGGCACTGTGTGCCTAAGGGGGGCCGTATGCGAATAGCCTGTCTTGTGGATGCTCCAACGCGTGTCCCTCTTATCAGCAGAGGGCACAGCGGCGGAGCGGGCTTGCGGACGGTGAGTAATGGGTGGCTTGCGGACGGTGAGTAATGGGTAGCTCGCCGTCCGACCAAGGACCACGCCTGGGTCGGTGGCGCATCATGTTTCGCGCCAAATGCCTGCTGGGGTCGCGGGTTTTTGTTAACCCAGGATACCGTGGCCCCGAAACGTAAAGGGCATCGGAAGGAACACGGGTGGATTTTAGTCAGTAAGAGTCTGACAGTCCGCCAAACCCAGGGCGGGAGGAGTCATTTGATGATATTTCCACCTAAAAAAAAAAGACCAACACGAAATTGCATAATGCCATCCAATGGATAAAACGTCCGTACAAAGCATTATTCTAATGCGGTTCGTGAATGGACGGCGGCATTTTGCGATTTAGTAATTTTATATTATCTTCGAAACTGTTTAACCAATTGACATACTGTTTCGGGAAAATCGTATCTCTATGATGTTCTTGTGATCATTATAATATTTTTTTTCGTTAAGGTTTAATATTTTGTTGATTAAAAACCGTCCAAAAGTATAATGTGGTTCGTGAATGGACGGCGGAATTTTGAGATTTAGTCATTTTATATTATCTTCGAATCTATTTAACCAATTGACATACTGTTTTTGGCAAATCATATCTCTATGATGTTCTTGTGACCATAATAATATTTTTTTCGATAAGGTTTAAAATTTTGTTGATTAAAAAACCGTCCAAAGGTAAGGACGTCGAAAAATACTTTTTTCAACTCATAAAAGCTACTATATCTACTAAAATATAAAAGACAGAAATATGGTGTCGCGGACTTTATTGTAGAACTATTTAAAACGGACATTTTTGCCATACATTGTTTTCAATTATATACAACCGTTAAGGCAGCGCATGCTAATAACTCTGTTGGAAGAGCAATTTTTTTCCGCCCGGCTAAACAAAACTTGAGATAGTTCAGCTAATATGCATGATATCTTTATAATTTATAGCCTATAGCACTCAGGGATAATGTAGCTTTCTACCAGTGAAACAATTTTCAAAATCGGTTCATTACTTGCGGAGATTACCCGTTACATACAAACAAACAAACAAACAAACAAATTTACCTCTTTATAATATTAGTATAGATTAGCGTTTTAGTGCGCTTTGTGTAGTTTCTGATTTTCTTGCTAGTTTGCTCACGGCTGTACAGTAATACCGGGACAAAAAGTTATCTACTTGATAATAAATGACAGGTCTTAAATTTATCTGTAACAATGCTTCACACCTCCGTAACTTTCAGATTTATACGGATCAAAAACTTTTTTAGCATTTAGTTGAAAAGGAAAACCAAAACTACCTTGAACCATTTATTTTTAAATGACATTAGAAAGCAATCAACAACCGAAATGTACCGGAGTAGCGGTATACGTTTGTCCCGCTACCATTGTTTTAGATACATAGTATATTTTAAAAAGTTTGAAGACGAAAACTTATGAGATACTTTTTATTATAATATTTTATTTAAAAAAAATTAAAATACCTGTAAATGATCATAAAGTATTCTGTTCGTGATGCATCGCACAAATTGACGTCCGGTGTGAGCGAGCCACTTCCGGCGCGGCCGGAAGCGCAGCTATATTGTGCTGCAAACAAAATGGCGGCTCATTAGTAAATGGAGGAGGATTAGACTAGGATATTGTGATCGAAGTGGTTTTAGATTTTTGGTATTAGAAGTTACACTAAAAGATAATGTACTAGGTACTTTCTGTATAGCCCTTTAGGCTGACAAATGAAACATGTTTTAGACAAAGAGTTAAAGCCTACAAAAACGGCAGGCCAACAAGTTTGACTAACGCTAGTTTACATTATTACATATCTTTGAAATATATGCGACCGCGAACATAAACGACAAAATTAACTAACGACGTACTCTTCTCCTTTACTTTATACAGCCACCATCACCATCATCAGCCTATAATGTTCCCACTGCTGGGACACAGGCCTCCTCTCTAAGAGAGGGAGTGGGCCATAATCCACCACGCGGGCCCAGTGCGTTTTGGTAGATGTCACATATCTTCGAATTTTTGGTTCTAGGACATGCCGGTTTCCTCACGATGTTTTCCTTCACCGTTTTGAGAGCAGTGGTGATGAAATAAATTACACAAAGTAATGCGCCTGGCAGTGTTCGAACCCGCGACCTACAACTTTACTCGTAAGTCGGGACCGATACCACTGGGCCACCACTGCTCACATGTGCTTTATACAGCAATATCGATGAATTAAGAAAAAGGTTTTCTATGCGTGAAATGTAGTAAACACAAGGGTTTATTTTTAATTTTAAGACAGATACTTCTGTGTGAGACAAGTGTATCTTAGCCAAAATATTGTGTCTCTAGTCTGAGGTCAGCCTTACACATATTATTTTCATAAAAGCAGCACTTTTTCAGACCATCCATTAAAGCGACACCGAAATAATATGTTTTTAAGTCTCTTCATACCCTTTTTAATTGAACCCTTCCTTAATCTACTTAATCCACTAAATATGCAAATTAAACAGTCATGAGAAAACATTCCTTTGCATAATGTTACAGAGAGAAAACTGGTGCTACGCTTTCGTAGTACGGTAGCTACGCACGTAGTACGCGTAGCAATGACGTCATCTCGTCAGTTACGCCGTAGCAACAGTGATGTGTTTTGATCTGACTATGAAAACAAACTTGTCGGTTTCAGTTTTGTCGGTTAAGTTACACTAGGAATATAAAGTTATGAAAAAGAAAGATAAGCTAAGTATTAACTTTTTAGCCGACTTCAAAAAAGGGAGGAGGTTCTCAAATCGTCGTTATCTTTTTTTCAAAGTGTTATATAATTTTTCAGACTGTGGTTTTGCAAGGGTGTTCTCCTGAGGTGGTCAATGGTCATTATCATCAGGTCACGATGTAATGATGGGAACCGAGGGAAATTTCGATCGACACGAATCGATTTTAACCATAAGCAGACCAGCCTCAGCAAGCACGGCTTAACCTTGACAATCGACCTGAGCGCCTATTATTTTTTAGCTACAAACTCGTAATAACTAAAAAACAAAAAAATATATTATAACACGAACAAAAAAAAATGTTTTCCGGTTGGCTAAAAAAAATACAATAAATCTAGTCCCATTACTCTTATAAACCACTTTAATTATTACTACCCACATCCGGATGAAATTTAAAAATCCCCGCCCGGTTGGAGTGTCCTTAACCGGGTTTCAGCCCGGACGAGCCACGCCTCCCCTGTGAGTTATATGGATAAATGGATGTTAGGGCTTGTTTATATGGAGGACGAAATTTTATTCTGCTTGGCTTCATTCCAACTGTGTAGAAAGATTGGCTTGAGATTGAAAAAATAGTCTTATTTTTAACCGACTTCAAAAAGAAGGAGTTTATCAATTCGACGGTATGTTTTTTTTTTTTTTGTTTTTTTTTTGTGTGTTTGTTACGCGATTTCTCCGGCGATTGTGGACCGATTTTCAAAATTCTTTTTTTGTTCGAAAGGAGATGCTTCCGGATTGGTCCCATATTCACCAAGTCAAGATCTGATGATTGGATCCTGGAGAAATCGAGGGCAACCCTCAAATTTTATAGGCCCACGTATAGTTTTTCGTAAATATTATGAAGTCATTTAAGTATTTGCGTATGGTTATAATAATCTCATGTAGCTGAGCTGATGATGGAAGGTACAACTCCTTAACAGTAAGGAGTAGGCATCGACTGATTTAGTTTGTGTTCGCTTATCTCCGGAACTACAAGTCTGATTTAAGTCATTCTTTTTTTGTTTACTAGGTATTGTTCAACTGAGGGAACACTGCAAGTTTCATCAAAATCGGTTCAGTAGTTTTTGAGACAGGGAATTTTATTAGCTAATTTTGTACATGAGCGATGTTATTACCGGTGCTACGGATTACAAAATTCTAGTGCAGATGTAAGAAAATGATGTACACTATTTGACAAGAATTTGGGTTGAATATTTAAACTAAAAAGAGTAAAATAAAAGCTTTTTCAAAAAAAAATGTAACCGCCTTCAAAACCAACCACTAAAAAAGGGTAAAATAACCTACAAAATAACTTTTCTTTCCGAAGTCGGTGGCAAAAAAGACAATGAAAAAAAAAACCACCGACTTCCGAAAGAAAAGTTATTTTGTAGGTTATTTTACCCTTTTTTAGTGGTTGGTTTTGAAGGCGGTTACATTTTTTTTTGAAAAAGCTTTTATTTTGTTAGGGTTCCGTGCTCAAAAGGTCCAACAGAATCCTATTACTGAGACTTCGCTGTCCGTCCGTCAGTCACCAGTCTGTATCTCATGAACCATGATAGTTAGGTAGTTGAAATTTTTACAGATGATGTATTTCTTTTGGGTGTAATTCTATAATATTTATGTATTTAGAAATTTATAAGTATGTTTATCAGTTGTCTAGTACCCATAACACAAGCTCCGCTTACTTTGGGACTAGATCGCGTTGTGTGGTAGTTGTGGAATATTATTATTATTATTTCTGTTGCCGCTACAACAACAAATACAAAAAAAAACGAATAATTCTATCAATAATGGTACGGAACCCTTCCTGCGCGAGTCCGACTCGCACTTGACCGGTTTTTTAATAAGCGATAAGACAGCCGTTTATTTTTTAAATTATGTAATATAATTTTTCATTTTAATCATAGAATAAGATCAGTATTGTAAAATGTTGTAGATCTAAAATTGGTTCAAGTCCAAGACAGGTAAATTCATTCACCGGGACACGTCGAGCTTTATTGTCTCAGCTCTTTTCTGGTGGTTTGGGAAAAGCACAGTTAGATTGTGCTAATAAAAAGTCCCGCGGCGCATGTGACCTAGCCTTAACATTAACTCGTACATAACCGTTCCGGCTTGGTATCCGGGTATTAAACCGTGTAATAGGCTGTTAAATATTCTGTTTCTGTCGTTTGAAGTTGATAGTTTGAGAGAACACTAGTTATTACTTAATTGTTTTGGTGATAGTTCCACATTTAAACTATGAATTTGTCGTTTGAACTTTGAATGGTATGTTCTCTGGAAATTGCTCTGTAGAGGATTGCGCCTATCCAGGCTTTATTCGTGGGCATTTCTATAAGTATTTTATTATAAAACTAGCTATTCCATGTGATTTCACCTCCTCTGCTCGGCACCTTTTAGTCGTAGCGTGATGTTTTATAGTCTATAGCCTTCTTCAATAAATGGACTATCCAATACAAAATAAAGTTCAAATTGCAATTTAATAAACATCCCCAAATTATGAGAAATAGCCCAATCGAGAAGTAGCCTATATGAGAAGTAGCCCAAATGAGAAGTAGTTCATTATGGAGTCGGTTGCCCAAATGAGAATAAGCCCCAATAACGTCTGACACAAATAGCGCCTAAACCAAAAAAATACCAGTTCACATAGCATGACATTTATTTTCATTATTTTAAACATTGCCATGCTTAAAACCGCAAAAATTGTTCAATTTTCTGTTTTTGTGTATTCTTCGGTCGACAAAATCCATTCCTACGGTGCTATACTACGCGTAATGGATAGACAAAACGGTAGAAAGATACAAAGAACACACAGTGATGAAACCGACATGAACCAAAAGTTCCAAAGACATGCGAATTTCTAAAATAATTTATGAAGGGTCGTCGTGGATTCAATGGCTGATTTTCTCTAAAATTACCTCCCAATTTAGATTCTCTCATACATTCGAGCTCCCTCGCCAAACAAAACAGCATCGGAAGGAAAAATCTTGAAGAAAACCCTTGAAAAGCAACAAAAGAGGCTTACACCCAAGACTGAAGCCTCAGGCCGTAACGAATTACATACATTGGCACGCCACTCACGTCCTTATGGAGAGATGCTAAAATATGAAGGTTTTCCGAAGGGTAGTATGAGTAATTGTAGGTTGAACATAAGGATGTTTATCGATTGGGTGTGTCGTAAAAATCGTTGAAAGTGAAAGGTTAAACTCAGCTTGTAACTTCTGTTACAGTATTCGAGAAAATTCTAACGTGGAAGCAGTGAAATAAATGTTAAAAGTAGTAATAATACAAGACTTTTTGTAACAACAATAACCAGAAAGCCTACATACTAATATAAAGACATTGTTGTACATTTGCCACTAAGTTAAATTGTCCCATTTTTTAAAACTTCACACATTGTATGGTTATTCGCCATAGCTAGATTTTGTCATTGTTTTGCCACATAATCTCATTTCACATTATTTTTACTGAACACGGCGCGGCGGCACCAAGCCCTTCATGATCCTGTTCTCCTAGTACTTTCTGTTCAGATTCGGTATTGTGTCCTCGTTTTCCGTAGTTTTATGCTAGATTTTACTACTTAATTGTTTTGTATCCGTGCAGAAAAAAAGAAATGGGGCGAATTTACAGTTACAAAAACAAATCCAAAATTGTCGTAAATTCATACTTTTCGAGGCGAATTAACAGCTTATAACAACACGTTTACACGTAGGAGCAGTCAAACAAATGCTGACGCTAGTACTTATAAAACAGGACTTCTTGCTAAAAAAAACAGAAAGCCAACATAATAAAGAACTACAATAATGTTGGTACTGTCCGTTTTATAAACAAACGCTTCAAGCTAATGTTCATTACAACCGGCACGGATGTCGGATGGCGAGCGGACGCAGTCAGAGACAAAAGCCGAAAGCTTTTAAAATGATTCGCCGCGCTAAACGTCACAAGTGTTGCCAACTGTATTACGTGATGTTATTGCAGGGTTGCCACACACTAAATTGTATTATGATTTTATTAAATCTGTACAAAATTATTACGTGAGGTTCTACTCTGAAATACATATTTTCTTCTCTGTTGCTTGTGTGTAACTACAACATTTTTCCATGCGGTCCATGACGTCACTAATTAGGTGCCATCGGAGTTCCGTTCTTATGTTGACCGCATAGTTAGTAAGACCTAGTGTTCAATACATTGAAATTATTATTTATACTTGATAAATAAACGTGATTTTTTATCAAGTTAATTTATCATCATTGTTCTGGCTATCTCATATTCTTTAGTTAGTGATCTTCGGCAGACGACCTCAAAAAACGAAAGGGCTACTCACTGTCCGACCATGGACCATGCCCGGGTCGACGGCGCGTCGTGTTCCACGCTCGCCGCAAAGAGCGTCAGCAAAATGACGGGGCCCCCTCTCAGGGGGCCAAAGCCTGCCGGGGTCGAGGGACTTATTTCCATTACCGTGACCCCGGAAAATAAAGGGCTATTGAAGGACACCGTGGATTTTAGTCAGTTCAAATCTGACAGTAGGGGTGGGAGGACTCATTTAATGATTTTACCACGATAAAAAAAAAGTTAGTAATCTTATTCCACAGAGTATTCCCATTTATATATCTCCCTCATCTTTTAGTAGTTAACCATTTAGGTTTACGTAATGATAACTTTGGGGTTTCTCCTGTATGTTAGGTACAAGTTATTCTCGTCCATCTTCCGACGTAATAATTGAGTTTTACCTATCCAAACAACCCATCCCTTATCACGGTGCTATCAATCACGTTGTGTGACGTCGGGCCAGCAGATGAGACATTATGGCATAATAACTGTAGTCACGCAAATAGAATATTGGCGTTTCTACTTTATTCTGTGTTTGTGTTTTAAGTTTGAAAAGATCTAAGAGAGTTATTTTTATTTCGATATCATATTTTAGTCATAAAATGAAAAAATCGTTTAAAAAAATGAGAACTTTAAAAAAAATAGCTGAAATTTTATTACTTTTCTGTTTGTTTTCTTGTAACTTTTCTTAACATTTTTGAACACTGAATCATACATTAATATGAGTTACTTATGCTGTCTACACACCGAAGCAGCCGGGCCCGCCAGCACAAGCCGGCGGACAAGGCCGGGGGGCTGGATTTTGACGGCCTTGCCCGCTGGGTTATGCCGGCACGCTTTGTTGTGTGGACAACTTTAGAGACACAAAATACTGTTTGTTAGAATAGTGAATTCCTGCAGCATAATTTGGCACTTGGTCTCGGACACAAACTACTAAACTCGTAACTATAAACTAGTTTAACAATTCCTGTTTTATTGTTAAAGTTATTTTACTAGCGTGCCAACCCTGGACAGACGTGACAGCTGACAGATGGCCGCGTCATAACATTACTGCGACATTCAGCATTTCTATACAGCCATTATACTTTTGAAAAGCGTTATATACCGTCATTATGTATTTAAAAAAATGTGATATAGTATATTAACACAATACTGCTGTCCTGCGTATTGTAGGTTTGCTTAACGCACGGAACAAAATATTTGTTTTTGTTTGTTTTAAATTAGTTGTTCCACACTAGGAATTTCTCCTTTATTAGTTCCGTCGTCGTTCAGAAATCAATTAAATTTAAAAAGGCGTCCAGAAATCAAATTTTGAGGCGGTTCAAAGTTTGCCGGGTTCCCAACTTAATAAGGTCAATTATTTTGTTTACCTAATTAATAGCTGAACAAAATAAAATTATTGACCTCAATATATATACAATTGGGAACTCTAATCCTTACCACACGGCAGTAGTAAACTAGTAGTAGTAAGGGTACTCCTAATATAGAAAGCACAGTGAGGAAACTGGCATAACCTAAAATCAACTTTGAAGACATGTGACATCTGCCAACCCTTATAATGGATTACGGTCACTTTCGCCTCACAGGGAAGTATGCCTGTGTTCCGGTAGCAAGAACATTACTTAAAAATATTAAGAACAGTATTTAGATACGGCTATTCGTAGCTAAATAATTACAGCTGCAAAGACTGACTGTGGCTTAACCTGGTAGAGGTTAAGCCACGTTTACCAAGGTTGGTCTGCAGATCCGGCCTAAAGCCGTTGATCCTGGCTGTCGTTTGTAGATTTTTGACAATCGTTGCTAATTAGAAGCTCTAAAGTTCGACATCCTTCCTGAGTCTGACCAAGGAGTATCAAATTACCCAATTGTTGGGTTGTCGCTCTATGTAAAATACTCATACTCAGCTGCATTCGGTTCGACTAGAAGTCGACCCTATCATAGGTAGTTGGAAAAGAGCTAAGCAGATGATAAAATACATAAGTCAGTTATCTAAACTGCCACATGATTTTGAACCTTGTTCAACCTTCGATAACTATTAAACTCGTTTATTCTTCACTTAACCTTCTTTCCTAATGATTATGGCACACCGACCCTAGTTTCTTGAAACAGCGCGAGAACATTAAAGTCCAAAGTAATTAGCAACAGCGCAATTACATTCTCTACTTTAAATCTTAGTTAGCAGTCTTGTGACCACTATCCGACTCTTTACATAAAGCTGGGTTACCACAGTGCGTGATATTCCGGACGGACCCGAACGGCCGACGACTACGGTCAGCCGCACACGGCTTTTTCTATTCGTCCCTTCCTAGACAACGGCACGCAAGATATATCTCCGATAACCTATCCGATATCTAAGTAGTAACTTAGATATCCAGACGACTATCGCAATACATAACTAAACAGGGCCCTTAGTCAAACAGCAGATGACAGTAAACGACAATCGTTATCGTTCATCAGTCTCCAATACATTTTCAACTTTATACGCCAGCGCGTAAAATTGAAATTCTATTGAAGTTCACAGATCGTTTTCGTTTGTTTCGTTCGTTATCGATTAGCAGTTTTTAATAGATTTTCAACTTGGTATAAAGTTAAAAATGTATTGGTGACTGATGAACGACAACGATTGTCGTTTTCTGTCGTATGCTGTTTGACTAAGGCCCCAGGTTCGTAAACAGGCACGCGTTAATGGACTAAGAATAGTCTGACGTGTCTGCACTACCACTGATGATACCGTTCTCATGGTGCTTCGGTGCGGGCTGGTTCGTAAATAATATCATGCGTGATGGTCACCGTGGGAACCCAGCTTAATAGACATACATACTGACACTCTTATTAGGCAGCATGCTATGATCTAGTAATTATAATATATCTATGCTATGATCTAGTAATTAGTTTTATTTGTAAAATGAAATCACTTTTTTATTTTATTTTTGAACAATTCAACTCAGTATTTTAGCGCCGTGCTTCACCAAGTCACTGAAAAAAACTGTTGAGAAATTATTACTGAGTCACTTTTCTCAGCAGTGAAAGACCAATGAAGAAAAAGAAGAATCTTTATTAATCAAAGAGTTTCTGGCTACGGATTATAAATGACAATGGCACCTCTTGGGGGATAAGAGTTACTTTTGGGCTTCAACGTTTTTACATTATAATTTACAAAAGAAGGGTAGAACAGAATAGTGTTAGAACAGAGTTTTATGCTCATTCTTCTCCATACAAAAACTACCCTTTCAAATGGATTTTTTGATGTTTGAAAGTGCTTTTCGATGGCCCTACTGACATGACTTTAACTTAGTTCTGTAACACATTCCCTATTTGTTCGCAATAGTAGCAATTTTGTCGCAATTGAAACAAACACTAAATACGAAGCCTTTCTTCGACTCTCTTTCCAATTAAGATAACCCTACACCCATTAATCTCGCCGAAACTTCCTGGTCAGTGCGTGACGAGCACAAAAAAATTACACACAACATAAACTACTTAGTTACCCAAACGGGCCGGCCGTATGTCACCGCCTTTGGTAAAAGCCGACCGGTGTACTCCGCGGTTGATTGATAGGGGTGCCGGTCCGGTGCAAACAAACTACTTTATATTACGGTAATGTTTGGGTAATACCGACGAAATTGGGCCTCTACTTAGTAAACACGGTCTTCGGTGAGGGTAGGTAGAAACTTGGTATTTTAGGGCCTATATCTATGACATAATTAAGTCTACTTAATTGTTTAATTATTTGATGTTTTGACTTCTAGCTGATGCTACTAGTCATTGTTGTTCAAAATAATTGCCCGCACAGTATTTTTCATAGTATTGCTGCAGCCACTCTGTCTGAATAGCTTGGTCTGTTTTTATTACACACCAAGCTATTCAGGGCTATTCACGTTGTTCTTGTACCCTGATGATCGCGGTTTCAATTTTCGTTTTGTTGAGTTTGTTATAATATTTTAAATAAGGCTCTGCACCATAACAATTTAATATTGATACTCTATAATCTCCGGAACCACTCAATCGATTTTAAAAGAATTTTGTTACTTTTATGTTGGGTTTCAGTTGAGATAAAACAACCTAACACCCGAACTTTGGCGTCAGGGTTGCCACCATTTATGTTTAAAAATATTTCCAACTTTGAAAAGCTGGGGAAAAACAGTGTAAGTCCATCCAAGACCATTTTTATCGTGACGTAGCGGGTATAAAATTACTACGTAAACCTAACTAAAACATAGGTTTTTCTACGAAACGATGCCAAACAAACCATTTAATCCAAAAAAAAGAATTACCAGGAATCTAGCGTTTTTCCCTATTCACAACAGATCAAATCACACTGGAAACATCGAGAAACCTTACCAAATCCAGGGTAACTTGAGCCGTGACCATTCTACCGTCAATTTTAGGTGTAAGGTACGTTCCTGCCATATCCGTGGTAATAAAACCCTCGTAGTTTCCACATGGCTACACATCGCCTTCTGTAAGGTAGTTTGAGCTTTAATATAAAGGCTAGCTTATTACACGTAATGTTTTCATTTAGTTTTCTAAGAATTTGTTCGAATATATAGCCTTTTGGTTTATTGGTCGCAGTACTAACGAATACCGTAACCCCGGAACGTAAAGGGCCTTAGTCAGTACAAGTCTTACAGTGTCTCCTGAACTGCCCTGGGTGGGAGGACTCATTTGAAAAAGATACCACGCTTAAAAAAAGCCTTTGCTATTTTTTTCTTTTTTGCAAGTAGGCAGAGGGCCCTTTTGAAGTGTCAAAAAAAAATAGAAAGTACTATTTTTTGTAATACAAAAACATGGTACTCCAGTCTCAGTCACAAGAAATAACAGTAACTATGAAAGTACTGTAGTGTAGTAGGTGACTTATTTCTTTTCCAATTTGGTTTTATGCAGTCGCTGTTCCTAGAGCGTATTGTCTGTGGCCACATAACTTACGTCTAAGCGCTCACATCTAATATTACTAAATACTTGTTCTAAAACATTGTTTCTGTTGTTCCAGATGAGGAGTTAGTGTTCAGAGACCGCTGGGGAGGGCTGACGCTGTTTAACGTTAAAAACTTCACCACCAGGCTGCTCATGAACAACTCCACTTTCGTAAGTATTAAAATACCAGTCTATTACTGTCCCACAGTAGGCCAAATGCCTCTTCTCACGCAAGTATTGATTACGGTCAAACGGTCACCCCGTTTGATAGGGACGCAGGGGTGAATCGGGACAAAACTTTGAAGTGGATTTTAACGAAAAATTATGATGGTATGTTGCCAGCAAGGTTTCAAATTAATGAAGTATTAATCAATAAATAAAATTCAGTAGTTGTTGATAACCTATCAACTTAATTCAACATTTAAATCCCTGTTAAAGTTTTGTCCCGATTCACTCCTGCGTCCCTATTCACCCCGTTTTACGGTACCATTCTTGCCCACCATCGGGAATCGGCGATTTGACACTTGATTGATTTTGCCCGCGGCTTCACGAGGGTTAATTTAGAATTTGACAATCATATTGGGTTGTAATCTGCTTGCAATGATATTTTTACATTCAATCAAGATTTGAAAAGCTCGTAGCATCGTCCACTATCATAAGAATGTTATTGTTGTTTATCTCGGTTAACTTACTGTTATGAAAAATATGTAGCTTTAATTCCGCGCAACAAAAATCCAGGCCTAGTTGTAGGATACAAGGCCACCCGCTTGCTCTCATTCATGAGAAAAAGTTGTCATGAATGTCGCACCTATATTCGACACATGTTTCGCTCTCATGTCCTATTTGAGACTTACTTAAAATCGTATCTTAAAATAGCCTCAAATAGCCCATGGGTTGAATACTTCCAGCTTCTTTCCAAACACAATTTTCTATTTGTGTATTATCGGAGGTTAAACATGACCAAAAATTGCTAAAAATAGAATATATAGTTTGGACGGGAAAAGGGGTAGTATATGCTATTTAAAAAGAACCGTAAAATAAAATTCGAAAATAAATTACTATGTTACTTTATCACACTATCTAAACCCCATTGGTATCTAAAAATTCCTCAAGTAAAGTGATTTCTCCCAGTAAAGTGAGTCTCCTCTCAACCGCACACAAAGTACGGTAAACAACGCAGTTAGATTCAATTGTGATAGAAGAGATAGTGCAATCTTTTAATAGACTCTTATGGTGCTGACATAGAAAAAGCGATAAATAGAAAAAGTACCGGAGGGTACGCTTCAAGATAAATAATATAACCGCGATACGCTTAGGTGTATGTTTGAAATTTCATACAACATCGAAGAAACAGTCATAAAAGTTGCATGTCGTGTCGCAGGGTTAAGATTTTAGGTCATGAAACTGTATTAAGATGATTAAGGGACTATGTCATCAGGTAACCTGGATTCTGTAACGTAAATGGCAATTGAAAAATACCGTGGAGTTTAGTCAGTACGAGTCTTTCAGTCCGTCCCGTCCCGCTCTGGATAGGAAGTCTCTTTTAATGATTTGATTTGCCCGATATCGCGGGAGTGTCTAAACAGGGCTCCACAGATCTTGATCGCTTAGGTAGCCCTAAGCGATCAAGATCTGCGGAGCCCTGTTGCCCTGGGCATATAATATTCTACTATATTGATAAGGTATTCACATAACATATTTACACTTATACATAGGTACAAATAGTTAGTAGTAAAAAGAAAAGACATATAGTCAGAAAAAAGAGTTAGATATGCAGACAGCTCTTTTCTTCTATTTACTATAAGCATGCTAATATGCTTTTTGTACCCACTTTTTGACTGTATGCAGCATAAGAATTTGGTATGCAGATACACTGAAACCGTAACATTTTCTTTTATTTGTCTTTTGCTCTGACTGTACATACTATAAAAGAAAACGTACGCTTCTCTCATTTCCTTTGAGTTACGTTCTAGAGTTGAGAGTTGTTATCAGTAAATAGGATCGCCGTCAAACATTCTTATAGGCACCTATTTACCTACATATACCATAATATAAGTGCACATACTTGGAAATAAATACGCTGTAAATAATGTGTCGAACGTGTATGGCTTCCAACTGTACAGTCAGTTTTAAAGGAATCTCACCACCTTTTTTATGTGATGTCACTAACAAAAGGGTGTGTTTTCTTTGAAGCTTACCATACCAACTAAAGCTAACATTCAGAGGGGGCTGGGTTCCGACCTCACATGTACAATAATTTTATTGATAGAATTGATAAAGCTGATCTGCCCTTTTTTGAACAGCTCGAAAACGGGCACATTGCATAAGCGGTCACTGTAAACACAATTATCTACTGTAGAACAAGAGTTGCTTAACTTTGGTGACCCATCAAAAGAAAGAACTAGACAAGCGTTGCTGAACTGTGCTCATCTGTAAAAAAAAAACTCAGAAAGACTTGCTGTCATCTGAAAGCTCGACTACCACCGCTCAGGTTCCTTGGACAAATCAAATAGCACGAACTTCCAAGCGAAAGTGCTTACCTTGCTTCGGCGCTCGGTTACTATCTTAACTAGACGTAGGTACAAGATAATTGAAAAAGACTACCTTTTCCTATTTGGCCCAGTATGAGTTAGATCTTTGTTTGGAATTTAGTGTTGGGTCGTCGGCGTTGTCGGTTATTTCTTGAAATAAAGCTGCGGTTGTGCTCGTAACAATTTGTATTGACTAAATGTGGTTTACAATGGTTTGATGTTGTCGTCGCCGCGTCACAAAGGTCAAGAACGATCGCGCACTGTGGGTCTCGCAATGACCGTACCCGCCCCTCCCCGGCCGTCCCGGCCCCCGCGCTGCTTGTTACCACCGTGGTGCACAGATGGCGTGGTGGTCGTCAACATGCCCCCGGCCTTGGAAGCACCAGGTTCCAATGAGGTTGAGCTGCTGTGGTCCTCATCCGGATGCAGAAGTGGGCAGATTTTCGGGAATGATCGCCGAATAACTCCCATCGCGGTTTTGATGGTAGCCACGCGTGATATGCCATCTTTGCCGGTGAATGTTTGCAGCACTCGTCCGAGGCGCCACTTCAGGGGTGGTAAGTTGTCGTCTTTGATTACGACTAGGGTGTCAGGAATAAGTGTGTCCTGGTTAAGCTGCCACTTCGTCCTCTTCTGAAGCTCAGAGATATACTCGGTTGACCATCGTTGCCAGAAATGCTGTCTCATCTGTTCTACGCGATCGTATCGAGGCAAGCGTTGCGTAGCTGTTGCGGTGAGGTCCTGACTGGCTGGAGCGGTGAGCGGTCGGCCAATCAGGAAGTGGGCAGGACTTAAAGGAAGCAGGTCATTCGGGTCTGTGGACATTGGGTACATAGGTCGGGAGTTGAGTACAGCCTCAATTTGTGCCAATATCGTTGTCAACTCCTCGTATGTGAAATGTGCATTGCCTACAATGCGACACAAATGAAACTTACAGGACTTGACCCCTGCCTCCCACAAACCACCAAAATAAGGCGAATATGGAGGGACAAATGTGAATTGTATATTATTGTCAGTTGTAAAATCTATGATATCAGATTGTGATGAATCTAAAAATGTTGTGAATTCCTTTAAAGCTCCTACAAAGGTTGTGCCGTTGTCAGAATAAATCTGCAATGGTTTGCCACGTCGAGAGATGAAACGCTTCAGTGCCAGCAAGTATGCTTTGGTTGTAAGACTTGTGACCAATTCTAAATGTATTGCGCGCGTAGCAAAACATACAAAAAGACAGATGTAGCATTTCGTTAATTTTGCCCCTCGACCTTCGCGGTTCAGCATGAACAATGGCCCAGCGTAGTCCACGCCACTACGTATGAATGGGTAGCCTGGCTCCAAACGTTCAGCAGGTAAATTACCCATTTGTATGTTTAACGGTTTGGCTCGCATGCGCTTGCACTTCATACAGGCGTGAACCACTTGTTTGGCCAAGCTACGCCCTCTAGTAGGCCACCAAGTGTCTCTTATTGTAGCCAGTAAAAGCTGAGGCCCTGCATGTAATAATTCTACATGTTGATGTTCGAATATAAGACGCGTGAATGTATGTTTACCGCACAACAACAAAGGATATTTTTTATCATAAGAAAATGTGTCTGAATATGATAACCTGCCACCTACTCTAATTAAATCGTGTTCATCTAGGAAGACATTTAAACTAGAAATACTGCGTGGGCTTGTTACTTGACGATTATTTTTTAAAGTTTCATAAACATTTAAAAAACTTTGTTGTTGTGCGACTCGAGTTAAAACTCTAAGTGAATCATTTAATTCGTCTACGGATAGGCAACCTGTGAGACGTTGTTGTTTTAATTGAGTACGACTGTTGTTGATAAAACGCATCATATAAGCCACTACTCGCCGCAAGCGATTAAAACGTGAGAACCTATCGAATAGAAACGAATCTGATTTTATTTGAATATGTAATGAAATTTGATTTGGTTTCAATTCCGGTAATTCATCATGATGGATAATATTGTGATTAACATCATGTTCCCATTGCGTCTTAGGAGAACTTAAAAATGATGGGCCGTGTCACCATAAATCATTATTTAAAAGTAAATCGAGATGTACACCGCGTGATAATAGGTCGGCTGGGTTTTGCTTCCCGGCTACGTGCAGCCAAGGCTTGTCGCCTGTGAGTTCATTAATTTGCACAACTCGGTTCTGTACAAATGTCTTTAATAAATTAGGCGACATCTTAAGCCATCCCAAAACAATTGTTGAGTCCGACCAGAAGTATACGTTATCAAAACTCAATCTTAATGAGTTACAAATTTTAGTAAACAACTTTGCAGCTACTACCGCGCCACATAGTTCCAAACGCGGTACGCTAACCGGTTTTACAGGTGCGACCTTACTCTTCGCACATAACAACTTGACCGATATCAGCTGTGCATCTGTATAACTACGTACATATGCGCAGGCGCCATATGCGTCTTGCGAGGCGTCACAAAAAATATGTAACTCAACAATGTTCGAGTTCTCTCCGATGACGTAACGTGGAATCCGTATATCTTTTAAATATGATAATTTTGTAATAAAATTGTGCCAATTCGAGAGTATATTTACTGGTACTGAGTCATCCCAACCTATCTTACATAACCACAGTTTTTGCAAAATTATTTTAGCAATTATTATAGTTGGTGCGAGTAAACCCAAGGGATCATAAATCTGTGCGATTACTGAGAGAATGTTGCGTTTAGTAACGTGAGTTGCGGCGTCATAATCACATTTGGTGCTAAAATGCAATTCATCAGATGAATTGAACCATCCAATGCCAAGTGTTTTGGTATGATAGTTTTCCCCGAGTGTGAATTCCTTAGACGTAGACAATGGTTCGATTTCTGAAGATGGTGAATTAAATACCCATTTTCTAAGAGAAAAACAACCGGTTTCTAATACTTTAGAAACGTCTTTGCATATCTGCAGCAACCTTTGTTGATCCTGATGTCCTGTTATTAAATCATCGACATAGAAATCGTCATTGATTATCTGTGCGATGACGTCATCATTACATTCTAAAGCAAGTTGTTTTAAACACCTAATACTCAGGTATGGCGCGGAAGCGGTTCCGTAAGTAACAGTGTTAAGTTGAAATACACCGAGCGGCTCCGACGGATCTTCCCTCCAAAGTATTAGTTGCAGATTTCTCTGATCAGGCTGAATTAGTATTTGCCGATACATCTTTTCAATGTCCGCGCATGCAACATATTTAAATTGCCTAAAACGAAGTAAGATCGAAAACAAATCATTTTGTAACGTAGGTCCAATGTGTTGTATATCGTTTAATGATTTGCCCGAAGTGGATTTTGCACTTGCGTCAAAAACAACTCTAAGTTTGGTTGTTGAACTATGTTCCCTATAAACACCGTGGTGTGGTAAAAAATAACAAGGTGAAATATACTCTGATATGCGACTCATGTGTCCCAGACCTAAATATTCACTCATAAAATCGTTATACATTTGTCTATAGCTAGGTGAACTCCTTATCAGTTTACGTTCGAGTGCGAGAAACCTGTTTTTTGCCATAGCAAATGTGTCATTTAAAACATCAGCTGATTGATTGAGTGGAGTGCGTACAGAAAAACGGCCCTTATCGCTGCGTAAAGTCGTGTCCCTGAACAAATTTTCGCATGCACTTTCATCCTCAGTTAAATAATTATTTATTGAAGGAATTTCTTCCAGTTCCCAAAATCGTTTGAGCTCTGAATCTAGTGTTTGTGTGAGATTACAATGAGTTAGGTTAACGCGTGAAACCTTTTCATGTACAACTCCCGATATGATCCATCCTAGTTGTGTGTTTTGCAGGTATGGACCATTCGGTAACCGTATGAGACCATCTCCTAGCAAGTCCCAGAACCTATCTGCTCCTATCAACAAATCAATGTCGCTAGACAGATAGAATTCAGGATCGGCAAGCTGAACATGGTCTGGTATAGATATATTGTGATAATTTCTAAGTGAAGGTAATTGTGCCGTTATACGATGTAAAACTAAACAGTTAAAGCGCGTGATATATGTGTTAGTTTTGGATCGTATTTGAACACTACATGATTGCGTGGATTGAGATATAGTATTACCGACACCTATAACTTGAACAGTGGACTGTATCAATGGAAGGTTAAGTTTTTTGCATAGCGATTCGGAAATGAAGCAATGTTGACTCCCGTTATCCAAAAGAATGCGCGTTGTGTGATAATTGTTTTGTGCGTCCGCTATTTCCACTAATGCGGTCGATAATAATACTGTATTTGGAACATAATGCGCGATATTATTATTATCTTCCTTTCGAATTGTGTGAGATTTGCATGAAGTGGTTAGCGACGTTTGACTGTGTGAGACACTCGTATTATTTAAATCAGACTGTGGCACTATTTGCGTGGTTTGAGCAACAGCTGATAATGTACGAGCGTCTGCATCTGTGTGAATTAAAGTATTATGTTTCTTGTTACAAAGTCTGCACGGTCCATACCAACAATCGTTTAAAGCGTGATCTGATCGTAAACAATTACGACATAACTTTTTGTTCTCAATGAAGTCTATTTTATCCTTAAGAGATAGATTTAGGAAATCTTCACACGAGTACACTGGGTGATTGGAACCGCACTGAGCGCATTTGTAACGTGGTGATTGAGATGATTTTTTATTATTGTTATCTTTGCGCGTTATAACATGACTATGTGACTTTGTGACCGACTGCGACTGTTTCTTTGTGTGTGACTCTGACGTTTGTTTGCTTTGAGGCCTGATCGATTCTAGGAAATCAGCACGATCCGTGAGAAACTTCATCAATTGAGACAATTTTAATTTTCCTATTTTCGGGAGGGTACTTTTGTGACTTTCCCATTCGCGATCGGTTGAAGAATCTAACTTCGAAGTGACAATATGGATAATTAATGTGTCCCACAAGTCTGTAGGTTCATCCAACGTTTTTAGCGCCCGAATGTTTCTTAAAACTGTATCTATTAGCCTACGGATTTGAGCAGCTGATTCTTTATTCATTGATTGTGCATAGAATAAAGCTTTGACGTGATTACTCACTAGCAAATTATCGTTATTAAATCTATTTTCTAAAAGGCTCCAAGCAACTAAATAATTATCAGATGAAAACTCGAGTGCCTTTACTACTTGTAGTGCGTCACCTGTAAGCACTGATCGTAAGTAGTGGAACTTCTGAACATTATCTAGACCGTCATTATTGTGAATCATGGATAAGTAAGTGTCGCGAAACTCGAGCCATTGGTCATACGAACCGTCGAATTTGGGTAACGAAATTGTGGGTAACTTCATATAGTTAGAAGTTCGACTTTGAACCACAGAATTTTGGTTGGAATTGTCCTTGAGAATACATTTAGCTTTGCCCACAATAGCATAAAACTGATTCTGAAACGTTTCTCTCTCTAGTAGTTGCGCATCTAGATCACTATCTGTTACATAGCAGTCTAATTCATCTTGTAAAGTAGAAAATTGATCGATGAGTAATTTAAAAGATTCATAACGCTCTTCTAATTCCGCTTTCTGAGCGCCTGTTAATTGCGATTCATCCAAAGAATCAATGTATTTCGAGAATAAAGTTAATTTTCGTTTAACGGTACCTCTTTTTTTGACTAAATCGCGAATAATATCATCATTATTTTCTATTTCTACAATCGAATGCCTTTTGTTATTCATATTGGTGGTTTGCAAGAGAAAAGAATCAAGTACTTACAGTTGACCGGTAATCGACGTGCGTTCAAATCCGATGTAGGTAGACCTCACAATTGTACACCGTACACTGGAATTTTGCGAAAAATAACGATATTAGCACAAATTGAACTGAGCTCTGGGTTTGGGTAATGAATTGGATGGATGGACCTGACCGTTGCTCCAGAAGTCGTTGACCTGATTGTTGCTCCGGAACGTGTTGTTCTGGCCGCTGCGCCGGAACCTGTTGATCTGGCCTTTGTTGCGCCGGAAACTGTTGATCTGGCCGTTCTTGCGCCGGAACTGTTGATCTGTCCGTTGCTCCAGGTGTTGATCTGGCCTTTGCTTCAGGTTTTGATCTGGCCGCTGTGTCGTAAGATTTTGCTCCAATCGTTGCGCCGGTAGGTAGGTTGATTCAGAATTGTCTGGTTCGAAGGTTCATTTATGTTTGGAATTTAGTGTTGGGTCGTCGGCGTTGTCGGTTATTTCTTGAAATAAAGCTGCGGTTGTGCTCGTAACAATTTGTATTGACTAAATGTGATTTACAATGGTTTGATGTTGTCGTCGCCGCGTCACAAAGGTCAAGAACGATCGCGCACTGTGGGTCTCGCAATGACCGTACCCGCCCCTCCCCGGCCGTCCCGGCCCCCGCGCTGCTTGTTACCACCGTGGTGCACAGATGGCGTGGTGGTCGTCAACAATCTTATATTTATGTACGCTTATCCCCGAAAAGTTAGTTCTAGGACCTCTCCACGATGTTTTTCTTACGATATTTTGGAGCCGTAGTTACGAAATGTAAAATGACAGATTTCGACAACTCATAAGTTGAACCACCGCCGGGCCACCCATGTTTTCTTTGTTTTACTACCAATAGCTTACAAAATGACAAATGAAGCCAACTTCAACTCTTCAACTATTCACAATGGTTCGTGTGAACAGCCTCGTAACCTCGCCGTCAGCTTACCTCGCGATGTATAAATAGTGTGCAGATAAGAAACACGTACGATCGTGCCCCGGATTACTGCTCAGCCCCGGCGGAGGAAATGAGACTGCAACGATACGTCGGCGTCGGGCACGTGACTATCACAGATAATATTCATATGTGAAGGTATTTTGTAAAGATAAAATATACACCAAGAGTGAATTTAGCTTAGAAAATAGAGAACGAAGGTGTGGAATCCAGTCCAGGGCCTGCAGTCTCTACATAGATAGCGATTGGATCGATACGTAGCGATCGCTAAATATTAACGAAAAAATTCTCATGCCATAACGACTGTCAAAAGTCTAGCGTCCGAGACAGCGAGCAAAGTCGGTAATTATCTTGGCTTTGCGACGTCGCTATGCTTACGAAAATTGTATTCATAGTGTGGTAAATTAATCATGTTTTTGTCATGGAATCTAGGCTTTTATACCACTAATGCAGGTATACATATGCACTAATGCTGTAAAATATTGGCAGTTGAAAAAAACTTTTATTTACAGGCAAAATTGAAAGATAAGATAGTCTCAAAAATATATATTCCTTATAAAGTTGTGCATAAAAAAGGTAAACCCTATCATGTTAACACTTTATTTCATCAAAATGTGTGAGATTCGTATGCCGTTTTTAAGAATAAGTACTCATAACCAAGAACTTATTCGTTTGTTTCCTTGCAACACCTAAGTAGACGTTCAACATGTCAAACAGGCAAACTGTCGTTGTCAAGTTTGATTGTACAAAAACATTGTTTCGCATAATAATATCATAATTATTATATTTAAAATAACGGAAATAAAACGGTGTTTCCATGGACAGCGATAAAGGCGGAGGCCCGCCGTGTCCCAGCAGCGTGAGCGTCAGGTAAGTACAACCTACAACAACTATTTCAATCCGTATTTTTGGTTCTAAATTGAATACTTTGTTTACATCCAAAGTATTCTATGCAATGTCCGATCAACACTGATTTTGTATTATATTGATGCCCTAAGTCATCCAAGCCTAAGGGCGGGTAGGGGGCTTACTTATACTTACTACTGTTTTCTACACAAACCTTGGTATATTAATGTTTATCATTTATGTTCATTCATCGTCTATTGAGTTCTTCGCCAGTCAATTTCAAACAGCCTTTCATGTGCCAGCAAATAAATTTATGGCGCCCCCTGAGACGTGATGCCCTTAGCAATTGCTTAATTTGCTTAAGGGTTAACCCGGAACTGATTTTTTGTTTACATGATTAATATGTTTCAGTGTACGCCACGTGTTATCATCATCATCATCCTCAGGGCGTTAATCCCGGTTGCTTCCTCGGCTTCCACCTCGGTGCCCGGGGTCCGCCTTCCTACCTAAACGCCTCCACTTCGCACGGTCTTGTGCATCTCCTGCCGTGAGCCCGTTAGCACGCATATCGTCCCTTACGACGTCAAGCCAACGTTTCTTAGGCCTACCTCGTTTCCCTGGCCCCGGCGGGGGCGGCATGGCAAGGCATTTGTTTCCCACGTAATCTGCCGGTTTTCGTAAAACGTGGCCATACCAGCGTAGGCGACCTTCTTGCAGTTTATCTGCTATGTCTCGGACATGAAGGCTGCCGCGGATGCGGGAGTTTTTAATGCGGTCCTTCCGCGAGACTCCGCACATCCAGCGCAGCATTTTCATTTCCGTGACACGCAGGTTCTGCTTATGTCGCTCAAGTATAGGCCACGCTTCACTGCCATATAAAAGGACAGGTCTAATGACGGTCTTATAGACCTGTCCTTTAAGCTTAACCAGGCCGCCGAGATACGTGACTTGACGTCGCAATCGATGTCCCCGGACTCGTGGAGCACCGATCCCAAGTACCTGACCTGTTCCGTGCGCTCGACTGTGTCTTCGCCAATGCGAACAGGAGCAGCATTTGTGGTATTGCAGGCCAGGTACTCGGTCTTCGCCGCATTAATTTTCATTCCGCCGTTTTCCAGCGACTCCTTCCATGCTGTCACTCGTTGTACCAGGCGCCCCCCGTCTGAGTCCGCCAGCGCGATGTCATCGGCATACATGAGCAGCCATGGCGGCTGCTCATGCAGGTCCCTGATGTGAGTGGACAGCACATCTAACACCACGCTGAACAAAAACGGACTGAGGACAGAGCCCTGGTGAACTCCGACAGTGACGGGGAAGGGTTTCGTATCGCCAACCGCGGTCCGAACTATAGAGCCGGAGTCTCGGTACATATCCCGGATGATGTCAACATAGGTCTCGGGTACCCTTTTGGATCTTAACGCCCACCAGATCACCTGACGAGGGACACAGTCGAAGGCCTTCTGCATGTCTAAGAACAGAAGATGCAGGGGCGCGTTCTTCGATCTGTACCTCTCCATGACAACCCTTAGGGCAAAAATGGGATCCATGGCGCCATGCCCCGGACGAAACCCATATTGACAACCCGAGACCGTACACTCCTGTCGGATCCGAGAGTCAATTACCCGCTCGAAGAGCTTCATGGTGTGGGACATAACCTTAATACCACGATAACCACCACACTCCTGCACCGTTCCCTTGCCTTTGAAGACTGGAGTGATAATACTCAGTCTCCATTGGCTCGGGATCTTTCCGGTGAGGAGCATGCCGTTAAACAGGTGGGTTAAGATGCCCACACCACGAGGACCCATCGCCTTCCAGGCTTCAATAGGAACTCCATCGGCTCCGACAGCTTTCCGGTTCTTCATGCGGCGAAGAGCCACATGTACTTCCTCGGGGGTTACCGGGGGCACTAGTCCCTGATTTGGAGGGAGAACCGGCGACAGCACCTCTTTATTCTGCCTGTTCAGCAGCTCGTGGAAATATGAGCGCCATCTCTCCTTCACCGCGAGGTCCTCGCATAACAGTTTGCCTTCAGGGTTTCTTACACAGCGGCACTTTGTGATATCCAGTGCCGCTTTGACCCTGGAACGTGCCAACTTATATATGAGCTTTTGCCCCTCAGACGATTCCAACTTATCGTAAAGTGGCTGTAAGTGGTCTCGTCTGGCTCTGGCGACGGCTCTTTTAGTGGCACGTTTTGCAGCTCTGTATGCGTCGCGGTCTTCGGGAGATTTGGACGCTTGCCACGTTTTGAAGAGAGCTTTCTTCGCTCTGATCTCCCTCTGGACAGTATCGTCCCACCACCAAGTTTCCTTGTCACACTTGCGGCCGCCCCTGGACAAGCCGAGCACCGAATTTGCCGCTTCAGTGATGGCAGCCTGAATCCTATCCCAGTGGCTTTGCACAGGTTCGCCGTCGGTCCCATCGCACTTATTGCCGATGGCCGAAGCGAACGACTGGGACGTGGCTTCATCTAGTCGCCACCACCTTATTTGGCATTCTCGGCGCTCAATATACTTGTCCCTAGGCTTGACGCGCAGGTCCATAACAAGGAGACGGTGTTGAGCAGAAAGACACTCGCCGGGTATGACCTTGCAGTTGGCTACCTTGCTGATATGGTGCCGCCGCATGAGTAGGAAATCGATTTGGGTGGCGTACCCCCCGCTCTTGTAGGTAATCAAGTGTTCGGATTTCTTTTTGAAATACGTATTCACGATGGCAAGGTCGGCCGCCGCACACGTTTGGAGAAAATTCTCTCCTTCTGCGTTACGGCTACCGTATCCAAAACCACCGTGAACACGCTCAAACTCCTCGCACCTGTCACCCACATGACCGTTCAGATCGCCACCCAGAACGATTCCCTGTGACAACGGAATGTCACGAAGCACCCCAACGAGTTGATCCCAGAACGCAGTCTTTTCAGCGTCGCTGCAACCGACCTGCGGCGCGTAGGCGCTTATCAAGTGGGTTACAACCCCATCAATAAGCACTCCCACGACCATAAGCCGATCACTATAGCGTTTCACCTCCAGAACTGCATCCTGAAACTCCTCAGAGAGTACAACGGCCACCCCGTTCTCCCCACTGGCTACACCCGTGTAGATCAGCTTGTAGCCATTCCCAATGAGCCGGGACCTGCTGCCTTTCCACCGAGTTTCCTGCAGGAACGCCACGGCCACCCTTCGCCTGAGAAGCACATCGGCCAGCTCTCGCGCGCGTCCGGTCAGCGTGCCAACGTTGAGGCTGGCGAAGCGGATTCTTCGGGTTGGGGCTAACCTCTTTAACCGTGCCCACCCCCGACACGGTAGCCCTCGCCCACTTGCCACAGGAGTCGGGCGGAACTCCTGCGCGCCGTTTTGCGGCGGCGCCCTATCTGTGGCAAATTTCCTTTTACTCTTTTCCATGTGATTGGCTAAAGGACATTGGGAAACCGATGTATGGGATTTGGGCCCACCCTTCAATAGTATCATGTGATATACCGTTGGATAGGGCTTTTTAAGGGGAACATTAGTTGCTAATAAACATATGACCTAACGTTAGTACTTTCGGAGATATGAGGTCTTAAAGTTGTCTCGTCTAACACTTTTTTTGAATCACATTTAATTAAAAAGGGCTGCATTCTTCGTGAATATCCTTGTTTAGAGTGAAAGTGATTTGAATTTAGAATCTTGATATTGTTAGTGTACGAGGTGAATGACTAAGGCTTCGGTTCCACTGGATCGGAACGGAGACAAGCTGTGCCGTGCCGGAATAATACGAAATATAAAAACTATAGATGATTCAGTCTTATTTTGCAGTGTTCTGGCTGCATATATTATTTTTACATTTTTAACACAAAAATGTTTATTCGTCCTGGTCATCAATCACAATCACATCATTTAAAAAACCCGCGGGGGCCACTAGTGGTTGATATCGCCCAACTCCTAGGTACCAAATCACATCAACCCATGTTATTCATAATAAGCGGCTGCTGTAGGGTAACCTCGTTTTTTTGTAGTTTGTTTTAGTTTTTTTTTTTTTAATACAAGTTAATTTCATTGTCAACATTAAAAGTAAAGACAGTTGGAATAACTTAGGTGTTGTGTAAAGAACACATTTCCGATTTTAAGTTCGCTTAAATTCTCAGGTAGGAGAAAATTCCAGAGAACATAATAAGTATCCACAAAGTTCTAGCAATTAGGGAATGTTCTCGGGAATTTCCCATCACTAATTGCCATTAACTTTTTTATAAACCACGCATAAACTACTTTTTAAAGCCAGACCATGTCATAATAAAAATAATGAAATACAATAAAATTATTTTATGCTTGCGAGGACCGAATCCGCATTAAGCGCAATAACGCAGCCACTAAATTACTGTGCCAAACTTGACTTATTTTGTTTTTGTATCTAATTGGTAAATTCATCAAATGTGTCCTGCCACCCAACTTGGGTAGAGCGGGATCATGCGTCCAGGTAATGTTTATCTCATAATGAATTTAACTACGATCATTAATTGCTTAGATCGGGATAATTTATGGTACCTAGTACTAGCAATCCGCCCGAAACTTCGTCCGTGCGTATTTCGAACTTCACATTCGTGAATTTTAGCTTCCGGCAACCCTCTTTATGGGATACTTTTGGAAAATCTTAATACGTACCGTGTCACTTCATTTGAATGTTGGTTTAAAAAGCTTAAGTTCTTTAACCCACCCACAACCCTTCAAGGAAAAATTAATTAAAATAACCTTAATCAATTACTAAAAGAGAAAGATTTTTTCCGATTTTCACACTACTAGGGGCTGGCTTTTTAAAAATAGATTAATATGCATCCTTTAATTGATTAATAGATAATGTATGCCATGTTTTGAGCCTATCGAAGCAAACAGTAAAATCCTTCCGTTGAAACCTGATTACTCCTTTTCACCAACTTGAGGGGTGATTTTTGGAAAATCCTAAAATACGTATTTTATTATTTTTGATCGTATTTCTATATACTGAGTTTCAAATTCATGGGCTCACGCATTATCAATGTCCCATACAAACTTTAACGCCATCTTAATCACCAATGGAGGGTAGCTTTAAAAAACTAATGACGCCAATCATTTTCATTTACTTATCTTCGTATTCATGCCAAGTTTCAAGTTTATAAACCCAAGGAATAAGATTTTACATACAAAGGTTTTCACCCTCTTTCACCCCTTTATAGGAAGATTTTCGCAAAATCACTTCTTAATACCGACTTACATAATAAACTGTAACTATTGTAAAAAAAAACAAGTTTCTACGTTTAGCGATTTAGGTTGTAGGAGAGTCTTACGACCGTAACCTGATATTTATTTTTTATAGATAACTCCGAAAGTACAGACTTTTGATCTTAGTCGTAATACTAAGTTTTATTCAGCATAAAAATACCTATTCATTCATATGTATCTTATTCCTATTGAGAGGTGGGCCCACTGTTTCCCAATATCCTTTTGGCTTTTACGGGAGCGACTGCCGTCTGACCACCCAACCCTAAAAGGGAAAGCCTGCGCCAGAGCCTCGTCCGCTGAACGGCAGGTGCACCAACTGGCAGGTGAGGTTGACTTGGGCCCCGAAGATCTTGGTGGACCCCATAAGCACCCTTACGTACGCCACGTGTTACATCTGCTCAAATTGATGCGCTTTTGGCGCAAGCCAATACCTGCTGATATAAGTTGAGGCAACCAAGGTACAAGCCGAGGCGTCGCTGCTAAATAGCAAGAATGTGCAGGCAGCAAGCAAAATAGCTGATACGATTGCTAATTGTGTAAATAAAAATAATAAATAATATTACTTGGTTTTTTTATTTGAAAATAGAGTATACCATAAAATGAAAATATCTAGTAGGTATTAAAGGTTCTTCTTCATGCGCTCTGTCCTTTGTCCTGTATAAGAAAATTAAAATTTCTTGAATATTCGCAAAATAGTGTTAGGTACACGTATCTGAATGTTTGTAGTAATTAACAAAATAAATCAGTCGATAAGTTACCCATCATCATGGACTTTACCATTGTCCACCGATGTGGTGTATTCTGATTTCTGTTATCTATATTTAATCCTCATATTCTGGACTGGATAATTATAAGCCAGCAGTATACTGCTGATGTTCCTGGCTAAGCAGTGTGTTTTGGTATATTTATACTCCGTTGTGCCAGGGCGTCAATGTTTATGGAAGTCATTCAATCACGGTTCTAGAAGATATCCATCATCACCTAATGGGCAACCTCTTCTAGGCAAATTTTTATGTTCATTTATGCTTATTCATCTAGAAACAAAGTACGGCAGTCCCCACTAAGGAGCTCGTGAATATTCTATATAGATTAAGAAATTGTCCATCCTTCAAATCCAAGGGAATTACGTTTTCTCCCCGGTTTCGTGCTGTTTGCCGCCTTATTAACACATCGCGTCTGTTCTCGAGCACAACTAAGTCCCACGCTAAATATTCTACCGGGCTTTTTATTATTTAAATACTATTTATTAAATATTTTCGTAATGTAAAATCCTACTAATATTATAAACGTGAAAGTTTGTATGTATGGATGTATGGATGTTTGTTACTCTTTCACGCAAAAACTACTGAACGGATTTGGCTGAAATTTGGTACACAGATAGTTTATAACCTGGATTAACACAGGATAGTTTTTAACCCTGATTTTATTTTCCCGTGGGATAATTTTCGAGTTGTAGCGGGTTGAAACCGCTGGCAGCAGCTAGTAAACAGCTAGTAAGCAATGGCGTGCAGTCTTGTCAAATTTTAACGAAAAAAATCGCCTGCATTAACGACTGTCACAATGAATGCAAGTCTCTACATCCGAGGTAATGAGCAAAGTCGGTAATTATGATGATTTTGCGATGTCGCTAAGTTTACGAAAATTGTATTCATAGTCCGGTTAATTATTAGTATTTTAGAAAAAAACTTTTTAATTGGGTCGTTAGGACTTAGCGACCGATTTTTGACGCAAAGCGATCGCTATGAATGTCGAGACTACCGCCAGCCGTATCGACCGTAGCTATCACTTAGGAAGCTGTCAAAAATGGTCGCAAAGTTTGCGATGACACTCGATAGTTTTGGCAGTTGAGACCGTAGAGACTACCAAAAATTGATAAAATCGGATCGTTAGGACTTAGCGACCGATTTTTGACGCAAAACGATCGTTATGTATGTCGAGACTGCAGCCCCAGTAAGTATAAGCATCAGAGTTTATGTCACATTCGGTTTTACTATTTTTTTTTAGATTTGCTTTTGGTATTGTTGGTCCAATAATAATTAATCCAAGTACAACCTCGAGTGCAGAACGCAGATTTGATAAAAATCGAATAACACTCATGCTGTCACAGTCGGGTAAAAACCCCTTAAAACATCCATTTATGTTTTTAGATTTTGGCAATTAATTTATTACATTCCTAGTTGTTTATAAAATATAGAACGAGTCGGATATATACATAGAATTAAGGGAAGATAATTAAAATTCATTTCCCTCGCACTTTGACTAGCTTTAACATTAGGACCACACTAACTGGAAATGCCGTTGTGCCGAAATGACTTGTCAAATATCTACAAGTGACAGACGGGGCCAACTAATTTTCTAGATACGATGAGTATCTGAAAGGGCAATAAGAAATATTTCGCTGTTTGCAAATAAACCCAGAAGCAAACAAATGCCTGTAGTTTCTAAAGAAATATATGAAAAAAAATCCATCTCGAAATAAGTCGTTGAAATATATCTCCTTTCTTTATCTAGAGAATAAACAGACACACATATTTCACAAAGACGTCGGATAAAGTTAATACTACCTCCCATACATTATATGATTTGTCAAAGTACAGTGGAACATAGAATGTAATCTGCGTGCGATCGGATCGTCTTACGAAAGCGATAAATTTTTGTACAACTCATCGGTTGAGGCGTTTATAAGAAGTTTACTGTCACACCGAAACGCTGGTGACGAATGGGAAAAAACTATTGTCACCTACTTGTGACGAATGGAAACAAACAATTGTCACTCACTTGTGACGAATGCAAAACAAATTGTCACCCACTGGTGACAGACGGGAAAGTATTATTCCATTTCTTGCCACCGCTATCATATTGTGCTCAGATGAACATCATCTGCCTAGCCTTTTCCTAACTCCATTGCTGTCGGCTTCTAGTCAAACCAGATTCAGCTGGATATCTGTATTTTACGATTATCTACTTACAAACATCTATCATGTTTGGTCCTTCAAACGAATTGTCTGGTTTGATGACCTTTCTACATGTTAGAAACAAATCGGACCAATGATTTTACCATTATCCACCCTGCAGGTTCATGCAAAAAGTAGCATTATGTATAACCGAGTCCCATCAATCTTTCGTCAAAACTCATTAAAATTTTGATCGATTCAGGCAAACAAACAACTTTCTCATAATTATAAAATATTAGTTATAAAATTCTCCTGTAAATCATTGCCTAATTTTAACTCCAACAAAATAGATTACATATTGTTTAAATATCAAACAAAACAACGAAGCCGTCGACTTGATAAATGTGTTTAATATGAACACATTCGAAACACGCATAAATTACGAACACATTGTTCTACTAAATGCTAATTATTTCTACTATGAACAGTAGCCTTTTTACGTGTCGGACTAATACTTAATATGTATATGCTGATTAAATAGAGAGTTATAACCTGTCTATTTATCAAAATTACAGAAATAATATACCAGCGTTTAGTCCAAATGGTGAATTTTAGCCGGATTGGGTAAGGTGCCTGTAGGCCAGTAAGTCAGGATCATAAACAGCCTAAAATAATCCCACTGCTGGGACATAGGCTATATGAAGAGTTTATTGAATGTAAATTCATAGATGTCACATGCATTCGGGTTTTTGGTCCTAGGTAAGTCTTGTTGGAAAGAAATAATAATATAAGTTTCGGCTTCGTATAAAGTTATCACAGTCTGTGGCGGTGTTGCCATATCTTTACGGGTAATTTACGTGTGTTACGCTTAAACGAATTCTAAAAACTTACTTATCTTCACTACATAGTATAAAACAAAATCGCTTTCTCTGTCCCTATGTCCCTTTGTATGCTTAAATCTTTGAAACTACGCAACGGATTTTGATGCGGTTTTTTTAATAGATAGAGTGATTCAAGAGGAAGGTTTTTATGTATATAACATGCATAATATAATAGAGGTTGCACCCGTGCGGAGCCGGGGCGGGTCGCTAGTCCATCATAAATGCGAAAGTTTGAAGATGGCTGTTTGTTACTCTTTCACATAAAAAAACTATTAAAAGAATTGATAAAATAATTGGTACACGAATAGGCTAAAAAGGTCGGCGGAAGACGCTGGATGCAGGTCGCTCCCAACCGGTATATGTGGAGATCTAAAGGGGAGGCCTATGTTCAGCAGTGGACGTCCTACGGCTGAGATGATGATGATGAATAGGTTATAACATGATTTTTTTTTATCCCGGTATGTATTCATTGGATAATAACCGAATTCCGAAGCTATTCGATCATTAGTGAAAATGAGAAAGTAAGAAGAGTAAGAAAATGACTTTAAATATCTTGTCTACAGAATATGTAAATTATAATTTATTAAGCCTGAACTATGCTAATGACAGCATTATAGTTAACAAGTTTCTTTTCTTTTGTATTTTTTTTTTCTTTATTCTTTATCTTCACTTAATTTTTAGTAAGTACGTGGACAATGGTATGGGTTGCATGTTTGACAAATCTTAGCTTAAGTATTTTTCTGTATTTTGTAGCATGTAACTGTTTGTTGTCCCAAATAAATAAATAAATGAGTGAGAGAATCGTCTTAGCATAACTGCAGTAAGAATTTATAACGAACAACAAAAAAAACACTACTACGCTCACTTCGGTGTAACACACGCCCAATCTAAAGCTGGATCGCACGCACCAACATAAAACACTTGATACAGATTGATCAGCATTCCTCGCGAACAAAAACTGTTGTATGTATTGTATTCTTTGCTTTTATTGTTTTGTATTGTTGCAATATACGAGAGTTGAACGGCTTAAGTACTTTGCGTTGTAACCAGGAAGTGCTCCGGGGAATTATTGATGGAAAATGTTTATTGTGAGTTGGGATTTCGGGTACCGAAAACGATGTTGTGTTGAAAATCTTTCGCTGTTGTCGCTCGGCTTACATAATGGTGCTAGGAAGGTTTGAAAACCTTGCTAATGTAGCTTTTTCGTTTCAGCGAAGAAATATAATAAACCTAAGCCTAGCTTTCACCCACGTCTTTGAATATAATAGAATATATTTTATTGTACACATAAATGAATAAATAGCTTAGCATTAAAATATTTCTAATTCTATAGGTGCAAGAGCATGGGTGGTTTTAACGGAAAATATCCCCCGATGGGATGGATGGATGATTTCTGTAACCTAACATAGTCCATAGCATGAAGAACATGGTTAACAAAATCCTCGTTCCGTTCGGCCAATAGATAGACACAGTTATTTTTGAACGAATTAAATTCGTACGTAAGAGCGTTATAATAATAATAATAATAAACCCGCAGGGCAGCTTGTGGCGAGCTGTTGGGCAGTTGCGACCCACACGGACCTGATCTCCCGGGAGATTTCTCGTTCCTCATCTCTGGCTTGCCTTTATTGGCCGGTCAGAGTGAACACTGACGAGGAACAGACCTCCCACCTCTTTCTTGCCTTAATCGGCTGGCTAGAGTGGAGATTCGCAAGAGCAAACGTGCTCGGAGGAAGGAAGTATATCAGTAAGTGTTTGTAGGGATCGACCATACTTCCGGGTTCCTGGTCGATTCTGAGAACCGTGAAATACCTCTCCACTCCTCAAGCACCTCAGGATATGTTTGCCCCTTGTCGCTACGTCACCTAGTGCTAGCGATATGTTTGGGGGCCCATTTGTTGAGTGTGCGAGTCACCCCCTGCCAGCGTTTCTATGTATTTTAAACATTGATTAGGCAGGGGCCATAGTGTTTCCATAGATATATAAATAACCAGTCCACCAAACCCACCAAACGCCATAACCCAGTCTGCTGTTTCCACTTTCCGCAATAGTCTAACTCTAACCGGGGGTTGTCCTTGGATATACTGGCAAAGTGCATACAGGGATAACCTCCGGTTTGGGCCTCATTTCATTTAAATTGCGTAACGGGCCTCTGCAAGATGGCTTCGGCTCCTGGCACGCCCTTTAAAAGTCCGGGATCCCATGATCCCGAGATCTTAAAAGATATAAAAAATAATAATAATAATAAATTTATTTGTCAGAATATTGTTAAGTCGTCGTTAAGTAAATTATGCCAATGATGCACGTAATTACGTCATCAACTTATATTCTGCCCTTCGATATGCTGCTGTGGACTCGGAGCTCTCCAAGCACACCCCACATCACTTAAGGTCACCAGTTTCTCTCATCCAGCTATTACCGGCCTTTTTTGAAGATCCTCACCCTCGCCTAACCAGAGGGTGTCCAACCCTACGTTTGCCAATACATCCACTCAAGAACACGTCAAACCCGGTCATCGTTGTCATAGTCCACAAATAAAGACGCAGGGTCTGATCATACTCCACTGACTTAATAAATATGATCTGCTTCACTGCAGTGAATGTAGTCTACGATGCCTTATCGGATGATATACCACAACCCATATACCAATCATAACACCCGGCCTACATTTTGGAGCAATTTTTGGGTACAAGAAGCTTGTAAAGTTAGTTTAGTTTTATTACTTAAGTAATATTTAGTGAGATACAAATTTTCTTTATTATTTATTTATTATTTACACAATGATATATTTACATTTTTAGATATTTAAAAACAAAATCAAAAATATAAAAAATTGTAGTCCGCCGGCATCGGAAACAATGTCCAAGCTGCCGGTGGTTAGGTCCCCAAAGAGAGGAACCTCATCATCCTTATTGTTACTTTCTACATTTATAATGATATTAAGACTAAATTATAATAATAAAGAAATAAATAAAGAAGTTATTGACAAAAAATAAAGCATAAACAGACAAATATTGGGTACTAGCGGCCCGTCCCGGCTTCGCACGGGTGGAGGACCCGGTCTAAAACCCGGTCCCGATGGTCCCAAACACAACAAAAAAATAATTATCCGAATCGGTCAAGCCGTTTTCATGTTATGTCGTGACAACGGAAAATGGGTTTCATTTTTATATATATAGATATAATAAAATCATTCAGCTAGTCTCAGGTGTTTCTAGTTGAACAGTCCTATTCTAGGTAATAAAAGACAGGCTCTTACGCAATGAAAAAGGTTCTAGTTTCATAGAAAACACTCTACGTAATCAATTTAAGTGGAATATTCAAACAGATTTCGTCTTTCCAATTTATTGTGCAATTTGATAAAAATAAATTGTCCTATGTAGGCCGAAAATAATAAAATAGGCTGAAAATAAAAAAAAAAGTCGACCGTCACATTCGGGTTCGATTTCTGCACGAAACAAAAATTTGTATGATCTACATTTATTCTGCCTCGCGACGTCGAGTGGTAAAGAAATTAATTCCATAACAACTGTTGTTGGTGAAGGAAAACATCGTGAGGCAACTATTTCACATATCCTAATTTGAAAACATCGGCAGGATTGGCGCAGTGGCTAAGTGATCTGACTGCTGCACTATACGTGTCGCGGGTGCGATTCCCGCACGGAGCACAAGTTGTTGATCCGGGTCTGGGCGTGGGTGGCTGTGTTTTCAAACTCACATAGAGTTTGCAAACGCACCCACGACACATGAGAAATACCTAGTGTGGGGCAACGAAAAAAAAAACTAACAATTACCAACCCACACTGGGCCCTAATGATGGATTGCGGCCAGTCCCTGTACCATAGAGAAGCTATCTGCGTGCCAGCAGTGGAAACATCATAGACTTGTTCTAGGTAACCTATGCCAAACCTTTCGCTACTATGAGCAGGACTCGAATAATGGAACATAAGATTCGACCTCGCCGGGCCAGGACTGCGATAGCCTAGTTAGCAAAGACTTTTTTTTTTTTGCGTGTTAAAATCGTCAAATGAGTCCTCCCACCCCGGGCAGGGCGGGAGGGACTTTCAGACTTGTACTGACTAAAATCCACGGTGTCCCTCAATAGCCCTTTATGTTCCCGTGTTTGTTTTGTGTTTTGGGTCACGGTGATGGAAATAAGTCCCGCGACCATTAGCAAATAGTTTGGGAGAATTATCCAGACTGACGCAAGTTCGAGGCCGGTTCGCAGTCGAATTTTTCTCTCCCCAAAAAAGCTTTACGAACTAGCTAACGAGTTAAACCGTATAAAATAATTTAAATATATTGTTACAAAAATACCTTTTAATTGAAAACCCTTGTGTCCTATGAAACCCGTGTTTTTCCGTTCCATTTTAATATCCGTTCATTTCATTATGTATTCTGTGTGTGGAGCGCACAGCACATGTCTGGCAGCGTCCTCCGATATTTTGGCGCCAAGCATCGGATTTATTCAATATGGCGGCCATCGAACTACGTGTTTGTGGAGGGAAAATATCTTTATTAAAGTTACCAGGGATAATATCATGTTGCCTTCGTCGTAACCTTTTTTTTCTCGTTAGTTGTTTTGTGTAGTACAATATAGCAAGAATTTTTGGCATGTTGTTGTTTCAAACTTTAAAAAAAGTCTTCACGACTCGGAGTTATACATTTCATTGTAATTAAAATACCATTCAGTTATTCAAAAAGCTACAGTCTTGCAAGAAACTGTTGTTGAAACCCAACAGTTGTGTTGTTGAAGTAATTTCATTGTAACGACATAAGGTCAGATACTTTAGCACTCTTGTCAACGAAAGTAAACTTAAATAATAATAATCTCTTCAGGAAAAAATCCCTGGCCAAGTGTCTAGTAAAATTGTTTTATTCCTTTACATTGCCAAAAACATTATTTATGATAAACAAGAAAGGGAGATAGTCCTATGCCTAATTTTTTTCGCGAAAAAAAATTATATTATAAGAGTGCTAAAGTATCTGACCTTATGTCGTTACAATGAAATTACTGTTGGGTTCCACTGATAAAGCAACTTTAGAAAGACTAAAGCCTTTGGATGACTGAATATAATGTCATTCTGTGTTATTTTGTTTAATTATATTTTTAAAAGTAGCTACTTATAATAAGTTCAGCTACGGCAAGCAATTCTGCTTGTGCGTGTAACTATAAAACGAATATCAAATGAATTGCTAATGATATTACTGAAAATTCACGAAGTCTATCACGTTTAGAAGAAAATCTTATAGAAACCGTTTTAGACTTGCAGATCATTGATAGTTATATTGAGAATCGTTGATAAAAGAAACAATAAATTCGAAAACGACGAAGCTACAAAATACTCGATGGTAAAAATAAATAAATCTCTTCTGAAACCTCAATACTCAATCATTAATGAACACAAAAGCCTGGACGAGTACATTCACGTCATGTTGTTAATGTAAGCCACAGAAATAATTACCGGTAGGTATTGTTAATGAGAAGCGAGCCATTAATAGTGACGATGTAAAATGCACAGCTTTAATGTTCTCTCGCTCTTTGAGGCCGCCGTGAGGCCGCGCTGTATTGAATATCTGTTGACAGGACGCCATATTGGATTGAAATTCAAAATGGAGGTTTACTGTGCAGTTTATTTTACTTAAAATGTTTTTAATTAAAGTTGATTTTTACATGTACCTATTTATTATTTAAAGGATTTTTTTATGATTATGTATTGAATTTAAGGTTTCAAAGAACTTACACCACTCTTTTGTAAACCGATGTTGAAAACAGAGCTGTACGTAATGCATTGTACACTAAAACTTCTATCCCACATAGCGATTTATCTCTGCGAATGCGTACTTGTCGCGAGTATTCGCTGTATACAGGGTAAATTTTTCAACTGGGCGTGGAGGGCTACTTTCGAAACTATGAGGAATATCGAAAAACGTTGAAAGGAGTCTCGAGGCCGATTTTGACGAAAACTAAAACTGCATCATTGGATTTTAGAAAAATCAAAAAGCCTGGTCAGGAATCGAACCCGCTGATTTTGGAAAAAAAATCACACCCTGTATTATTATACCGTTCGATAGTGTTGCTAATAAGGATCAAATTCTGGGAAGTAATCATACACGGCAAACTTAGGGAAAAGGTATAATTACAAAAAAACTAATTAATCTTCAAGGCAAAGACTGTATACGAAACTTAGGTTACCGTTCCTTCTTTAAAATTATGCTATTTTTAGTTCAACTCAATAATGTCGTATTGCTTAGTACAGTGGGATAGTGAAACGTCAAATCCAGTGAGACATTGAAAACAATGAAATTTTATAATTTCTAATAAATTATGGTTCAGTAGATGTAAAATAACGTGGAAAAATAGCAATTTCATAAAAATCTGCCATTTCCGTAAGTTTGCCGTATGTGATTATTTCCCAGAATTTGATCCTTATTAGCAACACTATCGAATGATGTAATAATACAGGATGTGATTTTTTTTCCAAAATCAGTGGGTTCGATTCCTGGCCAGGATTTTTGATATTTCTAAAATCCAATGATGCAGTTTTAATTTTCGTCAAAATCGGCCTCGAGACTCCTTTCAACGTTTTTCGATATTCCTCATAGTTTCGAAAGTAGCCATCCCCGCACAGTTGAGTATTCGTAGCAAATAGTTGCATGTGTGACCTAAGCTTGAGATCTTGTTAATTAAGTTATTGGTGCAACCACAAAATCTAGGTTTGTGCACAAAATGGAAATAATAGACTCAATGCATGAATGCACTATACTTACTAATAGGTAAACCTTCGCCTAACTCTTCGTTAATAGGTTAGAAATTGGAGTTTTGTTTCGATAATATTCAGTACTACGTGGACTATTGCCTCATTTGAACACCAGTCATTGCTCTTTTTCATTTAAATTCCTTACAAATTACGTAGTAATACTTTCATGCTATAACGATAAAATACGGACATGGCCTCTTGCCATGTCAGCATAATGTCGGAGCGCCCTTAAAGGGCAAAAACCTGCTATTGAAGGACTCCGTGGATTTTTGTCAGTAAAAGTCTGACAGTAGGTACCTCTCTCCCTGACCTGTGCGGGAGGACTCATTTGATGATTTTACCACGATAAAAGAAAAAAAGACTTCTGGCCTAAAAAATTGACAAAAATAATAATAATTCACTATTATTTAGTTTTAAAACGGGATATTTACCATAACAGAACAAAATCGTGTAGTGAGTGAGACGAGTGACAATAACAGTGGTGTCGAACGCAAAAAACGAACGAGAAGGAGGGTAGACCGATTTGTCTGCTCATAAACATCCACTCGCAATATCTTCAGTTCATCCGTGATCATGGCGCTTGCAACCGTGCCGAAATATTGGAAACTCAAAACAAATAATAAACATGGTAAATATCGCGTTTTAAAACTAAATAATAGTTATAGTGACCATGACAGCCTAAAAACTTAAAACATTTCACTTTATTAGCTCCGTACCTAGCTAACAAATAGTGTGCTCGGAGCCTCGTGCGACACATTTATCAACAAAAGACAGCCGTGCTGAAATATAGCCCGCTTAGTAACATGCTGGATGTAGCGGCGGCGAGTATATCAAACTAGTTGATTTGTTGCCTGGAACGCGGATGGTGTCGAGGTGAGGTGGTGAAATGGTCACTTGTCGTCGGGATTTCGACACTAGTGTTCTGTTGTGTGTTTTGTGTACATGAAAACGCATTTGCCTAATAAAAATATTTAATAAGCCTATACCTATAATACATGCGTGAAACAACCAGACCAAAGTAAAAACAACTAACCTTTTTTAGAGGTATTCCACTTAGGGCACCCGCTGACAATGGCACCTGAGCTACTAGTACCTTATCTATTCGACATAAGGCTCTTGTCAAAATTTTTCGCAGGTGCCAGGTGCCCTAAGTGGAATACCTCTTTTTTTATCGTGGTTACCTAAATCATCAAATCGTCCCACCCTATTACTGTCAGACTCGTACTGACTAAAATCCAAGATGTCCTTCAATAGCCCTTTACGTTCCGGGGTCACGGTAATTCATAAGCCTCGCGACCGAAACAACCAGACCTGGAATAATTATCTGTTAGACAAAATTTAAATTGTTCAGTGCGGAAATCGAATCCGTAAGACTATAGCCAGCCACTGCGCTGAGGCTACGACTATCAATGAAACTCGGGTACTATTCACTAGTGGTTGCAATCCGAGTGAACGATGTCATAATATTCCAAAATTGTCAACTTATTCAACGCTGGAATTCGAAACAGCAGTAATCGGCATTAAAGTATATCGCTTATACCATTACGCTATTCAGTCAGTAGAGACTACATAGGTACGGAGGTCATCAAGCTATTCATAGTGGTGCGAGAGCCGGCTGCAGAAGTACCTACGTCATCGGCTACCCCAATGGGCTATATTTAGATCGTTAACCGACACTTAAACACGTAAAAAAAATCAGGTCTGCCAGAGTCGATCCTGCCGGGTCATAGAAATAATCGGTATTTTTTGACATAATTTTTTAAGAAAAACTACGTCATAAGATACCCGAATGAAAGTGCTGGCAGCAGTTAACCATTGATTAGTTATGTAAAAAAAAGTTGGTCTGCCATTGCGCAGCCTGCCGGAAGTACTTGGCAGACCCCTAAATATATGCCCTTCTGACTCACTAAACCTACCTCATCGAGTACCCGGATGGAACCAACGCTAAATAATAGCCAAGATGCCCCTGATAGTGGATCAAAAGGTCTGCCAGGTCTAAGCCTGCCGGAACTTAGTGTTCAAAGCATTTGAAGTTGATAGGGAGCGTAATTTCACCTGAAGTCAAAATAACATTTAACATTTAAAATGACATTTTTTATCATTGTTTTGTTTCTAAAGTTATACAAATTCATGAATATTAAATAGTTTTTATCGAAACATTAAATAAAAAAACACGTGTAGAGATAAAAGATGTAAATTCAAAATTTAGCAATAATCACTACGAGTTCAATAACATGCTTACAATTTATATACATACTATATACATACAACTGTCAAAACTTAGTTTAAGTTGGCATTAGAATTGGGCGGCGAGTAAAGGGCAACTCGCCGCCCAACCATGGACCATGCCCGGGTCGACGGCGCGTCGTGTTCCACGCGCGCCTCAAAGAGCGTCAGCATAATGACGAGGCCTCCTCTCAGAGGGCTAAAGCCTGCCGGGGTCGCGGGTCTTATACCATCACCGTGACCCCGGAACATAAAGGGCTTTTGAAGGACACCGTGGATTTTAGTCAGTACAAGTCTGACAGTCCCTCCCGCCCTGCCCGGGGTGGGAGCCCTCATTTGATGATTTTACCACGTAAAAAAAAAAAAGTTGGCATTAGAATTACCTGAATTCTGTATACCTATTTGTAAGTTTAGGGAACTAAGTAGGCTTTCGAGTGGAGAACCTGTTATTGAGTAAATCAAGTCAACGCCTAATTAACTTGACCACCACCAGGATCTCTCCCATCATCTGAGCCGTAGGACGTCCACTGCTGAACATAGGTCTCCCCTTTAGATTTCCACATATACTGGTTGGAAGCGACCTGCATCCAGCGTTCTCCGGCGAACTTTATAAGGTCGTCTATCTATCTTGTTGGTGGAAGTCCTACGCTGCGCTTGCTAGTCCGTGGTCTCCTCTCTAGTGCTTTTCGACCCAATCGCCATCCATTGATCATCTTCTCTGCGAGAAATATGGCCTGCTCATTGCCACTTCAGCTTGCTAATCCGGGGGGCTATATTATATGTTGTTGTGGGCTATATTTGAGCGACGTTGAGCTTTGAGATGAGGCCGATAGTGAAAGGCCACGTTTCGGTGCCATAAGTCATCACTAAAACATATTGGTTCAAGACTTCTGTCTTGAGGCACTGAGGTATGTGTGTTATCACCTTTTTTGAAGAACAGCACCACCTCACCAATGCTCCATGCTTCAGCCGTTTGCCATCGAACAGGACGGTGTTAAACAGTTCTGGAGGACTTTAGGTACCGGTTTTCCACCCGCTCTCAGAAGCTCTGAATTGATATACGGTGACGGCAGTGGCGGATTAAACGTTGAGAGCGCTGTAGGCAAACATCTCATCGGCGCCCCTATATTAAAATTAACTCGTAGATACAATAGTTTGACCAAAACCGATGCACCTTAGGAAAACGCGGTGAGATGAAGGCCAAGAAAAAAAGAGCATCAGTTTACTTGAGATCGATATCTGCCGAACAGGTTTTACGAATTCACATATTTTTTTTATCGTGCTAAAATCATCAAATGAGTCCTCCCACCCCGGGTAGGGAGGGAGGGACTGTCAGACTTGTTCTGACTAAAATCCACTCTATCCTTCAATAGCCCTTCCTGTTCCTTCCGGGGTCACGGTAATGGAAATAAGTCCCGCGACCCCGGCAGGCTTTGGGCCTCTGAGAGGGGGCCCCGTCATTTTTGCTGATGCTCTTTGAGGCGCGCGTGGAACACGACGCACCGTTGACCCGGGCATGGTCTATGGTCGGATAGCCCTCTACTTCGTGTCCGCATACCCGCGCCTACGGTGGCCGGCGGTTGTCTGCCAACGTCCGACGCCGTGGGCGTCTACCACTGCGGTTGGGGGGGAGGGAGGACGCTGTCCTCGCCCTCTCGCGGCTCGTCTCCTCCTTCACGAGCATTACTGCTTCGCAGAAGGAGGCGGCCGATTCCCACTCCGTCTTGCCCCGCAGCATGGCCTCGACCAATGCCAGGCGCGAGAGATCTCCGCATATCGCCTCCGTGAGGAAACGTCGGTGCTCTGCCCAAGCTGGGCAGTCTTGCACCTTATGCTCTACTGTGTCCTCCGGGCGTTGTTCACAGTGGTGACACCCAGGCGTATCCTCCCTCCCTATGTCCCATAGGGAGACAGGGACTGCACAGGGGCTGCTGCTGCAGGGTCTCCCTGTGTCCTATCCGACACAGGTAGCTCCCGAAACTTCCGTGTCGAGGGGAAAAGGACACCGCCGAGATTGCGGCGTGCCCGAACCTCGGTTGCGACAGTCGCTGTCTTCATACCGCCCTGAGATCGCGCCGGACCTCTTCCCGCCGCACCTTAACTTGTCGGGGTAGCGGGAATTTTCCCCGGCGCTGCGCCTCCACGCGCCACTCATAGACGCGCTGGAGGGCAGTCGCCTCCAGATCCCAGGGCAGCAATCCGGCTAGGTGGTTGGCCGATTCGCCGGCGATCGTGCGGTATCCCCGGATCATCCGGATAGCCATGACCTTCTGGCATGCGACCAGCTTCGCTGGTCGCGTCCGAATGCTCTGGGCCCGTGCTAGGGCCCCGTAGAGGGCCAACGAATTCGGTTTACAATATTTTAAAGCCTTAGGTAAGACTGGCATGTAAAGTCGAAAATTATGAAATTCCTTACATGATTATATCTGGCTTTACACGCCGCTATTATCCCCGCAATTTTAAAAACAGGAACGGCTGAATCAGATATCATGTACCATCGACAAAGTTGTTTGTAGGCATGTAATTGTAAGCATGTTATTGAACTCGTAGTGGTTATTGCTAAATTTTGAATTTACATCTTTTATCTCTACACGTGTTTTTTTATTTAATGTTTCGATAAAAAATATTTAATATTCATGAATTTGTATAACTTTAGAAACAAAACAATGATAAAAAATGTTATTTTAAATGTTAAATGTTATTTTTACTTCAGGTGAAATTACGCTCCCTATCAACTTCAAATGCTTTGAACACTAAGTTCCGGCAGGCTTAGTAGCCTGGGCAATGAATGATTCTGGTTGGAAAAGTTGAAAGCAGAAAATCTGACTTTTGAACTTTGTTTGGACTAGTTAGAAGATAAACATGTTAAAAGTCCTGACCCCTCCGAGGTGAGCCCGAGGGAGGGGGGGGCAAAGAAGGTCCCGTTTTTTGGTTTTTTGCTTACATCTCGAAAACAATGCGTCGTATCAAATTTTGTTGTACTACATAATAAAACCTCATTAAATTTTCTATAACTTTGTTGTTCACACTTTTTATCTATCTCCAATATTTGCATAGCTGTGAGCTCCGAAAAATGACCAATCTTGAAAAATGTGTTAAATTATCTGTCTCGTTCTTTGTTTTCTTATTTATATCTTGAAAACGGTGCGTCGCATGAAATTTAGTTGTACTAGAGAATGAAACCTGATAAAATTCTCTACAATATGTCTTTCACATTTTTATCTATCTTTAATCGCCTAGCTATGAGACTCGGAAAAAGGATGGATTTTTGAAAATACACTCACAGACATATTTAACCGCCATCTGTATCTTTCATCACCCTGTTTGTTTTTGTTAACTATTGCTTAATGACTGTTTTATTTTATGTCAATTCGATTACTTTGGCAATCAATTAAACACTAATACCCATTATTCGTTAGCTTAATGTGTGTCACCGAAGGGTTTTTGGAATTTAGTAGTTTTTTGACATTGTTGCCGTTGCGTTAACGTGTTAACATTTGTTGTTTTTTTCTGCCATAGTGTGTTATTGTTTAATTCAGTTTTTAAAGTTCATTTCCTGTTTTTGACATAAAAAAATTCCATTCGATGCAACTGGTGCAGCTAGGGCAGTGGTTTTAGCTGATGCCGGGTACAGCCAACGTCGCATCGCCGGTACGCTCGGTGTACCTCGAACCACGGTACGGGATGCCATCAGACGATTTCGGGAGACTAGCTCCTACACCCGGAAGCCTGGTTAAGGCCAACATCGATGCAATTCAACCCGAGAAGATCGATTCGAGATGACCGTTTCGTTGTCAGCAACGTGTTGAAAAATCGCATTTAGGTTGCTATCGAAGCTCGTACCCGTCTCTTTAAGGTGAGAAATGTCAGTGTGAGTAAAAGTACGGTTAGAAGAAGACTGTCAGAAAAGAGTATGAAGGCTTTTCGTCCAGCTCATGATCCACAACTGCTCCCACAACACGGTAGAGCTAGACTTACTTTTGCGCGAGAATATGCTGACTGGACAATGGATGAATGGAAGGACATAATGGTCTCAGATGAGAGCAGAATAGCCTCAAGAGGTCCAGGTGGACAACAGTATGTCTACAGATGCCTAAACGAAAGGTTTGCTCCATGCGTTATAACCGAAACAGTGGGTTAACAGGAAGGGTCCATAATGGTTTGAGGAGGCATCTCTTACGAGGCTCGTACCGATCTTGTTGTGTTCGATAGAGGCAGTGTGAATGCCTAAAGATACGTGTAGGAAGTTCTTCAAGACCATGCCATGCCTTTTGCACCATTCGTTGGTTTCACCTTCAGATTAATGCATGACAATGCATGTTGTCATAGCGCTAGATCAGTCTCTCAGTACCTTAATGAAGTCGGGATTCAAGTTTTACCATTGCTAGCACGCAGTTCCGATCATAAACCGATTGAGCACATTAGGGACAACCTAAAAAGACGTCTCTGACCAAGAGTAGCAGCCCCTACGCCCTGGAAGAGCACAAGACGGCTGCGGTAGAGGGGTGGTACAATATCCCTCAGTCAGATATCCAAGACATCACGGATGGATTGCCAAACCAGCTTCAAGAAGTCATTAAAGCCTGCGGCGTCAATACCCATTGTTAATTGTCTTTATTGTTTTAATTGCGATCACTTTTTTTGAAAATATTGAACCTTGACATTTTTTTTCCGAAGTTTTTAAAAAATCGATTAACGCTTTTTTCGAGTCTCATAGCTAGGCAATTGAAGATAGATAAAAAATGTGAAAGATATATTGTAGAGATTTTTATCAGGTTTTATTCTCTAGTACAACTAAATTTCATGCGACGCACCGTTTTCAAGATATAAACAAGAAAACAAAGTACGAGACAGATAATTTAACACATTTTTGAAGATTGGTCATTTTTCGGAGCTCACAGCTATGCAAATATTGGAGATAGTAAAAAAGTGTGAACAACAAAGTTGTAGAAAATTTTATGAGGTTTTATTATGTAGTACAACAAAATTTGATACGACGCATTGTTTTCGAGATATAAGCAAAAAACCAAAAAATGGGACCTTCTTTGCCCCCCCCTCCCTCGGGCTCACCTCGGAGGGGTCAGGACTTTTAATATGTTTATCTTCTAACAAGTCCAAACAAAGTTCATAAGTCAGATTTTCTGCTTTCAACTTTTCCAACCACACACCCGTTTTGAGCACTCATTTACCAGACTATAGACCTGGCAGACCTTTTGATCCACTATCAGGGGCATCTTGGCTATTATTTAGCGTTGGTTCCATCCGGGTACTCGATGAGGTAGGTTTAGTGAGTCAGAAGGGCATATATTTAGGGGTCTGCCAAGTACTTCCGGCAGGCTGCGCAATGGCAGACCAACTTTTTTTTACATAACTAATCAATGGTTAACTGCTGCCAGCACTTTCATTCGGGTATCTTATGACGTAGTTTTTATTAAAAAATTATGTCAAAAAATATCGATTATTTCTATGACCCGGCAGGATTGGCTCTGGCAGACCTGATTTTTTTTACGTGTTTAAGTGTCGGTTAACGATCTAAATATAGCCCATTGGGGTAGCCGATGACGTAGGTACTTCTGCAGCCGGCTCTCGCTCTATAGACATTAGTGCGGACAATCGGTCAGCACTCAAATCGGAGCTCGAGCTCAGCTCCTATTCCATACACGTTAGGGTTTGCATGATGGTTTTGACTTTACATGCATAACCGACAGGCACGACCTAGCGTGTATGTGTTAAAACTGTACAGTTATCAGTGCATATATAGCTTCCGTGCGGTTGGTTATGCATGCATGGTTAAAACCATCATGCAAATCCTTTATGGCCTCCATTATATGAGAAACCGGACTTAGAACTCCAAAGGACTTGGCTAAGTTATTCATGTCTATTCCGGAATTAACTTCTCGAGTAGTACCTAGTTGATATGAGTTTTGTCTTGACAACTTATCACATCAAGAAGTATACGAAATGGTTCGAAGCGTCATTTATGGCAATTTTATTATGTGTCATAAACATTTATGAAACGTGTTTATGACTACTTATCTGCTCACTTTCTTTCCCCTATAAGGGGGAACTTGTGACATGATGTGACCCAATTTCTCGGTGACCTTGAAAAGTGACATTATTGTAATAATGTCTTTTTGTATATCGAACGTAATTTTATACAAGCAAGTCCTTGTCTTTAATAAAGAGCTTATTTAAATTGTAAATGTTTGTTTTTCTGGATAGTTTAAAATCGGTCTAATTTCGCAGTCACACTATTTTTCGAAAATGTTCTTTGACAAGTTTCACTAAAATCTTGAGAACTGAAGGTCTTACCACAAGATTCCCGTATTTTACCTTACACTTACAGCGTACTTGAAGTATGTACAGAGTTGATTTTATGAAAAATTAAAAAGCGCCTCTAGTGAACGAACGAGGAACTAACATTTTCCTCAAAAATTAACGTCACTCGCATTGTATGGATCGGAATGCTGGGCTGTGAAAAAGATGGATGAGAAACGATTGCATGTTGCAGAGATGAGAATGTTGAGATGGATGTGTGGAGTGACAAGAATGGATAAAGTAAGGAATACGTTTATAAGAGGAAGTTTGAAGTAGCACCTGTTACAGAAAAAATGAAAGGAATTAGTCGTCTGTCTTGGTATGGACATGTGATGAGGAGGGATGAGACTCATGTGGCTAAGAGAATGATGAGTATGAATGTTGATGGATGGCGAGGAAGGGGAAGGCCAAAGAAAAGATGGATGGATTGTGTAAGGGATGATATGAATGAAAAAGGAGTAAATGATTCGGTGACGTCTGATAGGGGAGAATGGAAGAAGAAAACGTGTTGCGCCGACCACAAGTAAAATGGGATAAGGGCAGGAAGATGATGATGACTTCAAGTTTATTTAATGTCACAAATGAATCTGACGTACGCATTCTTAACACAAAACGTTCCAAAAATATTGCATACTTACCTACGCTTTCCATACAAAACTTAACATAATTAATGACTACAGTTCCGTAATTATAAACAAACAAAAGACACTCGACTGCTCTCTAAAGGGAGGCACTTAAAACATTTAAAAGATAAATCGCGCCACCACCAGTGCTGTGAGTGTCAAAAACGGTTCGTCAGAAGCAGCCATTAATTTGAGAGAGGAACAATGTGGCGTTTAATGGCTCGTGAGCTGTCAGGTAACGCGTATACATTTTTTGGAATTTATTTTTTCGTTTTTCACGTGCAGGGTTGATTGAATTATTTACACCATTTTAAATCGGGAGTGCCGAAGTATGCACGCTTGAGCACGTATTTCGAGGCTCAACTTTTACATTCGTGTATGATGAAATTTTAAAATGGACTAGTTTAAGACCGCGATGTTGGTCTATTATTGCCAGGAATAAAACCTGCAAGCAATATTCTATGTGTAAGGTAGCATCCGATGGAAGAACCATCCGGTTCGACCGGAGAGGGGTAATGGACAAAAAAGGGCGATGGACCAACGTCAACTTGCAAACTCCGTGTAAAAACCTGAGTATTTCTTATAGAAAAACCCAATAGCACTTTTTTAAACACCAGGGACTCGACCCGCCAGCTGTCATACAGTGTTTAAAACTCTTAGTCGGATTTCCACAATTGTTTGTTCATTTTTATATTACATTGAATTTAATCAAACAAAGACTAATTGTGTTTCATTTGTATTTAAATTAAATAGCAATATTTAAATGCTGTTTATATTATAAATTAAAAATTAATTGTTATCGCACGCACTACTTCTGGTTGTACCATCACATTTAAATAAAAAATATTAATCTATGCTGTGTCCGGTAAAACATCCTTGTGGTGGGGAGTAGTGCGCACGATCGTCAGTCAGTCGACGTCGAACAGTTGAAGTGAACGCAAGTGTGAAGTAATTTTGTAATTCGTTTAAAACGTCATAAATATTGTGAGTGATAAGTGGACAGTTTGATTTAATTTCCCCTAAACTTTAAGACTAATAATGGCAGTAATAATGACTAGTAATGGCAGGTAAAATTTATAATAAATTACCAGATGAAATTAAAAATGAAGAAAAATATAACATCTTTATAAATAAATTAAAACAATTTCTAATACGTAAATGTTATTATAATGTACAAGAATATTTAAATGATAAATTTAATACATAAACAACTATACCAAAAAAGAAAAACGCAATAATAATTTATAATCCCAATGATAATACATGTATAATTTAAATAAATATTATTATATTAATCCAATTATTGAGTAGTAAAAGTTATATTGTATTCAATTAGTTATAAGCCCACCTACCTACAAAAAATAAAATAAAAACAAGAGTAGATCAAAAATTGTAAAGAAATATTTAAAATAGCCCTCCTCCTAATTTTTATATTGTTATGCCCGACAGGGCCCACAATGCTCCTAAACTAATGTATATATATATATCCTTATGTACCCTACCACCTAAGTTCACATTGTGGAATGCAATAAATGTATTGAGTATTGACTTGCGACCATAAGACCAACGGGGCTTGAACTTGCACAGTAGTGGCCTACCATAACGTCTTAAAACGTGAATAGTTCCGCACAAAGAACGAGATGACGCTAGACAACTTGCATAGCTCTGTCTCTTTCCCACTGCCTAAACTAAATCACGTTAAGAGCTCGCGGTAAGGCCCTAGTTCGTGAAAGTAATCGATACAAGAATTTGTTTGTTCTTCATTTTCCAGAGAGAGCTAAACGCTGTGGACTTCAAGGTGTCAGCAGATCTGAAGTTTGTGCTGCTGATCTCTGACGTCAGGCCCGGGTGGAGACACGCGCGGCTTGCGCGGTACCACGTGTATGACGTCATCAACAGGTCAGTACCACCACCCTATAACTTTTACAGAAGGTCCAAGACCGATGGTGGATGTGGTTATCACTTGGAAGAAATTGTTGACTTCATCCGTATGATCTAAGATCCAAATCTATATAGTGAAGTTAGACTCGGCTTAGCCGTAGCTTAGTCATATTTCAACCTAATAACCCGTTATTTATTTTAAATTACGATCCACTTTAATAATTATGCAAATGTAAACGAAACGATCTGTATTCTTTAATAGATTTTTAACTTTATGCCTGGAGGTAAAGCTAATAGTAAAGTTCAAAATAAGTAACTTACATTCTTTTGAGCATTAGACCTAAAGACTGTATTCTTTTATCGTTTGACATTTGTTTAGGGGGATTATTGTGTTGAAATTCAATTTTATCCATCAATTTCTCATTCAAATGCCCTACTTTCAGAAATAAGATCCCCGTGTCCCCAATTGAGGACGACAGATCAGCGCCGCTGATCCAGTACGCGGAGTGGTCTCCGGTGGGAGCCACCCTCGTGTTCGTGCACGACAACGACATCTACTACAAGCCCAAGGTGTTCAAGACGCTGGTCTGCAGGATTACTAATAATGGTGAGTTTAATTTCATTAAAAAGAGGGAGACAGAGAAAAATCGATTGATTGTAACGATAGAGAAAATTGGATGAGGGCAATAGATGAGTCATTACTGTCAGATAAGGATCAAGGAGATAGCCTAAAATGATTTTCTTTAAATAAAATGTTGTGGTACTAGGAATAATTTCTTTATAGCGTTCACAATCATTTAGACTCATATACACAAACAGTCAAACCCAGAACCATGTCCTGTTCCTGAAATGTGGAGGCTACACACGATAGGCGTTGACATCTGTACCTCCGTTAAACACTTTGTCAGACTTTTGAATTATCCGCAACGATGATCAACGATCTACAATTTAATTTTTGATGTTGCTCAAACCTTCCACTATTTTTCCAGGAATCCCAGGTGTAATCTTCAACGGCGTGCCAGACTTTCTGTACGAGACAGAAGTCTTGCGGCTGGACAAGGCGCTGTGGTTCAGTCCTGATGGGCAGACCCTCATGTACATGACGTACAATGACTCACTCGTCCAGTCCCACAAGTATCCGTGGTACGGGCTCGATCTGCAGGAACCACCTGCGTATCCCACCATAAGGGCTTTGAGGTATCCTAAGGTGAGCATTTTATTTATTTAGTTTTTTATTCCACTGCAGTCCATAAATTGTAAGCAATTTGGAAATACATAGTCTATTTAATGCCTTGATCACAAGTTTCGAGCAGTAGTCGGTTGGTATAAACATAATAAGACCAAGCACTCAACTCTATGTTTATACTTACCGAGTACCCGACCGAAAGCACTGCCTTGCCCGACTCGCAAACGGTTCGCAGTTCGGGTAAAATCTGAATGTCAATATTATACAATGGAGCAACAGCCAATTTGCCCTCCACAGCCAGGGTAATACGATACACCTTGGGAAGGCTGGTTTTCAGACTTTCAAAACTTTTCAGATCTAAGACAGCCAAAGGCTTTACACGCTTTTAGACACACTGAGGAAATTGTAGACCCATAACGACCAATCTCGGCAAATGCAGCTTGACCTATTAAAGGCTAACCTCCTAATATAATCTGGTATTCTATAATATTTTTTCAGGTAAACACCAACAACCCAGTGGTGACGGTGAACGTGGTGAGCGTGAAGACTCCCAAGTACCTGTTCTCACATGCCATACAGTTCAACTCACAAGTCGATGACAGTACGTATCATTTTGTAGCTTTGTGCCACTGTGTCTGGTAATCTACTCTCCAACTCTGAAAGTCCGAAAGATAGCAAGACCGACTGTCCGTTAAAAGTATTTACGATCCTAACACATATCCACAGTTTTTAGGAAACGCTAAAACTCGACTTATTTTGATGGCTTGACAGTTGCCCAACTTTTGAACTCGACTTAACGATGACTTGTGGACCGTTATTAAAACGGAGCATGAGTCGCCCGTAATTTTGGTTTTGGGCTTAGAGATTGGAGCCATTTTGGATGAGATAAGATGGTCTACCACACTGACATTTATTGAGGTTGGAGGCGTGATTGTGTGGTTCTTGTGCAGGCTGGTACGTCCGGTGGACGGGCTGGACGTCAGAAAAGCAGCTAGCAGTGCTACTACTCAACAGGCCGCAGAATGTTTCCATCATCAGCATCTGCAGCGCTGTGCATTACAACTGTCAGGATGTAAGTAAAATTCTTGCCAATAACCCTGGGTGAACTGGTGGCCCACCATAACGTCACAAAGCAATAGTAATTCGAGTGGAAAAGAGGTAGAGCGAGGTGGCATTAGACTATTTGGATAGCTCTCTCTTTCCTATACTGGAATTTCTCTTGCTTTAAGAGGTTGTGGTAGGCCATCAGAACGTTTTTAACTGACTTCGAAAAAGAAGGTGACCATTTTAAACATGTTGAAAGTGAAACACTATTATCTCTGCCTAATGTTATCCATAGTCTTTTGCTGTCTTCAAGTCAGTCAAGACGTGTAGTCATTGCACGATACTGACATACCTGAATAAAACAACTGACTTTCCCTAATATTATGTTCAGTGCAATGAAAATTTTCTCCTAAACCACAGATATACCGCGACGAGTCCGACGGCTCCCGCTGGTCGGGGCTCGGCTCGGAGCCAGTTGAAGATGACTGCGGCTGGTGCGGCGGGATGGCGCTCGTGGGATCCAAATCCACCATCTACACCACCATGCCCGTGGTGGACCTGCCGCCTGGAGGAGCTGGGGGCTGGTGGAGACATGCAGTCAGAATCACGTCAGATTCGAAAACCACGCTGACGTTAGGGAGTTACGAGATCACGCAGTTGATGGGGTGGGATGAACGGAGGAGGTTCTTGTGAGTAGACTGATCTTTTGTTCTGCCTTACAATTTGCTACCCGTAAATATTACAACAGTCGCAACTGCAGTTAGTACAGCTTCAGAGAAAACTAAACCCTGTTGTTGTGTTTTTATTTATTGGACAATCCACCACCGCACTATTCCCAAACCATTGCAACTTCTAGAAGCCAGAATGAAACTTATCCCAGTCGTAAACGTTTTTTTTTATGTCTATTGGCTTTGTTTTGTTGCAGGATTTAGCATAGAACAACTTCTATTTGCCCCTTTCAAAGTAGGCATAAATCTTAATCACATCAAAATAATTATTATGTTCCTCGTCAGATACGTGATCGGTACAGTCCCCGAGAAGGCAGGTGAGCGTCACCTGTACCGTGTGAAGGTCCCGGCGGACCCCGCCAGCTGGCCGGACCCGCCGGTCTGTCTCACGTGCCCCGGAGCGGACCTCGTGCCGCCTGACGCTACTGCTGAGGCCGTTAGTGATGACCCGGTGAGTGGGATACTGTCTGCAGAGCTCCATTTCTTGAAATCCAGATCGGATATCACAATGAATATAAGCTCTCACGTCTTGTCACCACTTTGCTACAGAAAACCAACATTGCTATTCTCTATAAAGACAGCCTTGTGTCAGAGTCCGGCTGCAGCACTCGCGCCACGCTGGAACTAAAATTTATGTTTGATATTTAGTTCTAAGCTACTGATAGCAACACTAGCGCTCACCACTCTTCCTACACAATTTAATAATAATAATAATATTCCACAACTATCACACAACGCCATCTTTTCCCAAGCTAAGCAGAGCTTGTGTTATAGGTACTAGACAACTGATAAACATACTTATATATTTCTAAATACATACATATTATAGATAAATTACACCCAGACACAGAACAAATGATCACACAAACATTTGTCCTGGGTGGAAATCGAACCCACAACCCCCGGCATAGCAGTCAGGGTCACTAACCACTAGACCAACAGGCCAGTCAATTGGATGATCTCCAAGCCGCTTTGTAGAGTCCAGCGATGAGATTTTTAATAGCAAAACTGGGCTCATTTCCTATCTCACACAAGCCTAACAGATTCCGGAGTAATTTCGTTATTTTCTTCTTATTCAAAAATTTATGATCTCCAGGAGTTCGAGAACGCAACGTCCTCGCTGCCCGCGTGGCCAACGTCGACCGTGCTACCTCACATCGCAGATGAGAACGACTCACTACCCACCGAGTGCCTCTACAACCGTGTCATGTTCAGCAAAAACTTCTCTTATTATGTACAGGTAATATAAAGTTTTTCATGTTCATATTTTACAGGTAAACTCAGCCTTGCACTACTATTTCCAACGTATTATGTATTTTTCAAGACTTTTTTAAAACATTGAACGAACTATAGAAAGCAAGTCATTATGATGCCAGTGATCTTAAAGCTACACTAACCACGATCTGCTCACGTCAAGATAACCATAAACTTACGAAGGACCTCCTGCCTCTTGCTATTCACAATATACCCCTAGCCCACCGACACATCTCCCTAGTGGAACCCCAGTGGCCTACATGTCATGAAAACTAAATTAAATGAAAATTAACCCGTCCACAAAAGTTGCTGTGAGTCAACGGATTGTTGGTCAGTCAGATTGGATGAAGAGGACAGGACGTTGTGACATAATTTTAGAGAGGCTTATAGCAATGGACTGCTATAAAGTATAAATATATGCTATAAACTTTGGTATTAATTGGATTCAATTAGCCCACTAACTAAATCTATTGATATCCTTTGATCTACAATGCAACACACATTATGAGCTTTTAAGCTAGCGTTTTGCCAAGCCCCCTGATCTCCTAACCAGTCCGTCTCCCCAGGAGTGCCTGGGTCCGGGTCCCCCGGCCACGTTCGTGGTGTCTGCGTGGGGCGCGCGGCGCGCTGTGTTGTGTGACGGTCGCCCGCTGGCTGCAGCATTCGCAGCACTCGCCGCGCCACAGGTCAAGGACTTCCGTGTTGAGGTATGATGATGATGAAATTACCTACCATCTTGTATGAAAATTTTAACCAAAGTAATTACAGGTATAAAGAGTTTCTAGGGAAAAATATGAGTACACGAACTAAATGCCTCATTCACTAGCATGGTGAAATATAACCTTGATTTCACAATCCATCTTGTATTGACTTGACAGTCATCCTGTCAAGTCAATACAAGATGGATTAATTCATCTATAGCCGTAGCGTTAAAGTGACATTCAAACCTTTTACTTCAAAATTAGTTTTGCGGAAACAAAGTGGTCAAGAAACTTTCCTGCTTCCTCGTTTAGTACCCCAATAATGCCAAATACCCTTTAAATTGGATGTTGATTATAATGTTAATTTCCAGGTACAAGCATACAGAGCAGCCCGTGTTCGTCTGCTCTTGCCACCAGGGTTCAGAGAAACAGACGACCTGCCTCTACCACTGGTGCTGCATGTGTAAGTTACCAATAACTGCTCATCATCCTCCACAAACTTCGCCCAGCGTGTCCTCGTATTATGTATTCTAGTTTCATAAGATAATTAACGTCCTTTTTTCGGCTTCCAAGCGTGTGGGAACCGTAGACAATAAAATTACAACGTTTTTTAGTGACTTTATCATCTAAAGCTACTTTTAGTCATCTTCTTTTTTGCGTGTCGATGTACTCAAATTGTATCTGATCAATATGCCTAAATAATGTGGCTACCTGCACAGTTCTCTCATTTTTCTCGTTTAATCCTGGTCTAGTCTATCCTAGATTAAATTCTAGTCCGTAAGATTTAACTAATAAGGTGGATTTTGTGCAGGTCTGCTCAGCCGGGCGGGCAACTAGTGACTGAGCGGTGGAAACCCAGTTGGGGCTGGTACCTGGCGGCCGCCAGGAACTTCATCGTCGCTGAGATCGACGCCAGGGGTTCGGGTGGACAGGTAAATAACGCTCCTAAAGATCTGAATTCAAAGCTCAAATTGTCGAAGATGTATTTACAAATCGATTCTATATTTTCAGGGTGAAGAACTAAGAACAGAAATCTATCACAAGCTTCTATCCGTGGATGTAGAAGATCAGATAGCAGTTTTAGCGTAAGTATCTGCATTTCTTGGTTGGTGTTCAAAAAACATACTGCTCGAGATCTGGTTTGCTTCAACCGGGGCCGTTGCTATGTTCACTCTAATTTAAGTAAAGCGGAGATATTGGTTATGTCAAAGGTGTTCAGCTGATGTTATGGAAAAGTTGCTGAGGAAATGACCATGATCCGATTCAGTAGGTACTTATTTGGATAAACACTTTTTTAAACTATCACGGTTTGCTTCATAACTTAAAATGTCACTTACGGGATATCTTCCGTGATTATTAATTTGTTTGAGTTCCCGATATTTCAACGCTGTTGCAAGCGTCATGATCGCGGGTTGGCTGGAGAATGCGGGTGGATGAAAATAAATGGTAAGGAGTGATGGGACCCTAAACCACTCAGTGTACAGGAAGCCGACTCACACGGACCGTTATTTGCATGCCACCTCACATCATCATCCCTTTCACCTCAAATCTGTAGTCACCTCACTTACAAATCGCGCATTTGATCTCTGTGATTCTGAACATCTTACTGGTGAATTGTCTCACGTGCAGAAAGTTTTACACATGAATGACAAGAACTGATGTCGGAGCAGAAAATGAATTACAGAACTGATGTCGGAGCAGAAAGACCGGAAAAGAAGCGAGTCGCCAGATCTACAGTGAAACGCCAAACAACCTTCTTGCCATACCTGAGAGGAGTAACGGACAAGATAGGTCGTTTATTGAGTAAATACTCGATAAAGACTGTGTTTACTCCTCAGAGGAAAATTTCACAAAGTCTGCGTTCCCCTAAAGATAAGATCCCATACGAACATCCTGGGGTTTATAAAATTGACTGCAGTTGTGGCAGCTCATACATAGGTCAGACCAAGCGAACTGTCTCATGCCGGATCAAAGAGCACATAAAGGCTGTTAAAAACAATGATGAGCAAAAATCTGCCATTGCTGAACATCTGCTGCAGTCAGGGCCCAATCACTGGATCGAGTTCCACAAGCCAATGATTTTGTCTACGGACAAACAGTAGGTACATACCAAGGCTGACAAGAGAAGCAATTGAAATAAGAAAATATAAGAATTTCAATCGAGAGGATGGCTTCAAACTGTCGAGTACGTGGAATCCAGTGGTGAACATACTTAAAACTGGCAGCCGGAATCTTAATAGAGACTCCACAAAACGTTGTGATACAGTGAGTGTGTTTTGTCGTGATTTGTGATTTAGTGTCGAGTTCCAGTAGTGCGCGTAGCAAGAGACTAAGAAAGAGGGTAGACAGATTTGTCTGCTCCTAACAATTTATTTTCATCCACCCGCAATCTCCAGTCAACCCGCGATCATGACGCTTGCAACAGCGTTGAAATATCGGGAACTCAAACAAATTAATAATCACGGAAGATATCCCGTAAGTGACATTTTAAGTTACTTATTTGGATACTTTGACTTATAGTCGACGTGGACGTAATGGGAAAAAACGAACGATGACTGAAAAAATCGTTGAGTAAAAACTTACGTGTGAAATATTTTTGCCGTAATACACGTGTCTGCCCGTTTTTATGTCACTGCCAAAATTTTACGAAGATTCGATGCTCTTTAATTCCTCATACGTCACTTTTACCTCCCCAGGTACCTGCGCGATAATCTGAAGATGGTGGACGGTTCCCGCGTGGGCGTGTGGGGCCGCGGGTACGGAGGGGGGGCGGCCGCGGCGCTCGCGGCGGACGACGCGCGGAACGTCACGCGCTGCCTCGCGAGCATCGCGCCTCTCACTGACCTGCGGCATCATAGTGAGTATTGTTCCGTCAACTTTGACTTCCAAAGAAAATTTGACGTTCAAGCTGGTGTCAACTTTATGTGAAGTTATCCGTGACGTCCACTTTGAAGTCAAGTTTTATGTTGACGTAATGATTGTCCTTGACGTTAACTACGACGTTGGCGTTAACGATTACATTGACGTTGACTTTGACGACATCTACGACGATCAAGTTGACGTTGGGCCTAGACGTGGCCCTGGGATTGGGTTCATGCTTAGGCTTATGTTAGATCTTGGGCTTTCTGACGGTTTACTTTATTGCATTGTGTAGCCAAAGACACTTCATTATTCTTCGTAATCTTTTTTAGACTCGTATTGGACGGAGCGCTACAGCGGCTACGGCTCGACGTGGGCCGGCACGCTCGGTGTGAACGCGGTGTGGCGCAAGGCGGGGAACCTCCCCCCGCGGCGCGTGCTGCTGGCGCACGCGGCCGCCGACCTCACCGCACCACCACACCATGCACTGGCACTGGCCAGGGCGCTCATCAGGAATACTGCGCTATATACACATCAGGTAGGCTCCTGTATGAACCCTTCCTTCTTCTATTCAGGCCTGCCCCCCACACACAAGCTAAACCAGGATCAATCAACACTTAATGACTTTTTAAATTTGGATCATACCACTTAGTAACCCACTTTTTTTTCTGATAAAATCTGAGACTCGTAGTAGTCCTCCTGACTGATTTCGGCCACAGCGGCCTATCTCGACGGTGATTAGCCAACTGCGCAGGACGTGAAATAGGATACAAGAGTGTGCGCAGGCACTGGTGCACTCTCCGTTCCTTTACTCTCATAGTTCCAATGGAACGACAATCCGACCAACGGCCAACGGCTTACGTACTTTCCAAGGCACAAGGGTTACCTATACCGAGACAGAGGAATTCTTTTTAGAAATACCCATGTACTTTTTGCCCAACCCCACCCTCAGTAGTCGCGCTTGTAAACAGGAGACCAACAAACTTACTAACATATTGTGCACGTTTTCCAGGTTTACCCGGACGAGGGTCACAGTTTCGAGCGCTCCACAATCCACCTTCACAAAACAATGGAGCAGTTCTTCGACGAATGCTTCGGACCGGTCGAAGTGGCGGATTGGGACACCGGCGGAGTTGGGGGACTGTTCCCTTTCCGGGACTAGTCTTACGATGAGGGGAGCGACTAGGTCTCCCCTTAGGATACACGAAAACCGATAAAGGAATCGGTGTTTTGCGCGATTCTTGAGTGGCAGATTTCAAAGACGGTTTTTAGCTCTGGGTGCTGATTGGGTCAAGATAGATGAAAAGAAGGTTTGGATCAAGATCTTCAATAGGTATTCAGATTTCTTTTGAAAATAAGGATCTAGAAACAGCAATATTTTAAGTAACAGATTATAGTTGATGTGAAAAGTTGCCTACTGCAATAATTTTAAAATACTCGATGTGTTGCAATACAATCGTTGATACTTTTGCTATTCGACGAGAGATGGCGTGCAGTTAAAGAAGTTTCTTGTAATCGGGTAATGGGGAAAATTCCTGTATCTATGCAATAAAATAATGTGGACGAAAATTTAGAAAATAATGCCTAAGGTGGCTTGGCAAAATTCCATTAATGTATTATAAAAATGCCAAATTTTGACTTCCATGATTCGAAAATTATAAAAGTAGAGAGCGTGTTTGTGTCGAAAAGAAAATTATTTTGATCGAAATACAAAATTAAGATATAGGCGTTTCTATATTTTAGCTAGAAAAATCATTGTCGGGTTAATTTGTATATACTTCTGTAAAATATTGAATAATAAAAGCAAAGTTTAAAACTCGGTAAAACCATGTTTTGACCACAATTAACTAAAATTATTCCGATTTAAAAATACATAGAAGATCAATATTCTCTAAAAAAAAGTACCTAAAAAATATGATATCAATAATTGGCAACATTGTAAATTACCTAGTTCTTGATTCAATGAAGTTTCAGAAAAAAAATTAAAACATGGTTTTAAACGTATCTAAAATATTACAGTAATGGTGCATAACTGTGTTAGCAGTTATAAAATAACAATTTATATTGTATAAGCCTAAATACGTCGCTAATTAGATAAAACTAAAAAAAAATAAACAATAAATATTTACGGTCGTTGGTGTGTTAGGAACATTATAATATCGTATTAATTTTAAATAAAATATTAGATACGTGACTGGTCTGTGAACAATTTTGTGCAAAAATAAGTTTTCAAATATCTTCTTTATCTATTTAACATTCAAGTGGTTTGATGTTATCTAAATACGACAAATAATTAAGCTTTACGACATTCCATTAAACGACATTGCGATAACTGTCTCTTCTGTGGCCCAAAATTGTCCACAAACTATCAAGAGGGATAAAAAATATCTCTGAAAATTTTCTTATGATTACTATAAGGAGAGGATAACTTATTTTAGTGTATAATGTATCAACTTTTATCTATCTATATATTTCTATGTCGCTTTCAATGTCAGAGAAGTAGCTTTAAAAGTATACTTAGGCACTTTAATGTCTAAATGAGATATTATTTAGTTTTGACTATTCTAGTCGTAAAATCTAGTCACTTAGTCTAAAATCTATGTATCCTTATGATTTGGGCACAATGTCTTGATCCTCTTTCCAAATATTGTTGTCTTTAGGCCTTGCGTCATATGTAGTACAACAATGTTTTGTAGTTGAGCTATTTGTCATAGATCGAACTCTTTAGGTACCTCTCGGCAAGGATTCTACTACTATTTAACTTAGAACTTGGACCACAACATCCTACGCCAATGATTTTAACAAAATAATATAATTATAATGATTTGTACTGCATATGATTGATACAAAACAATTGAATGCCAGTAGGTTAAATGTAAGTATGTTTAATGTATCATCTACCTCATAATCCAATAAAATAGTTGTTTTACTCATACCTATACATTCGTCTTCATCCCATTACTTAGTTGATGTCAGTTTTAATTGTTTGTCGTATTTTTAACCTGATGTCTTACATTGTCTTAACTATTGGCATTCAAATATCTCTTCACCTTCTGCGCCTTTCTCACTATTTTAAAACTTGTAATAAGTTTTAATCCTATTAATTTTATTAAAACTTGGACAAATTAGGTTTAAAATATGAATTTGTTAAAAATAATAAAAAATAATATTCGATCGATGTTGAGACTTAAATTAAGAATGTGATAGGTGTTTTTAAATAATTTATATTATAATTACTGTAACGATTGATTGGAATTTATTACATTTTAATTATGGCGGGTGACATAGTAGAATGTAGGTTATTCCTACTATTATGCAACAGTATTTTTTTTGTAATTAATGAACAAGATCTTAAACTTATTAAGTTTTGATGTTAACAAGTTACAAGTTCTACTACATTAAATTAAGTAGGTATCTGAAATAACTGTCAACTCAGAATGTGAATATCAGCAAATCAGCAGCCGGTCTTTCGACCAATAGACCAATGAGGCAGGCTATTGAGATAGAAAAATCATTAAAACTTAACGTAAATATGGTTTTACCATAGAAATTAATTAATATTATTTTATAAATTATGCCTTAGCTATCAGTAAGTAGTTAAGTAGACACAAAATCACAAAAAGCTTATCTAGATCGGAATTAACTGAGTACGACAGTTCGTTAACACTTCCATCGGCGTACGACACTTCATTAAAAATGTGTTACCTACATAAATTCAACTCCTTCTGAATATGAACTTGTAACTTTGTAATATTAAACGGACAAATTCTAAATTCGCTTAGTCCGAGCTAAATTTACACCCAATCTTTATATAACTTTTATTTAAATTGTGATTTAAAATAAAATTTACATTAAGAATATTAAATTCAGTCAAGTTTATCCAATCATGGGAGTCTACGTGTGTCACAAAAATATCTAAATATGGATTTTATGGCATCTAATCGGCAGTTTTCCAAATCAATCCATCCGTTTTTGAGTAATTGAGGCACAAACATCAATAAATTAATGTGTAAAGCCTTTTTTCAAATTCACAATGAATGCTTGTAAAATGTCATTCAAACCCTAGAAAAAGCTTGAAATTGAATTTTTGAATTTCAATTTTTTTTTTCTTGCCTTTGTGTCAAGCACATGATGTTTTTTTTTTATTTAACTCCCGAAAAAATGTGAGTCCCTAACAAAGTTAATTCCTGTAAGTTTCATGGACATTGGGTGTAAAATTAGCTCGTATGTCAGCACATAAGTGATAGAAAGGTATATAAAAGATGCACGTAGTTATCCGCGATGTATCCCCATAGCAGTATCACGTAGTGGTGATATGTGTACATGCTCAGTGGACGCCATTGTTTATGTTGACACGTTGTTTTTATAAAAAAATATAGAGAAAATTTGTTCCGAAAATGTTTTTCATTTAAGGGGAATGCTCCAACCAGCCCGCGAAATTCAAAATTTCTTGCGTTTTTTTGCAATTTGCAGGCCATTGCTGGGTTTTATGTTGTAAGACGTATGTAGTTACAGAATTATAATCATCAAAATCACCAATACAACTCTCCAAGTTCATAAAACCCTAAGAACAAAAAAAAAACAGAAAGTCGTTCCTAGGGTTTTATAAACTTGGAGGGTTGTATTGGTGATTTTAATGATTATAATTCGGTAACTACATACGTCTTACAACCGCGAATGATATTTTAATCAAAATAAAACCTAGCAATAGTTTGCGAATTGCAAAAAACGTAAGAAATTTTGAATTTCGCGGGCTGGTTGGAGCATTCACCTTAAGGTTACCCTCGTTAAGGCTAATGATTTTTAAAAAAATGTGATGTTTTATTTCAGTCCATAAGAAAAGTATTACAACCCTAGATCGCAGCGATCATTGACCTACAAAATGTCGTTAGCGTCAGGTAAACCAAAATAAACTCTCGCGCGTAGTAACGCCGTTTAGTACATTTTTGCTTGCGCACGCGATGTTTAGGCTATTATTACGCAATGCGGATGCCAGTTAAAATGGACTTTTTTCTCTTAGTCATAGATCTTATATTTGTTTGATTGTTTTTGGGAAGTGACACTTCTGTACTATTCTGTGGTACCACTGATAAAATTACCATTTATAAAACAATAAAAGTCAATAGTTGTGTGGAATTGAATTTCTTTATCTTACACAGATATTATCACTTATATTACATTTGTCTATTCTAGGCCCGGAGTAACAGAGTCCTGCAGGCATAGCACCCTCCCACTGTTACCTGGAAACAGAGGAAAATACAATATAAAACTTGTTATAGATAGGATTATTATAGGGTGATTTATGCTAGAAATTATTATATTTCTATCCAATTCCAAATCCTCGGTTTTTGATTAGAAATCTCATAGATTATTTGGCCCATTCGATCTTTGATGGATTGTAAAAACAAGGATTAAGAGCGAGATGCATTATTAATTTTTGGCATTAGAGATTACACCACAGTGACGGCTTGGCTTTTAACAACTAAAATAGCTCGTTTTGATAGAATTAAAAGAAATAGGCGAATTAGAAATCATGACTCGTCTATTCTCGCCAGATTTCCGGTTTCTTTATACAGGTGTTACCTGCACTGACCAGTACCTATCCGCATGTACACACGGCTACTCATCAAAAACAGTACAGTAGAATCCGTTTATTATGACTCCGCTTATAATGACCAACCGCTTATTATGACGTATTACACAGCGAAGTTTGGTTTTCATAGAAAATTCTTTCAACAACTTCGACAAGTGTTCGGAAGCGTCACGTGATACCCGATGATGTTCGGCGCATGCATTGTTTTGAGTCTCAGTGGGTAATAACAATTAATATTATTGACTTAGTTCTATATTGTCTCTCTGTTAAAATAAATACATACTGACAAAAAAGGAGGTTGTTTATTTTGTACAAAATGCTTTGTATGACGTCCGCTTAGAATGACCGTCCCTTCAATGTCATAATAAACGGATTCAACTGTATAAGCTGATCGTTAATTGTGGGAAAAGATCCCGTGAACCGAGACCAAGATTAACTGGTCTGCACCAACAACCTCCTTATTTATAAACTAGCTGTGCCCGCGACTTCGTTCGCATGGATGTCGGAATTTAACAATGTAGTTTTTAGTTCGAAGCGCTTAATTCTCGCCACGTTTTTCATAAAATCTTTTTCAAGAATATTTGACGTGTTTGTAATAAACGCCCTCTGTTGTTCAAATGCAGTACCATTCAATTGCTACTATTTGTTTATCGATTTGTTTAATGAATTAGATAAATGTCGGTAAGAAAAAAATAGATGTAATTGATTGAATTGATCTACCCTAAATCCTATTCCGGCGCGCGATAAAATAAAGCGAAAAAAGAGTTAAAACTCCAAAACAAATAAAATAGATTTATTTGTCAAAGCAAGATGTAGGTACCTACAATGGACATACAAAAAGATTAACAAAAATATGTAAGAAGGATTTTGGCTCATACATATATTATGTAAATATTTTGTATTTATAAAAGTACTCTTTCGTTATTTACGTACCGTAAGCCAGTTTACTTCCAGCGGTTGTTCTCGTAGTCCCACTTGGAGGCCAGACCGTCCACCGGGTTCATCTTGAGGTCCAACATACGTTGGAGCTGCGCCTTCTGCTTCTCTTCACTTAGAGAGTCGGGCAGGGGACTGTATACTGTAGAGGAATTTTATAATTTGTTAGTTGTGGTGGATTTTTTTTTTATACAATAAAATTGCCCAGAATAGAGATTTGGATAGAGAAAGGGGAGGTCTTTGCCCAACAGTGACACAAAGAAAAGGCAAAAAAATTGTACATTTTCGCTCTGAAGTTAATAAAAACCTAGCTACTTCCGGTTGACCTAGAATCAGGTTATGTGGCAAAAAGTGAGAACTTACAGTACTCAAAAGAAGAATTAGTAATTTATACATAGTTAAGAAAACTATTCTCAAATCTAATTGTAAGAATTAATTTTACACAAAATGAGAGCAATGGCCACCCCATATCTTTCCAAGCGCTGTTCTTTCGAAATAGCCATCAAATCTCAGAAAATCTCAGAAACCTCTTTTTGGGTTGGCCTAAGCGGCATAGTCTGTCAATATTGTATAAGCTATTTACACACCATCTATCGTCTCATCATCATCTCAGCCATAGGACGTCCAGCATCTATCGTCTACTACAAGTTATTATGAAAAACTCAGTGCTCATCAGTGAGACAGGTAGTATATTGTAAGGTAATACTCAAAGTTGAAACTGTTATGTTACATTACATGGTGAGGAAGCAAGTTAAAATAAATAAGCTCCTTACCAAAGACCTTCATAGCCATGTAGATCCAGACAGCGAGTGATGCTACAGCGAGCGACCAGCCCAGCACTCCCTTCCACTCCCCGGTGGGCGCCTGGAACTCGGCGAATGTCTGACAGAAGGTCGCGCGGTACAACGCTTTCTTCTCCTCGAGGGTCAGCTTGCGCCAGTCTCCCTTTTCCTTTTCACGGAGGACCTGAAGATGGGGGGGGTTGTTAATAAAGAAATGATAACAGTAATAAGTTAATTTCCCTGAGTTTGGAATAATTTATAAATATTTTATAAAGAAGTTTAAATAATCGTAAACGATTATTTCCTAAACCTTTCTCTTCCTAAAGGAGGAGGAAGGTCTTTGACCTGTTACCAATGGCTCATATGAATTAATTTTTAAAAAAAGTTTCTTTTTTATCATAAACGAACGACGAACTATGAACTAGAAATAAAGGAAAAACAAATAAAGGTTATGAAATGTCAATAACTGACTTCCTTTAATTTCCTTCCTAAATAAAATAAAAGTTATCAAAAGGACTCATTAGTCAAAAAGAAATGCTTACTGAGAAATGTTTATACCTTAATGTCGGGTGTTTCAGCACGGAAGCGGACAGCGGGCATGGGGAAGTCAGGTCTGTCCATGTAGTTGGGCTGACCGTTGAAGCCGTAGCCGACCCACTCGCGGTTACCGATCTGAAATCATAAATTAGCTGATTAAACCTCACTTACTTTATTGAGCTGTGTGTACAGTTCATCTTACCAGACGGACATTGTATCACATTATTTTCAATTTCCACAAGCTGTGCTCCGTGGTTTCAGTCCGCTGCTCTACTACTATAGTTTGTAGCGTGATGTAACCTATAGTCTTCCTCAATAAATAGACTATCCAACACGAAACTATTTTTTTGAATTGGGAGCTGATTCCTGAGCATTAGCGTATTAAACCAAACAAACTCTTCTGCTTTATAAGATTAAGCATAGATATTAATCTCATATTAGAAGTTTACTTCTTGTGTCCATATTTTAAGTTAAAGGTAAAAAATTCACTTCAGTGCCTCTAATACTATGGTCGATTTTTCCACATCGCATTGTCAGAGAGAGTTTCCTTACCTTGGCAACTTCTCCGAGGGATGAGGAGGCGCGGGCGCACACGGGCACGCGGATCGCGTCGAGCACCGCGCGGCGGAGCAGGAGATTGGCCATATTTCTGTGAACACAGTGCCATATTATTACATGATATTAGGACTTACTTCTTAGTAGCAGCAACATTATCTTAAAATCTTTGAATGATTCCCAGTGAAATAATGTTAGTAATTATTTATTACTAAGATTTTTTTAAATAATAGTTTCACCGTCCACCAATTTATTGAATCCTTCTGCAGGAAATACCCTTTCTTAAAAAAAAAAAATACCTATTATGTAATGATGAATGACAATATTGTGTTTTACAATAAAACATAGTAATTTGCTTCAATAAAAATGTTTTATGACAAGGAAAATGACAAACTAATATCACCTATGAGTTATGAGTATTGATTGATCATCTATTATATCAGAAACAACCATTATTAGTAAAATCCTTAGTAGGTATTTTTTGCAAAATTGTAATAGCATACATAATACACAATGTTCTAAAGAGCCATGAGACTGACTCATTACAGCTGTCAGTAAATCTGCCTATTTAAAGGTAAGTGCCACACCCACTTTCATAGCTTTAAAACATTGGATGCCTATAGTTAATGCAGTTCTCTATTATGAATGAAGGCACCTTAACACCCATGTTTTAGGGTTTAAAATTGAATGATGGGTTACAAAATATGTATTTTACATCTCAACAGCTAAATGGATTTTACTGTTACAATGCCGCTGTAGGATAATGGTTGTGAAATAGGATACTTTTCTCATACTAGAGTGGTGTTCTTGTGAGATAACTTCTGACCTACAGCAGTTAAATCTTAGACTATAAAATGTTCAAATTCCGTTTTCGAAAAATGTAAAAATAAATTGTAGAAGCCACTTTTTGAATAGATTTGTGAGTGAGCACCAAGAACACCAAGAACAGATTTAAATAATAATTCCTTAGCATGTGATGTAGGAATCTACAAATTTGATCATTTTGCTGTTCTTTTTGTATTAATTTCTCAGTGGTAGACCACCAGATTCCTAGTAGACTGGGAATCGGTACATTCTCAAATCTAGATTTTTTCTAAAAAACAGCAACCATGACTATAATTAAATAGTGTAGGTAGTCTATGCATAATGTTTGTTACACATGTCTATGTGTTATGTTTCAAGCATGTTTTGAACTCATATATCATGTTTAGTATTTTCGTTTAATGCTTTGGCAAAGTGAGTGTTTAAATGAACATTTTTATCGATCATTCGTAAACATTATTGGTCACTCTATAAACATTGTCTATGTCCAACTGAGTATCTCGATGGATTTCATAACAATTATCTGATTGATAAAGTGGGACTTTTAAGTAGGTGGCTGATTATATTACTGATTGTACCGGTGTGCACCGTTCATGTTTCATGAATGTAAAATGAATGTTAAAAAAAATGGTGAAATAAATCCTTTTACAATCATTTTCTTGTCAGTATTACCTATTTACTAAAAACATGGACATTATTTTTATTTGTGTAGGTACCTAGTAACAAAATGTGTGTAGATCATAGAATATCCTCTACCACACATAGATTATGTAGTAACTTTACAATCTATGTAACTGAAGGTCGATGTAAAGTATACAAAATACTTTTTTAGACCTACTTTAGATTATGGAATTTCAAGAATGTCTGTCGTACAAGTGTTAGCCCATCAAAAATATAGCATGAAAAACTTTAATCTACATAATATATAACCAGTACACACAAAGTACTGACCAATTGATATGAACAGGATAATTTAGTACAAATATTTGACATTATGAGGTTATGCCCGCAGTGATCAATACCGAGGAGTTACATAACATGAACTCCATAGCTATTTCCATACCTATGATCTAATGAAATCAAGAAATTAACTAATCACATAAATAACGTAACAGAAAGAAACAAGAGAAGACCTTGATGTAAATAGGAACTAAATTATATTCAAATTCGGAACCCACTTACGTATTTGACAATCTGAGCACTTTGGTATGTTATTTTTCGGAACTTACCTTTCTAAATAAAGCTTACAACACCAATACGAAACAAACAATAAGTAACAGAGCACAAAACACGGCAATTTTAATTATAATATGGTTTCTTTACCTCGAAAATGTGGTTTCTCGCTTGCTAAATAATCTTATCACCACCAATGTCTGAAAATTTAGAGCGCAGGCGACATCTGCCGGCGACCACAATTGATTTTTTACGTTTCGTTCTACGCTGTACGCATATGTCTAGCTCATTATTTTAATGGTTGGGTGCTTTGTGGGTGGGCATGAATAATATTGGAACCTGAAAGGTAACTCAAAACCGAGACTCTGAAAAATAAAGTGGTTGACGAAGTATTTTTTGTGTTACTTACATTTGAAATTGATTTTTAACAATACAACTCAAGATGACGAATCGTAACTAAAAAAAAATCGTAGAGAAAATACATAGACATAAAGCATGAACTAAACCTTCCCAAGCCAAATTAGTAAAACTTTTAGGAAAAACATTATGTATCTATTTACCTAAGTCTTACATACAAGAAGGAGAGAGATAGTCTTGCAAATGTTTTCCTCTCTTTGTTAGTGAGTGTTCATGCATTAGAGGCGCCTTCCTCTTCAATTCGTGGTTGTTGATTCTATGAAATGATACTCCTTGGTTTCTCCAACATATAAATAAATAAATGGTATATTTCTATGAGATTTAGTACATTACAATATTAAAAAACGGTTCAAAATTTAATTGTTTGAAAATGCAGTTATACAGAGCAAGGTTCAGGTTCGAATGCTGTTAGTTATTTTTAAAAACCCGAGTGGTTAACGTTCGACGAAATCTTCCTAAACTGCTCTTATTGGTGCTTCTTCGATGGCATCCTTTGAGGTACTCTTATTGGCTGTCCGAGGAAGATGTGACAAATTTTGAGTCATGGCCCTAAGAATTAACGCCTACGGTTTAGTAACAGCAAATATGCACGTCGTCAACATCATGCGTGAACAGTGAGTCAGTAAATATTCATGCTATAAATCTATGTCTAACTTTTAAACTTTGACTTTCTGTGAGGTTGATGCGCTGCCCGCTGGTGTACCTGGGTAGGAAGGCCATTTTTCGTGAGTGAGTATATAAGATAGTGGAAAATAAAACAGTTAATATCCAATTTAATATTTTAATTTACATAAGTAGGTACAGACGCACAATCAGCCAATTTTTCCAATCAATCACGAACCTATCCCTTTTGTGATACAATTGAAAATCTATTAAATGTTGACCGTCTGAATGGAGACCGTCGCAAATTAAAAAAAAGGACATTATCTAGTTTTTTTTTGGTAAGACCTGTTGCCTTTTAAGCGAGCCTAATCGAGTCGAGAAACTATTTTCGTGTCAAGTAATACACTGTCCGTCCGTAACTACAGACGCCGTACATTAATTTATACCTATCTGTATTTCTTTAAAAAACGCACTTCTATCGACCGTCAAAAAACCCTTGTGTAAATTTCGTGTTTGTAGCTCTTCCAACTACATCAGCTACGGCCTCATTAAATAGTTTCAAAAGTTCGTTACGAGAAAATAAATCAACCACATTTCCAGTACTATTTTGTCTGAACGTTACCTTTTTAGTTTTCTTATCAACTTTAGCCTGTGATTTATCAGATTGATTTATTTCTTGATTATCATCATTGTTGCTGTCATAAGTATAATCATCATTAGTTTCACGTTCCTCATTGCTCTCTATTGCTAATTCAATTGTACTTTCGGATTGATCGTCGTCTTCTTCCTCAGTATCTTGTTTTTTCGGTTTACCTTTGGCTTTACTCAGTTGTATTCCTTCAGGTTTACTTTTGTCTTTTTTGTGTTTAGGTTTAAATCTTTCGCTGTTACTTGAAGTGGTCAGTTCTAAAAATTTCTCTGTATCTGTAAGTTTGACTATTTCTGTGTTAGGTTTTATTTTTTCTATGGTAGGTTTCATTTTGTATATGACCGACTTTATTTCTTTAGATCTTACAGTACTTTGGTTACGTTTTATTCCTTTGTGTTTTATTTTTGATTTCAAATGTTTTGATTTATCAGATTTGGCCTCTTCGGAATTTTTCTCAATAGCTGAATCCAAAAGCTCTTGTATGTCAATATCATCAATAAGTTTGGCTATATTTTGCTCCTCAAGTTCCTCTTCGTCCATCTTCTCAACCATCGGTATCGGTGTCGTAGTCGCATCTTCATCTTTTTCTTGACTTTTTACTACTAACTCTTCAAAGTTATCAATCATAGTCACCATTCTAAGTGATCCCTTGTTTACGTCTTCAGGTTCCTCGTAATCAGCAGAGTTTTGTGGCTCCTTATGCGCTTCTGTGGTTGTCTTCGCAATCGATTTGGCGACAACAGATCTAGAAATAACATTTGATGTTGCTTTTTCTTTATTTCCTGTTTCTGAGTCAGAATCAGATTGATCTAGATATTCTTTTACTTCTTCGCTTCCGAACATCGTTTTAACAAATTCTTTGAAAAGTTTGCTTTCATCTAAGCTTCTTAGGGCATCTTCACTGCGAACAGGCTTACCTGACTTATGAGTGAGGAAGGGAGAAATTTTAAAGCGTTTCTTTTCCGGTGTCATTGTAAATTGGTTGGAGTTCCATTTTTCTTGCGTGATTCTCTCAGTTGTACTCTTTCTAACAGATGGTACATTCTGGAAGGTAAGTGAGAAAATAAATTTAAGGATTTTATTATACATTTACAGTATTTTTTGCGATTTTAAGTCCATACAATTATTATAAAACTGATAACAATCTTGGGAACTAATAATCCAAACTGAAAAATCTTTTTGTATTGGATAGTCCATGAATTATTGAAGAATGTTATAATTATAATATTACACCACACAGCAAAACTGCGGGGATAATTAATAATCATATTAAAATAACTGATAATCATATTAAAAATGTGAAAGGTGTGAAAGTGAGTTTCTTTGGCATGTATACCCCAACCGCTGGATTGATTTTTTATTTGTAGAAAAACCCTTGTGGATGAAATTGAAGTTGCAGTTACAGGATATTGACGAAGATGGAAGGCACAAAACAGTAAATAAACATTTCAGCTGCAACATCGCGTTAAATACTGACCATTTCCATGATGCTTTCGATCCAGTCAGCATAGTAGCCGACTTTGGTGAAGACTGTGGGCGCGTCGGGGGCACCGCAGATAGGGGCACCGAAGCTGACCACTCCCATAAGCTTGCCGTTGGACACGCCTGGCCCACCCGCATCTCGCTGTCAGAACAATTGTTTTTGTAGGTATTGAAAAAAGGAAGTAAGAGGCAGCCTCCCTTTTCTGCAAAGACTAAGTGTTTTACTTGATTGTTTTTCTTACTTTTTTTGAAAAAAACGACGTAATCGTCAAATCGTCGCGAAGTTTGGGAAGCTACGTGATATCTTCTTATCGAGAATCCCGCAGTGTCTCAAGGGTGTTTAGCCAGTGTGTGTTGCCAGTGATTACAATGGCCCTGAAACGTGGTCTTTGACTGCTGGCCTTTAAGAGAGACTAAGAGTCACTCAACGAGCAATGGAAAGAGCTATGCTCGGAGTCTCTTTGCGGGATAAAATCCGGAACACGGATATTCGGCGAAGAACCAGAGTCACCGACATAGCTCGTAAAAAGTTGAAGTGGCAATGGGCAGACCACATCGCTCGTAGAACTGACAACCGATGGGGAAGAAAGGTTCTCGAGTGGCGACCACGGACCGGAAGACGCAGCGTAGGTAGGCCTCCCACTAGGTGGATCGACGACATCGTGAGAGTCGCGGGCAACCGATGGATGCAAGTGGCGAATTGTCGTTCGGCGTGGCGGTCTAAGGGGGAGGCCTATGTTCAGCAGTGGACGTCTTCCGGCTGATGATGATGATGATGAAATCGTCGCGAACTAACTAGTAAAGTTAATTTGGGTGTTTCCCTTCAACTTACGTTACATGCGCCACCCCCTTTAGAAAAAAATCCGGCGCAAAAGTTCCTTGAGGTCACAAATTCTCTGAAAGTAATGTAATACAAATTATATCTACATATTTTATTCGCTTGATTATTAAAAGAGTCTTCATCAGCTCTTTTAATGAAAGATGATGTGTGTTAAACTCGTAGTCGTATTTTAAGCCAACTCAATTTAGACATGCCATCGACGGTTCCCTATCCATTTGCATAAAATTTTAAGACCTAATATAACTTAGCATAATTTTGTTTGGCATAATTATATTTTCGCATAATATAATTACGCATAACAGCTTACGCATAATTTTTTAAGCATAATTTCTCTAACCATAATAATGATTAAGCATAATATTCTAAAGCATAAATTTATTAAGCATAAAGTTCTAAAGCATAACTTTTTTAAGCATAACTTTTTTAAGCATAATATCCTAAAGCATAAATTTATTTACGCATAATGATATTAAAACATATTTTTATAGAAAATGTATTGAACAATTTTGTGGGTTCTTTTTTCGCTGTAGGAAGCCTAAAGCAAGCAAGCATTCAGCATGCAAGCAAGCAAGTAAACATGCAAGCAAGCATGCAAGCAAGCATGCAGCAAACAAGCAAGCATGCAGCATGCAAGCAAGCATCTAGCATTCAAGCGAGCGTGCAACATGCAGCAGGCAGGGTTTCTGTCACGGCTCCGGCGCTGCGGGTCTCCGGCGGCCCCTCGCGTGCTAATCATCGCAGACGGCTTTCGCTCACCACCGTAGCTTCGGCTTGTTGGCCGGCTTCGCCGGCCAGCCTCAGCCGCTGCGATTCGCTCGCAGCCGCCTGCTCCTCAGCCCGCGGGCCGCCTCGCCCCTACGCGCCTACGCGATTTTAAATTACACTCACTCACTCACTAAATTACGGGTAGGACAAACAAGACTACGTGGAGTCGGTTTTGCAGCAATTCGGTTTGTCACTTTTGCTGCACAGCATATTAAATTTTTAACCAACAATAATTATTATTTAATTGTAACAGAAACTATAGCAAATTGGTGTTATACCAATAGTCATTAGGCCTACTAACGTTATGCTAAAAGTCATTAGGCCTACTAACGTTATGCCAATAGTCATTAGGCCTACTAACGTTATGCTAATAGTCATTAGGCGAACTAAAGTTATGCGAATAAAATTTATGCCAAAACAAATTAGTCTTTAAGATGATTATGCCAACATAAAATGTATGCCTAAAAAAATTATGCCGTAGTATTATTATGCCAAAACAAATTGTGCGAAAATCGTTATGCCGAAGTATATTAGGACAAAGAACATTATGCGAATAGAAGGGATCCCGCCATCGACACATTAAGCTAAAAGGAAAATTACCTACTCAAGTTATTTTGGCTCACCATGACGTCCTATAGAGAGAAATTGTGGGAAAGAAACAGAGCTATGCAAGGCCTAGCGCCATCTTTTTCCACAGTAGAAATTCTCTGGTAGAAGGTTGGTGATAAAAACATTAGTTTCGTTTTTCAAATTTAATTGTACCGGAAGAAAAATTTTGAGCAGCAAGTTACGGAAAAGGAGCAGTAAGGGCTGATCATGCATTATTTCATGTATCAAAAAGAAATCAAAAATGAATAAAAGATACTTCAGCTGTAGCACTTACCTTGAATAAACTTCTTGACATTCTCTAAGCGGATAGAAGTCAAGCACCGCATACGTCAGTCGATTATTCCAAACATTAGAAATGTAGTTGGAGGTCTAAAACAAACAGTGTTTTAGTCCAAAGAGTTATTATACGGATTGATTGGAAAATTACGTTATTTCCTTAAATTGATAAAGCACATAGTTTGAAATAATTTTAATGCAGCCGCACTGTCACAATGCTGTGTTTATAGAACTGCTGATCTTTCTTATCATCATTAAGAACAATATCAATACCACTTACAGTTCTTGCGCCCCAACCAATGATAGTAATGCCTGGTGTGTTTGAAGCCAGCGGCGTGGGCTCCCTATCAATATCTATCTTCTTAATCTTCTTAAAGTCCTTCCCGAACTTCAAAACCCGAACCAAACGCATAACTGCGAGGTTATTCTCTAGATTTTTCGGGTTATAATCCGGATGAAAGTAGACCTCCAGAACAGGGATATTTTCATCACAACCCTCGTATAAATCACAGCCAACTTGAACTGAGAGAAATGACGGATTTTCTCTGAAGAAGCGGTTGTTCCAAGCTCTGATGGCGACATAAAAAAAAAACATTGAAAATACCATAATTATTACCATTTTTAACCGACTTCAAAAAGAAGGAGGTTATCAATTCGACTGTATGTTTTTTTTTTTTTTTTTTTGTGTGTTTGTTACTCGATTGCTCCGGCGATTGTGGACCGATTTTCAAAATTCTTTTTTTGTTCGAAAGGAGATGCTTCCGGAGTGGTCCCATATTCACCAAGTCAAGATCTGATGATTGGATCCTGGACAAATCGAGGGCAACCCTCAAATTTTATAGGCCCGTATATAGTTTTTCGTAAATATTATGAAGTAATTTAAGTATTTGCGTATGGTAATCATAATTTCATGTAGCTGAGCTGATGATGGAAGGTACAACTCCTCAACAGTAAGGAGTAGGCATCAACTGATTTAGTTTGTGTTTGCTTATCTCTGGAACTACAAATCCAATTTAAGTCATTCTTTTTTTGTTATACTAGGTATTGTTCAACTGAGGGAACACTGCAAGTTTCATCAAAATCGGTTCAGTAATTTTTGAGATAGGGAATTTTATTAGCTAATTTTGTACATGAGCGATGTTATTACCGGTGCTGCGGATTACAAAATTCTAGTGAATTTGGGTTGAATATTTAAACTAAAAAGAGTAAAATAAAAGCTTTTTAAAAAAAAATGTAACCGCCTTCAAAACCAACCACTAAAATAGGGTAAAATAACCTACAAAATAACTTTTCTTTCGGAAGTCGGTGGCAAAAAAGACAATGAAAAATAAAACCACCGACTTCCGAAAGAAAAGTTATTTTGTAGGTTATTTTACCCTATTTTAGTGGTTGGTTTTGAAGGCGGTTACATTTTTTTTTAAAAAGCTTTTATCACCCCACTTGGCTGTCAAGCCATCAAAATAAGTCAAGTGTTCCCGCGTTTCCTAAAAAGTAGTAGTAGGCATATGTTGCAGTTTTAACAGTGATAACTGAGTGCAATGACAGCATGTAACACAATAATGATATGTAGCAACTATTTGAAAAGTCACCTTTATGGTGTTAGGAAGTTTAGCATATGATGGTGATTGTAAATACTTCTAGACTTCCATGTTTTATTTTGCTAAAAGAGTTGATTCGGAATAAGCTGAGCAAAGTGCTGACAAAGTTCTACCTTCGGTCAAAGACCAGGCCTATGTTTATCATGATCGTTCGGAACACTATTCCATTACAACTATGGCAAGGGGGTCGATGGGGGGCCGATGTCAAGTTGCATGATATATCAGAGCCTCAAGTTACGTTATTCCTAAATCAAGATAAAATAATTAATTACAATTGCAAACACGACGCTGAGGTGATGACGAGATCTGATTTGATGATGGAGCCGCCACACTGGAACTTCTTGAAGAACTGGACGCTTGCCATGAAGGGAAATCTCTTGATCGTTTCTCTTTTTCCCCCGTAAATACGACGACTTACTCCTGGAGCTGTAAAATTAAGCCATGAACAAGTAAGCATGCCTTACAAATGAAACCACTCAAAAACTATGATGTAGCAAGACTACAATTTTTCTATTTTTAATAAAATTTAACAGAAATAACCAAAAACAAAAACAAACTTACTCCAAAATTCGTTACTATCCAAAAGATCAGCACACTCATATACTTTTTCGGCTGTATTTGTATTATTTTTCGCGAAGTCATCGGACTTTAAATGATTTATAATTTTCTTATTTATACCTAGCGGAGTATTATTCAAATCAAATCAAATCAAAACGTTTATTTCAACTAGGCCGTAACCGGCACTTTTGAACTGTCAAAGACGAATTAAAATTAGTACAAAAATAGTTATGGTGCTACAGTCCCAGTCACAAGACATAAAAACTGTGAAAGTACCGTAGGTGCTCATTCCAAAGCGTAGATCTCTATGGAGAAGAATGAGCAAGAAACTCCATGGACACTCTTTTTCAATCGCCAAAATTATTACAAATCTTTGGTTACATCATTCATCATCAGATGGTAGGTACATTATGTGAGAACGATGTGGCAAGTAGTGTCCATAGTAAATATAAAAAAGACAATTCAAAAATAAAGTTATTAATTATTAAAATAGACCATGGCAGCTAAGAGATGACCAGTCCCAACTGACAGCGCCCGTTCACGAACATGACACATATATCAGCACCATTCAGCTCAACCATTTTGAAGGGAACTAAATGATCCGACACACATGCCACCATCAGCGAGACTTTTGAGTGAGCATGACATACTCTCAACCGCCAGAGTCATTCAAGTCAATGACAGACGTAGGATTTTAGTCAAAGATAGCTCATGGTACTCACACAATGCTGGTAATGACTCTATATAATACTAGATAAATACACTCTATACAATGCAAGAGATAGTTAAACATTCTTCATCCGCTCCGACAATATTATTAAAAATGAAGGAAACCTACGACTGTCGTACTAAAAATAAAATACACATAAAAAGACAACAATAAAATGTAAAGTAGGACAACAATGCCCGTTGATCAAAATAAAATAATAAAACAAATACAAACACATAAAATAAAATAAAACAAGATGACTTAACTAAGTCATAAGAAAAAAATATAAACAATTATATGAAGTCATATAACTTGTCCGGAAAAGAAAAAAAAAAAAAGGGTAAATAAAATAACTAAACTGGGAAAGAGCATGAAAGCCGTCTTAACTTCAACAGAGTGACCAGCTGTTATTATCCACTAAGTAATCGTTTACGGAATAATATGCCTTAGAACAAAGGATGGATTTAATCTTAGATTTAAACTCATTAAACGGCAATTTTAGCAATGACGGAGGCAATTTATTATAGAATTTTATACCAAGGCCTACAAATGAGTTATGAACCCTATGAAGTCGATGAAAAGGAACTCGCAGGTGATGCTTATTTCTCGTGTTAATAGGGTGAAAATCACTGTTTTTGGTATATAGGTGTAAATTCTGCCTAACATATATAATGTTGGCAAAGATGAATTGAGATGCCACCGTCAGAATGCCAATCTCCTTGAATAAATCCCTCAGAGAAACTCTAGTACCCAGCTGATAAATTGCTCGAACAGCTCGTTTTTGTAAAACAAATATATTTTGAATATCAGCCGCTTTGCCCCACAATAAAATGCCGTAGGACATAAGGCTGTGAAAATAACTAAAATAAACTAGTCGAGCTGTGTCAACGTCCGTGTACTGTCTTACTTTTCTGACAGCGTAGGCTGCCGAGCTTAGTCTTCCCGCTAAACATGTTATATGCGGACCCCATTGAATTCTAGAATCTACTTTAATACCCAGAAACACAGCTGAGTCAACAGTTTCAATTTCTTCATTACTTAGAACTATGTTAGGACCTAGATTTGTAACATTTGGCAAGGCGAATTTTATACATTTCGTTTTTTTGGCATTTAGGACTAGGTTGTTAGCAGTAAACCAATCCGTGACCAATGATAATGCAGTGTTAACTTCGTCAAAATCTTGTCTATTTCTATCAACTTTAAATATAAGAGAGGTATCATCTGCAAACAGTACAATGTCGCAAATGCCCTTTAAAAGATATGGCAAGTCATTGATGTAGACCAAAAATAAAAACGGACCCAGAATTGATCCTTGAGGCACACCTAGCTGGACAGGTTGACCAGAAGATTTCGAGCCATTAACATCTACGCATTGAAATCTATTACGTAAGTACGATTCTATAACATTAAGAGCTTCGTTTTGGACTCCGTAATGATGTAATTTACGCAAAAGTGTATCATGGTGTACGCAATCAAAGGCTTTGGATAGATCACAGAAAACACCAATTGCATTCTTACTGCTCTCCCACGCCTCAAATATGTGCTTCAGCAGAGCAACACCTGCATCAGTTGTTGAACGACCTTTCGTAAAACCATATTGTTCACTATGAAGGAGGTTATTTACATTAAAATGACTAAGCAACTGCTTGAGTATCAATTTTTCAAATATTTTGCTAAAGGCGGGTAAGATAGAAATGGGTCTGAAATTACCAATATCATTTTTATTGCCTGATTTAAATAATGGTATGACTTTACTACTCTTCATGAGGTCAGGAAAAGTACCCAGATCTACACATTTATTAAAAGTAATTGCAAGATAGGGGGCGACGATGTCAATTATATTACTTAAAAGTTTAATTGAAATTCCCCAATAATCGCCAGTATGTTTCGATTTAAGTGTGTTGAATACATTTATTACATCATATGGTGTTATGTGTTCAAAACTAAATAGGTTACCGCATTTAGGCACATTTTGTTGCAAAAAGCTTTCAGCTTTAGAAGGAGAAGAGCTTAAGGAGCGAGTCGTAGTTATAGGAATATTTGCAAAGAATTCATTAAATGCGTCTGCTACGCTATTCGCATTTGTAATTAATTGACTGTCTATCATAATCTCTAATTGCTTTTCTTTATTAACCGATTTTCCTGTTTCACTATTGATAATTTGCCAGGTAGCTTTAACTTTGTTAGTAGAATTTTTAATAGTTTCGCTTAGAAATTTGGACTTGGCAATAGCACAAATCTTTTTAAACAATTTTGAATAATTTCTTACATATTCCACAAAAGGTGTATCAAACCTAAATTTTTTCAAACCATATAACTCGTACAATCTCGCTCTACTTTTATAAATGCCAGGTGTAGCCCATTGATTGAAACCAGCAGAGGATCCATTCTTCTTAATGATTTTGGTTTTGAAAGTGGACTGGTATTCATCTTTAACAACATCGAAAAGGGATTCATAGATTTCATTAGGATCATCTGATTCAGCTATGGCTGGTGTAAGTTTGTCAGCTACATTATTCTTAAACTTGTTACAACGACTAACTGTATAGGGCCTACATTCAATCTTGTGAGGCTTTTTGGGTGATGGCATAGGGAAGCTAGCCATCAATCCACAGTGGTCAGACGATAAGTCACTTAACACTACTTTACTTTCGGCATCACAATCAGTAAATATGTTGTCAAGACAAGTCGACGAAGATGCAGTAATTCTTGTTGGTTCCAAAAACAAGTTAATTAAATTAAAAGATTTAAAAAGGTTGAGTAGTCTAACACTTAATGGAGTTGTTTCTAAAATATTAACATTAAAATCTCCACATAAAATTATTCTTTTATTACTTGATTTTAACTTACTAAGTGAATCCTCTATTACAGATTCAAACCGACAAAAATCCCCAGAAGGGGGTCTATAAACACAAATTATTATGTATTTCTCAAGTTCCACACAAGACAACTCAATAATACGCTCTACAGAAAGATTAACTAGATCTAAACGTTCTTTACATTTCAACTTGTTTGAAACAAGAACTAAAGAACCACCACGAATAGCGCCCCGTCTGACAAACGCACTTTGTACAGTAAAATTATTATCATTGAAGAACGGTAATTCATGCTCCTTCAACCAGTGTTCAGTAAGACATAAGACCTGAACCTGATAGTGTTCCATAAATAAACTTAATTCTAACTCCTTGCCAGACAAACCCTGCATATTTTGATGCACAACATTCAACATATTATGTGGCTTGCCTATTGTCGTACTTAACAGTTTAAATCACTAGGTGCATCAAAAGGAGTGCTATGAACACTATCAGTAATAACTATACTACTAAGCTTAGACATACTATTTATGTCAGTGTGAATATAATAAACTAATAGCCTAGCTATTTCGCATCTATACATATAAGGCAGATACACAGTACCTCGAGTTGACCAAAGTTTATCCATACAAACGTTGGTATCAAAATACATAAGTTTGTCACTATAGAGACTAACTAAGAAATGAAGATGCTTATTGAGCATGTAAATATAATTGTTTTGACTAGAGGACAATTTGTCAAAATATGGGAAAGCACACAATACTATTTTTCTGCAATTTAATTTTAACAACTCAGTTACACTATCTGTTAAGTCCTTCTTTTTAATATTGGAACTATTTCCTACAAATATAATTATATTACTATTCTGGTTGTATTTATTATTAGAAACTGAAGCCATTATCTGCTTATATGTTGAGCCTGGCATGCAATAATTTTTACAGGAATAGCTCAGGTTATTACTTAACAACTTTCCCAAACCTCTTCCTATACTATCTGAGAACATTACTGAGTTAGAACTATTATCAACAAACTCAGGCTGGCTAGCTGATTCTTGGTTAAGAGTACAGGCCTGAGATAAATCCTCAACCTGGGACGGGTCCTCCGTTACCTCAGGCTGGACAGTGTCATGGTTTGAAACTGTCTGACAATTACTATACTATTATTATCAAATCCATACTTATATTTCAAATATTCTAGTTTTCTTATAAACGTTTCTATATGTGCAGTCACATATTCATCCTCTCCTGCTTCGTAGCTTTTATTATCTTCATTTAATACTTCATTGAATAGTGCAATAAAATGTTGCGTGTTGTTATCGATGTTATCGACTCTGGCTAGTCTTGCAATTTCCTTCAGGCTGTCGTCATCTTGATAGGTGATGGTGACAAAGAAGTTGTGAATTGCTGCGAACTCTCCGAACCTCGCTTTATGCTTCACGTGGTTGAGTTTGAGAATGGAGAATAAGCCGTTGACAGTCTTTCGTACTGCTGCCTCAGTAATCGCTAAATCTTTGGTTTCTTCGCGAAGTTCAACAAGGCTCTGAACCTGGACGATAACAATGGAAATAATTAAATAAAAGATATTATTCTTGTTGGAATACATGTGAAGAAAGATATTTTTGTATAAAATAAATGAAATCCAAAATAGTAATGATGGAAGATTTCACAACGTTTTCAAAATGTTTTTGTGTTTAAAGTAGTTGCTCAATATATTGAAATATGTTTTATGGCGTTTGTTTTATTTTAACGATATTGAGAATTATAACATAAAAATTTGCCAAACGAAGCAATAAAACATTTCATTTGGCGCACATTTTATTGCATCGTATCGCTACTTTAAATTCAAACTTTTTGTTGTATACACCTAAGTCAATCTGTATTAGTAATTATTTAAGTTATTTTAATTTATATAAAATGGAGTTAACTACAATCATTGTGTTTCTTATTCCCGTGGTGGTAGCTAGACATAATCATAGGACAGTTCTTGAGAATATATTAAAGTCCACCGATAACCTGTACACAAAAGTAGACAACGACGTTCAAAATATTATGAACAACATGTTTGACCTACTGAATTTGTCACCAAACTTTCCAGAAAAATCGAGAATCAAATTGTTGTTGAACATGCATTATGATTTAAATAATATGGCAGCGAAAAATTATAATGAGCATGTAAAGATGATAGACGCTGCTCGCCCTGATACTAACAATAGAACTTCAAATAGTGTAGCACTGTTAAAACTAATATATAAAACGTTAGATGAGAAACTTTTCAATCAATCTTCCGAAAGCAAAACTTCACGTGAGCTACCCATACTTGGGGATACAGTAATGGACCGAGCAGCTAGTAAATCAACAGTAACACCGTCTTCTTTTGAAAAAACCCCATCTGATCCCATATTTGCAGACAGCAAAGAATTCATACAATTCATTAAGGGCTTTATAAAGAAAGTTGACAAGCTCGATGAAAAAGATTTCTCTAAGTCCACACCGTTGCTACCGCCTATAGAAGAAGACACACAACCCGACATTGAATTATGGCGTAAGTACAAAAACCAACTCTCATTATAAATCACGAAATGTTAATTAAAATTTTAGAACTGTAATTAACTGGAATAGTAATGATAGGCAGGAAGTATAGGGGGAAAGATCGCTGATACCAAATAAATTGAGATGACAATGACAGGACAAAGATTAATTGTGACTCGAAGGCAAAAGTATTAGAATAGCAAATAATATAAAGACGTTAGAATGTAGACGTAGAGAGTATTATTTGGAACTATTATTCATCCATTAATGGAAGAATATCAGCTTCGATATCCACTATTCAACCCAAGTTAAGCTACAAACAAGAGTTTTGTGTAAACGAATTTCTTTGTGTCCACATCACACACTTAAATTCATTGGCTTGCTTTTTTAAAACTTCACCACGATCTCACCTGATGAAGTACGCTTGCCTTTAAATAAAGTCTGTTCACTTCTTTTTCAGAACCGCCAGAATTCGATGACTTCAATTACAATAACAGCAGGAGAATATTTAGTGGCAGAAGGAGCAGGGTAAAAAGTTACCCTTTCATCGTGAGCATCCATCTTTTAGGAACATTCGTGTGTGCCGGCTCCATCGTGGCCAGTGACATGATCCTCACTGCAGCTTCGTGTTTGCAAATGTAAGTGATAATTTGTTATGATATCCGCTTTGAACTCTTTAAGTTTGACCTAGACTAGAGTGAAGAGCAAACCAATTTCTAAAGAAACTTTCGAGAGGTCAGACAATATGCAATTTTCGACGCGACAAAGTACACAGGGTTACAACCGAGATACCTGTTATATTAACGATACACCACACAAGGATTTTCTCCTTTATCGTGTTGCTCCATGAAAATTGGATCTCCCGTACATAAACAACAATTTTGTATTTAGCATAGATGGAACTGAATCATCATCAAGTGTAATTTTTTTACCAGACTTCACAACAACAGATTCTTCAGAGAGAACCCCAGGTCAGTTCAGGTCCGCGTTGGCAGCGATTACTTCGTCAGGGGAGGCGAGATGATACCAGTTCTTGAGGCATTCTTCTACCCTAGTTACGACCCGAAGACCTTAGCGAACAACTTGGTGCTTCTCCGTCTGAGCAGACACATCAGGTTCTACAGGAATGAGAGAAGAGTTAAGAAGATCCAATATGACAGGACAGAAGGAAACTTGCCGGCTAACACCAATGGTATTACTGTGATCGGCTGGGGCTCTAGGAAGGTGAGCTCAACATGAGTAACTTGCATACCTCGAGAGGCCGTCTTGTGCCAAACATATTAAATATTTATGAGACCATTCACTCCTACTTTCTTCTTAGTGATTCCTGATGTTATGCGGCGTTCTGCAGGGTGCTGTTTCTAACTGCCTTCTTGATCGCGTCTGATCTTCTTGCGGATGTTCTGCTTTCCTACGTCCTCCACAGTTTCTTAAATCTCATAGCAGGACAGTGTAACGTGGAAAGTCGAAGAACTAATATTCGGTTTAGTGCCACTTATGTATTTTTTTTATATAGCCCTGTTTATCATCTGGCTGTGTAAACTATTATTGTTACGTTTAGTAAGACAACGTGAACCTTTTTTGGAGTGCCCGCCCCTTGTGGAGCGGAAAGAACTGTGAGACTTCTTTTGTCAAGTTTTTAGAAGTTTTAATTCACCACATACCTTCGATTTCCCTTGGCGTTCCAGTTCTAGGGTGCAACACGATCTAATCTTAAGCAATATTTAATTTTAACAGCGGAACAATATATTAGAGCAGTTCGAAAGAATGATGGTAGCAAAGTTAGACGTGTATCAAATAGACGAATGTGCCAAAATCTACTCCAAGTAAGTTTTTATCCACATCTGCATTTATCCCCTCCGCTCTAGAATAAATGACAATGTTCATCCTGCTTTTTTATTTACCGGAAAAATATTTCTTTCATAATTTGTACAAGCGCAATGGTGGCCCTATGAGCCCCAGCGATAACGTCGAACCCATAATTATCACATCCAACACGCAGTGGAGATTTACAGCCCGCCCACTCCTTCCCACAGAGGCATGAGTAGGCATGTGTTCCAGCAGTTAAGTTAGCCAAATCATAAAATATAAAATGGCTATCCACTGATGATAATTTATAATCGTATTTCAGGGAATTCGTGACCTACAGGCACTTCTGCGCTGGATTCGTGTCTAGAGGCGGAGGGGCGTGTAATGTTAGTATTTACCTAAAGTGGGGAATTCACTTCTCGGTATGTCTGAGAAGTTAATTGCCCACTTCACCTCCCTCCGACAAGTCTGCAGATATAGCTCCCTCGCAAATTTAGGTCCGTGCAAAGTTTGCTAGTCTAGTATTTAATTATGGTGACAGTCTGGCAGACTTGAACGTGGCTAGTCCGCAGAGTCTCATTTTAAGAACAATCAAGAAACGGATGAGTCAGTGACGTCGTATATTGTGGCGACAAACATACCAGTAAAATCTGTCCGAGGGAATGTTCGTCGAGTGAATTCCATTGATTCCGTTACTGCCCGCGTCAAGTTCTAGGTATCCTTCAGGATCCTAGTATCAGGATGACCAGACCCATTTAATCTACCTCTATCCATAATTTGGTCACCAAAATCCGTATTACTTATGACCAGAATTACAACTGGCGAAATCTGTATCTATATACTGTCATTATAAGAGAAGCACTTTGCGAGTTCAAACGCGCTAAATAAAAAAAATGCATTAGTTCGGTTACTTCTTCGATCATTAATATCAACAAAATTGTTATTAATGATCGAAGGGTTACTAAGATTAACAGCTGAACTACAGCTATTACTCCTTAAATTATGGTTGCAGAAAGATCTTGGCGGCCCAGGAGTTGTCGGTGGTCTGTTAGTAGGAGTGATCAGCTTTGGAGCCCCGATGTGTGGAGCCCTCGATGCTCCCACAGTCTTCACGAAACTTGGCTACTATGATAAATGGATTGATAGTGTCCTTGAGGAGGTACAATTTTGTTATATCTTTTCACTAGTTAACCTTTATATACCTAGGGTCTATAGGGAATATGAACAGCTCGAAATTTTGATAGCCACACGTTAAAAATGTAATTAGATCACAGAGGTAGTGGCTCATGCAGAAAACCAATGTTTTTCAGCTAAACTTTTGATATTGTTCATCTAAAATATAAAAATATCGAATAAACCGTAGGACCTACTACGCATGGAGAAAAAACTCTGAAATCGTAATAATGTTCGTGTAAATATATTTTCTAGGAACGAAAAAAATTGCTGCGAGCAGGGTTCGAACCTGCGTATAAAACTATAAGGCTAGGCGTATGCTGACACGCAGGTAACGCAGGTCCACACAGCGCAGAGCAGAGTAGATTTTGTAAAGCATGGAACGTCATTGAACTACGTACGCTGCGGCGCAGGCACATGCCACGCAGACGTGTGTCTGTCTTGCTCTCCGTCTCGTTGCAGTGCCGGCACAGAATCCTGCGCGACGCGTGTGTTGTGTATGCTGGATACATTCGTTGCTAAGTAACTTTGTTTATAAAACATGTACGTCTATTCCTTGTACTAGCTAGGATGCGAATGTCAGTTGCGTCGCAGCATACGGAGGGGGCACATGTCTGCCTCAACTGCCCTGCCCTGCACTGTTCTGTACTGTGCTGAGCTGCATTGCCTGCGTCTCAGCATACGCTTAGCCTAACTTTAGTGTTCGTGTAATTCAGAAATATGCACTGAAATTACTGTATCTGAAATGTATTAGTTTTATTTCACCATGGAGGTAACTTAGTCTATTTGCACTCTTTCACAGTACGGACGCACTATGGCCGTGAGAACGACTCTCAGATTCCAGACTGATAAACACTACTATAACAACCCAACTACGCCTCCGCCAGAAAACCCATACATTACTTTCGAAACTACAAGAGGAACAGTTACACCACCGACAATGTTCCCGGAAAGCACCGAGGAAGAGGAGGTAATAGGCAGAAGACGAGATGAGAGAGAAAGATTCTAGAATAACAACATACGCATCTAAATTTTCATCATCATCTTTTACAGTATGGGCCCATAGTAAGAGGGCGATCGGCACCCAAAATTCCTATGCAACAACTATTTCCTTACACACCTACAACAAGATATCCAATGTTGCTCCCAATACAATTACTACGAAGCATTCTTTACGAAGACTACCCAATATTATCAGGAGAAGATGTTAGTGACATGTTTAAGACTTCTCAAAATCCATCCGCTGCGAAAAACCATCCATTAGTGAACTTAAGTATGCTTCCAATACCAGGGGTCCATACTTTTCCTTCATCAGAAACTAATTTGAAGAAGTATGCCACGATTCGCCTGAGTACATTTGCTTGGCGGACGACAGAGGCTCCTGCTTGGCGGACGACAGAGCCTCCTCCTTGGATATCTACTGAAGCGCCTGTTATATCAACTCAGACTATCCCAGACATAAATCTTTTAGATTTTATTAATGAAATGACGACCAAAACTACCACGCCGGCACACAAATGGGTGACGTCATCTGAGTCTGAGAGTTCTGAGATAACGACTGAGATTAGTACAACTACTAGAAAACCTACTATATTACCACTTGCAGTAGATATTCGGAACTACTACTACTACTACGATTTGTTGAGAGTATAAAAATGGGATCAGAATTAAATACAAATGATACACTATCTGTGTTTTATTGATTTACTGTTCATAACACGCCTCAGTGGCGACTGGATTTATAAAACCCAACAATTATTTTTACGACCTAGGGAGCGATGCTAGGACCTCTACTAGAGCAACAGAACAACCAGACATTTTATTTTGTAAAAGCTAATGTCTTAGCGAGAAGACAGTGTCGTACCTCAGACAAATGGGTAATTAAAATAATGAAAGGTTGTGGGAAAATACAGATTTTAGAAAAATGAAGCAAAGGTAACATTTGGCAAAATAATGTGTGTAGAAGCACCTGTTTGTTATGACCACAGATCATAATGTTTTCCTGCGTGTTACGCGCATCACTACTATGTAAAGCGCTGACACAAAGGCACGAGCCACGCCGCGTGCGCCCCAGTTGCTACGAGCGAAAAGTGCTGACTCCAGGACACGAGGCCCGAAGACACCGTCTACGTGACCGCGCCCGATCACTTCGAATCCACCATCGATCGAGTCAATTACTTTTCAATTTAATTGTATTTTTTTTATTTTAATAAATTAGTTCATAAAAAAATCGGTTTTTTTTGAGTCCTCCGGCAGTAGCCTACGTAATTGGCGCAGTCGGTAGGATTCCCGGGTCGTTCTTGCGATTATCGGTATATCGCACCGCGTTCGCTACGATAGACTTTCAACGTCGTACCGGGAGATCCTGAACAACGAGACTACGCCGGAGATCCAGACATCGATACCGCTCAACGAAGACCAGAATGTTCATGTAAGTCCGCTGAATTTTCTTAGTGGTTGCTTGCTTCCTTTTTGTGTGTAATTTCTATAAACCTTGTCCAACATTTTTTACCCACGTAGATCAAGTACATCTAGGTTAATTAGTAGTAGGAATAGAAGTGTAGATTCTAGACGTAATTTTAGTCCTGAAATTGAACCCGAGATGGCTGATTTAGACGTTATATTCAAAGCCCTCCGCTTAGTTCCCGATTTTGATGGGAACCCGAACGTACTTACTAGGTTCATCAAATTGTGTGACCAGCTGGTAGCCGACCTCGTCCAAGAGGGCCAGCCATTGCCTAAATTAGCGCTTTTAAATGGCATCCTGAACAAAATTACGGGGCCCGCTGCCCGACTAATTAATGCCAACGGTATACCTAACGATTGGGCAGGCATACGTAGTGCTCTTGTTAATAATTTTGCAGACCAACGAGATGAGACTGCTCTCTACAACGATTTGGCTTTACTCACACAAGGTTCAGGCACGCCACAGGAATTTTACGAGCGTTGCCAGAGTCTTTTCAGCACCGTCATGACATATGTTTCGCTGCACGACACCTTAGACTCGACTATCGCGGCCAAACGTGATTTATATCGCAAACTAACTTTGCAGGCCTATCTCCGCGGTTTGAAAGATCCTTTAGGCGCGCGTATTAGATGCATGCGGCCAGAAACAATTGAGAAGGCTCTAGAATTCGTGCACGAAGAGACTAACACCATTTATTTGCAGAACAGAAATGATAGTTTGTCGGATAAAAAACCTTCAGTTAAAATGCCACAGAACGAAATTAATAATAAAACGCCTGTCCATCCGAATAACATGCTTGTTCCTATAAGGCCTAACCTTTTTAACATGCCTGGTCCATTTAGACCGCAAGGACCGCAATTTATGCCACGACCATCTCAGTACCAATTCGGAACGCCGTTTAATTCATACAACATGCAACCACGCGGTCCGACGCGTACGCAACAAATATTCAGTACTCCACCGCCTAATAGCAATCAAGGTGGTTCTGGATTCAGAATGCCCCCAAGGAACCCTAATCCGCCGAATAACGGTCCCAGGCCGATGAGCGGCGTGAGCCACTTTGTACCCAGGCCTCTGCCCGCTACCAACAGTTGGAACTGGGCACAACAAGGCAATCCACCACCTTCCAACTATCTTAAAACCCGCGATGTTAATGTCAATGAGTGTTCGAATTATGGGGAGGACTATTACTATCCCGACCTATCTGACTACTTTTACTTTGACCCTTATTACCAGGATTACCTCTATTTCAATGACTGTACATATGACGTCACACCACAACAGACCGACGGGACAAACGACAAAGACAAGCCAGGTGCTGTTGACTACCAGCAACCCTCAACCAGTCAGGATTTTCAGAAAGCTCCGAAGTCAAACAGCTCAGGATAGAATTAAATTTACAAACCCAAAGGCAACTACCATTCGTTCGTATTCATAACCCTCCACTCAACTTCTTAATAGATACCGGTGCAAATCAATCATTTATCAGTCCGGAAGCAGTTCAGAATTATTTCCCGCACATACCTCTTAACTATGATCCATTCGAGGTTACTAACGTTCACGCGACAAGCAGGAGCGATTACTCTATTAATTTACCATGCTTTCCCGAATTCGGTGACGCGGAACCGATTAAATTATTCGTTTATAAATTTCACGATCGTTTTGATGGTTTGATAGGAATGGATTTACTTACCAAATGGGAGGCTAAGTTAGATTTGAAAGATCTTACATTTATAACTAAATTCGCAATTAACCCCATTCAAATTTATAATTCCCGAAATTTAAATCTCTATGAGGAAATAATACCAGCCGGAAGTTCTAAATTAATACGGTTACCTATTAATGCATCGGACGGTGAAGTTTTTGTAGAGGAACAAATAATTTGCAATTGTATTATAACAGAATGTTTAACCACCGTCTCTAATAGTCGCGGTATGGTTGAAGTAACCAACCCAACCCGTAATGACATAATATTCTCATTAGACCATGCCACTCAAGCAACAATCTTCAATGCCGAGTGCACCGAACAATTATCTCCTCGCGCTAAAGATGTTACATCTCGTATACGCACCGATCACCTGAACGAGGAGGAAAAGGCAAACCTATTGGCAATATGTTCAAAGTACGCCGACGTCTTTTACATTGAAGGCGAGGCCTTAACTTTCACTAACAAAATAAAGCATAGTATCAAAACGACAGATGAAATTCCAATCTATACTAAAAGTTACAGATATCCGTTTGTACACCGTCAGGAGGTTAGTGATCAAATAACAAAAATGTTAGATCAAGGAATCATTAGGCCGTCCGAGTCTGCTTGGAGCTCACCTATCTGGGTTGTCCCAAAGAAAAGTGACGCGTCCGGTAAACAGAAATGGCGTATAGTTATTGACTTTCGGAAGCTTAATGAAAAAACGATAGATGACAAGTACCCTATCCCGAACATTACAGACGTCCTAGACAAGCTAGGCAAGTGTCAATATTTCAGCACTCTTGATCTGGCTTCAGGTTTCTACCAGGTAGAGATGAATCCCAGTGACATTCCTAAGACCGCTTTTAATGTTGAGCATGGGCACTTTGAATTTTTGAGAATGCCCATGGGACTTAAAAATTCCCCTTCCACGTTCCAACGAGTAATGGATAACGTACTGAGAGGACTGCAAAACGTTATATGTCTCGTTTACCTTGATGATATTATCGTGTTCAGTACTTCTCTCCAGGAACACATGAACAACTTAGAGAAGGTGTTTCAAAGATTAAGAGAATCTAACTTTAAAATCCAGTTAGACAAATCAGAGTTTTTAAAACTCGAAACCGCATACCTAGGTCATGTGATCAGTACCGAAGGAATAAAGCCTAACCCAGACAAAATCATAGCTATTCAAAATTACCCTATACCTAAAACACCTAAAGAAATTAAACAGTTTCTCGGACTCCTCGGTTATTACCGAAAATTCATTCCAGACTTTTCCCGCATTACCAAACCCCTGACACAATGTTTGAAAAAAGGAAAAAAGGTGACTTTAGACTCAGATTACATTAACTGTTTTGAGAAATGTAAAACTTTACTGACCAACGACCCAATTCTTAAATACCCCGACTTTGATAAAGAATTCATTCTAACTACAGACGCATCAAATTTCGCAATCGGCGCAATACTGTCACAAGGTTCTGTCGGCTCGGATAAACCCGTAGCTTATGCGTCACGGACACTCAATGAAAGCGAAGTTAATTACAGTACAATTGAGAAAGAGCTACTAGCAATTGTATGGGCAACAAAGTACTTTCGCCCTTATCTCTTTGGACGTAAGTTCAAAATTGTAACTGACCACAAACCACTACAGTGGGTTATGAGTCTCAGGGAACCAAATTCACGGTTAACCAGATGGCGGTTAAAACTAAGTGAATACGACTTCACCGTCATTTATAAAAAAGGCAAACACAACACTAACGCTGATGCCCTTTCTCGCGTCGAGATCTATAACGAGGAGGTGAGTTCGATGATTGCGAACGCGACTGACAGACCACCATCTCTAGCTAACTCCGACACCCTGACAGCACATACCTCTGAGGAAAACCCTATACTCGAAATACCCATAACCGACGAACCACTTAATAAATTTCACCGACAGTTGTGCTTAACCGTTGTAGGTGACTTTAAAAAACGAACTACTGCGACTAAACCATTTGACACCCACACTCGAACATCAGTCCAGCTATCTGAGTCCAACCTAGAAGAGGAACTCGTTAACGCTATTAAGGAATACGTTAACCCTAAGATTAAAACTGCCCTTTTAATAAATCCGCCTCTTGCAATGTACAGCATAATCCCTCTGATACAAAAACATTTTAAAAGTTCGGCAATGAAATTAGTATTGGCAAAAAGGGAACTTGAGAATGTAAAGGAATACCTTCGGCAGCAGGAGATTATTCGTCACTACCACGAAGGTAAAACCAACCACCGTGGTATTAACGAGTGCTTTTTAGCTTTATCTGTTAAATATTTTTGGCCTAAGATGCGAGACCAAATAACCAAATTTATTAATGACTGCACAATATGTGGACAAGCAAAATACGATAGGAGCCCTATAAAACAGAAGTTCAACATAGCGCCCCCAGCCACCAGACCTTTCGAAATAATACATATGGACAGCTTTTCAGCACAGAATGAAAAATACTTAACATTCATAGACGCCTTCTCAAAGTACGGTCAAGCATATCTTCTTCGAGATGGGACTGCAGTTAGTATCATACAAGCTTTATTAACTTTCAGCACGCATCATGGCCTACCACTAACAATTATTACAGATCAAGGGACCGAATTCACCAACCAAATGTTCTCCGAGTTCTGCAAGGTACATAAAATCATTCATCATCAAACACTCGCATACTCACCTAACGCTAACGGCAATATTGAACGCTTCCACTCCACTATACTGGAACATCTTCGTATTTTAAAACTAAAACACAAGGATGAGCCAGTTGTTCATCTAATGCCATACGCTATCTTAGCGTATAACAGTTCGATTCATTCCTTCACACGTTGTAAACCTTACGACCTTATATTAGGACATACTGACCCACGAGACCCGACTGACATAGATCTGACTGGACATTTATTACAACAATATACAGAAACGCACAGAGAACGCATGCAAAAGGTATACGAACTAATAAATGAGACATCTCTCGCTAATCGAACGGCGCTTATAGAAAATCGTAACAAAAATCGTGAGGACGAAGTCGACTATGAACCCGACCAACAAATATTCATTAGTAATCCTTGCGCTAGTAGATCTAAAATTGCACCTAGATACAACCAAGACACCGTCCTAGCTAACTTACCTATCCACATTTATACCTCCAAGAAAAAGGGACCCATTGCTAAATCTAGACTAAAGCGCGTCCCTAAAACTGCAAAATTGTTGCAGGATATTCCTGATGCTGTCACTTAGCCTAACATTGGCCCAGGAGATCAATCTAGAACGACTTGAAAATGGACCTGGACTATTGCCCTTCAAACTAGGACCCATGAAGCTTATCACTCATTATCATACATTCCTGCAGAACATAGAACTAACAGACATACACAACAAGATTAACGAAATACGAACCCAACTTACTAAGGCTACAGACAGACTAGACAATTATACTCGCACCTTATACGAGCTCCAAATAGACAGTTTGAACGCGAAATTAAATAAAGCCTTATCTCATCTACAAAGTCTATACCCCAATCGATTCAAAAGGGGCCTAGTAGATGGTCTTGGATCCGTTATTAAGAGCATTACCGGAAACTTGGATCAAGCAGATGCCATTAAATATGATAACGCCCTTAAAGCCCTTAATGATAATCAGCAACAAATAGTTATTGAACAAAATCATCATATAAGTTTGAGCAAAAGTTTGATGAACGAACATACAAAAATTATTACACAATTAGTAGAGAACCAAGTACAATTAAATGATAGCTTGCACATTTTACTTGACGCCGATAAGTATAAACAACACAACTTCATAAAATTTGCAAAGTTTTCGCAAATATTGCAAGTAATTTGCAATAACGTAGATAGTTTATTAAATGAATTAAGTAGGTTAGAGAATGCGATAGCACTTTCCGGTCAACTGCGCACTCATCATTCTATGCTAAGTACAGAAATACTTAGTGGTATGATTCGTAAGCTAAACGCACTTTATAATAAAAACCAAGTACTAGAATTAGAAATTAGAGAATACTACGATGTCATTAAACCATTAGCTTATTATCATGGAAACCAAATAGTTTTTGCATTTAAATTCCCTATAACATCTCCTCTAAAATTCCTTTTATATAAGTTAGTCATTGTACCAAACAAAAATAGACAAGCCATTATCCCGTCCTACCCATTCCTAGCAATCACTGGAAACATTCATGCGTACATAGAGGCTGAATGCCCGAAGGTAGCTTCAGAGTATCTCTGCGAAGAAAACCTCAACCACCAAATGAGAACCCATCCAGACTGTATCTGCGACATCATTGGAAGTCAAACACCGCACAAATCATGCAACACGATTACCATCAGCCTGACGAAGCCCGCAATGGAAAAATTAGATGACCGCCGCTACGCTCTCGTGTTCCCGAACCCAACGCAAGTCCAGTTGAGCTGCGAACAAGAAGAATCCATAACCCTAGCTGGAAGCTTCCTAGTCACTATTCCACATCGTTAACATTAACGACCACATTAGAGGACAACCCATGAAGATAAGCAATGTACCAGACGACATCGAAGATTCAACCATGCCAGCCCTCCAAATCACCGCTATTAACTTGAAGAAGCTGCACAATATCCAAGATAGAATAGACTCACAAAGACCAATCCATATTGAACCGACCTCAACCATTTACCACACGACAATCCCATTCTATGGCACCCTACTTGCCGTAGCTATACTGGGAGTAATAATATTATATCGGATCTACATCCGCCCAAAGAAGCAGATGAACACTCCAGATGAAGCCACGTACGCCGAGCCTGAAACATCTGAAACCCGCCACAACCAGATGACATCTCAAGATCAATCTAAACTCTCGACGATATTTCATCTCAAAAATCTGAAATAGTCGTCGATCTGAGGGGGGAGGTGTTACGCGCATCACTACTATGTAAAGCGCTGACACAAAGGCACGAGCCACGCCGCGTGCGCCCCAGTTGCTACGAGCGAAAAGTGCTGACTCCAGGACACGAGGCCCGAAGACACCGTCTACGTGACCGCGCCCGATCACTTCGAATCCACCATCGATCGAGTCAATTACTTTTCAATTTAATTGTATTTTTTTTATTTTAATAAATTAGTTCATAAAAAAATCGGTTTTTTTTGAGTCCTCCGGCAGTAGCCTACGTAATTTGCGTCTAAGTCACCTAGTTCAGCTTTAAATCAGTTGACCAACAAGCTAGTAAATAATTTTAAGGATTAAAAAGATCTAATTGAAGTAAAGAATAGAGTGGTATGTCACTGTGTGTCACCGAGCAACGCATGATTTTCTTCTGCATTCATAGAAGGACTGCGCGATTGTTTCCCAACGATGAATGAACTACATTACAAAGGTGCTTACGATATTTTATTGATGTTTTATAATAATGTTTATTTTATATTTATTTTCAAATTTATTTCTTTCGAAACATACAAACTATAGGTAGTTTTAAATCTCTGCTTTAATATTTGAGATTGTGTCACGTAACCATTAAATAACAAATTAATTCGATTTGTTTGGCACTGCAAAATTCAAAAAAAAAACAAACATAATGATGTTGGCCACAGTATTCATCTGTCTAATAATAGCAGCTATGGCTAAACAGCATCATAGCAGGGATCCAAATGACAATTTCTTTGCCACTGTCAACGTAGCTATTCATTCTGTAATCAATGATTTATTTGAATCAATCAATCTTGATCCCAATTTTACAAATAATAACAAAATAAAGTTATTGTTAACAATGCATAGTGATCTTAGTAACATAGCAGATAAAAGTTTCGGAATTTTCAAAGATATTCATAAAATTGTTAGAGACAATATCAATAACCAGACCGATGTTAACTATCTACCTATGAAAGAAAAAGACGACGCGATTCAATTAGACACCATAGTTAAAGAAATATTAAATAAACATAATCTCAATGCGTACAGAGCTGTTAGAAGAATTTTACGATACGCACACAAACGTACGAAAGTAAGAGATAAAGTAAAAGATAACGACGAAGATAATACAGAACTTACTGGCGAAAGTACGAAGGTTAAAGTTAAACCAGACTTTGACAACAGTATAGAATTTAATGAGTTTATAATTAACTTTTTGACAAAAGTTAATAATCTTACCATAAAAGATTTCAAAAGATCGTCGAAACATGGCAGGTTTTTGGTTCCATCTAGAAAGAATCTCAAAGTGTGGGGTGAGTTTCATTAACTTATAATCGTAGCCATTTGTAAATTCATTGAAGAAGGCTTCAAGCTATTATAATACCATACTACTAATAATGTACTTACCTGTGCTTAAAACAGAGTTTCCTTTCCACAGATGAACCAATCGAACCAAGTCTTAGATATGATCTTGACGAAAGTTATGATACTAGAAGAATCTTCAAAGGCTCGAAGACGCATTTCAATTCCTTTCCTTTCATGGTGAGCATCCATATCATGGGCGAGTTCTCCTGCTCCGGCTGCATCATCAGCAGGGATTTCGTCATCACCGCGGCCTCTTGTTTGAATATGTAAGTTAACATTTTGAGTCTTAATAATTGTCGATCGTATTAAGTAATCAGGTTGCACCTGCAGTCTCATTTTATACTATTGCACATTTGTTGTGTAACTCCATCTGGATCTCGAAGCGACTCTAACACCGTCGATGTCAGCTAATTTGATAATGGCAAACATTGGCACAATGATTTAGAAGCATATCCCGTGTCACTGAAATAAGTATTAGCAATTATAGATTTGTGAGTTTCCCTCATTATTTATTCTTTGACATTTATGGATGGATGCACATGGATAATTATATCCATATACATTATGTCTTTTTCTAAACAGATCAAGTGTATTTCTTTATGTATTTTTCTCTCAGAGCTTACAAGAGCGACTTCTTTGAGAAGAATCTAAAATCAATATTCGTAAGACTGGCCAGTTCCCACACAACGAAAGACGGTGAGACGATACCAGTACAGAACGTTTACTTCCATCCAGGGTATGATCCAGAGCATTTGATCAATAACCTCGCGATAATAGGTCTGGAGAAGAGGGTTCATTTATCAAGGCAGCAGAAGAAAATCAGACGCATCGTTTGGGATAAGACTCCAGATAATCTGTCTAATGATACCAAGACCGTTCTAATATTAGGATGGGGAGCTACAAAGGTAAAATATCATGCTAGAGAAGGTGTAGTGGCAGTTCGGTTTGCAATATTTGAGATGTAAATAGAAACAGCTAAGAAATTTCCTATTGCCAGGACACATGTCTCTCCTCCGTAAAAGATAAAACTACTCAAACATTGTCAACTGAACTAATGCCACTAAGATCTAGTTCAGTGATTTTTATCTACCACTGCCGCAAAAAGTTGCATTCGGCCAGTCAATCGGACTAACAACCGAACTACTGCACCCAATAGAATTAAGCTATTTGTAGATTTTTTGTCTCTGCGCCTCATCCTTCTGCTCTTATCCTGTCACCTTGTTTATTTTTTGTTTCTGCCCTGTACTCTATAATAATTTGTCCTTTCTTTCAAAATGTTATTACTTACACTACACCATCGATATTTTATCTTCATGCTTGAAATTGATTGGTGTTTTATTAAAATTGTAAAAATGAAGAATGTTTTCAGGCAGGCCAAATAACACAAAAGTTTCCAACGTTGAGAGTGAGTAAGCTTGACGTATACAACATCAGTGACTGCAGGGAGAAATATTCAGAGTACGTACTTATTAATGAAAAACATAATTGTAACTTGACGCGACAAAGACATAATTGTAATTTGATTATTTCAGAGATTTCATAAGAAAAGAAAACTTCTGCGCTGCTTACAATGGAGTTAACGGAAGTGCATGTAGTGTTAGTAACCTTTGGCTTTTCTTTTTTATTGGTTGCTTTATAATGAAGTTGATGTGGAGCAGTGGTGGCCCAGTGGTATCAATCCCGACTTACAAATTGTAGGTCGTGGGTTCGAACCCCGTCAGGCGCATTACTTTGTCTCAAAACGGTGAAGAAAAACATCGTGAGGAAAATGGCATATCCTAGAACCAAAAATTCGAAGAAATGTGACATCTGTTCCGAAGTCCCGCGTATAATTGAGTCCTTTGGCTTGAGGCCTTAGATTCATTTAAGACCAAAAATGTCCGGTTAAGCAGGACGCTATCTACTCTAGGTTGCGAGATGCCAATAAAAAAAGGATAGCTCTGACCACAACGCGAGCGAAACCACAAGCAAAACCTAGAGGTCAATAGTATGTCGAATTATGATTAAAATGCCAAATAAAACCTGTACTCTAGTCTAGATCATCTATCTTTATTTTGTCCTACATTCGAGATCAAAACAAACAAAACCAACCGGTTCTAACGGTTCTTAACTCTGTTAATATCTGCCATTCTATTTTGAGGACTATTGTTTAGTTGTTACGATTCAATTTGCATTGCACATGCGTCGCTCTTTTTCGCATTTATAGTCCAGTTATGATGTTTGTTAAAGTGACAGTAATAAGGTCCAATTTCACCTTTCTGGTTTTGCATACTGTGATAGTTTGTAGGACATACGATATCGAGAAGTAAGCTTTAGTGTACTCGGGGTCGCGGGACTATTGGGCAACCGTGGTTCCGGAAAATAAAGGGCTATTGAAAGACACCGCGGATTTTAGTCAGTACAATTCTGACAGTTCCTCCCCCGTCCTGCCCTGGGTGGGAGGATCCATCTGATGATTTCACCACGTTAAAAAGAAAGCTGTGGTATACCACAGCTTTTTTTAAGTTCGAAAACATTTCCTTGTAACATGCTGATCAACCTTTGACATATTGCATACCTATAAATAAGTGTGTTAAACAATTATCCAAAACATCTACTAAATTGTTAATATTACTCAACACTTTCACTTCAATTTTGCCTTGGCCCGAGTATGCAAAGGTTCATGTGATATATTCCCCACCCACTTCTGTCTATCCGTCTAGTTTAAGGCGCTCCACACACTGCTCCGCGCGCCGTCGCGTAGCGCGGGGTGGCATTTTTCATAGTATCCAAATATTTCAATTTGTATAGAAATCACGCCTAGCAGAACACACTGCCCCGCGCCACTGCGCAGTATGGCAGAAAATGCGCGCGGGAAGGCAGATTCTGCCAATCAGCGCGGTGGCGCGGGGAAGTGTGTTGTGACATGATGACACATGAGTTTATTTAGCGCTAGGTCGTCGTTATCTGCATCACCGCGCGGGGAAGCAGATAACACCCCCTTTTTTTTTAGGTGGTAAAATCATCAAATGAGTCCTCCCGCCCTGGGTGGGGCGGAAGGGACTGTCAGACTCTTACTGACTAAAATCCACCCGTGTTCCTTCGGATGCCCTGTACGTTCCGGGGCCGCGGTATCCTGGGTTAATAAAAAACCCGCGACCCCAGCTGGCATTTGGAGCGAAACACGACGCGCCACCGGCCCGGGCTTGGTCCACGGTCCGACGGCGAGCCACCCATTACTCACCGTCCGCAAGCCCGCTCCGCCGCTGTGCGCTCTGCTGATCAGAGGGACACGCGTTGGAGCGTCCACAAGACAGGCTATTCGCATACAGGCAAAGAGACTCTTCCTTAGGCACACAGTGCCTAAGGAAGAGTTTTTGCCCGCATCCCAGGGTGCACCGGCCCGAAAAACTAGTCTTCCCCCCGGACGTATCCGAGAGGGAAGTCCAGTCCACGGGCGCACGTGGAGGTTTCCTGTCTTAGCACCCCAGATTACACCCCTTAGTCAAGCAGATCTGCGCCTCCATCGCCGCGCGCGTTAACTGTCGCTCCGCGCACCGCGGCGGGATGCGTCTGTGTCAGTGCGTGAACCGCCTAAGTCTCAATTGAAGCTCTTATCAATATACACTAATAATGTAATTAATTAGCTAACTTATAAATTAATCGTTTTCCTTTAAATTGATGTTAAACTTGATATCATTTCTAAGTTCATAATGTTATCAATGGCTTAAAGGTTGGTGTGTTGGAACCCAATCCGTCTGTCCGTCTGTCTATCTCTCACCGCTGTATCTCATGAACTGTGCTAGTTAGACAGTTGATATTTTGACTGATGCTGTATTTCTTCTGCCGCTATAACAATTACAAAAAGAAAATTAGAGGCTTCCATACAACAGATATGAAAATTTTGTCTATCAATACCAACATAAGTAACATAAAAACCCTTTGATATGGATGCCCCTTAACAATTTAAGAACCACAAAGTGACTATTTCTTCTTGCTTGCATTGCGTAAAGTATACACACAATAAGCCGTTGGTTTTCAAGGAGACACCAAATTGTCGTCCACCCCAATAGAGAGAACTTTTTGAAAGAACATACATTAAAAAAGAAAAAAAAGTACATACAGACATGACCCGTGCCCACATTATTATGTATTTATCTTTCTATAGGCGAATTATCACAACCGGTTTTTATTATTAGTCCATTATCATAAGGGTCTTTTTGCACTGCTCTGATCCGACGTCCGGTAATTTTTGTCCGAACTCTGCGGTGTCATTTTTTCGGTCCGATGATTTAAGCTTCGGCCAGAGAGACTGATGATTACCAAGTCATAGCTCGATTGTAGTTTAATGGAGTCGGAATTAATCGGACATAACATTCTTCGACATACATACTGTTACTGTTTAATCAAAGACTTGCAAGTAGGTACAGCCTTTTTTAATCGTAGTAAAATCAATCATAAAATGAGTCTCCCCGCCCTGGTCGCCCGCCAGGAACTGCCAGACTGGTACTCACTAAAATCCATGGTGTTACTTCTATAGTCCTGTACGACCGTACATTCATTAGTATATAAGACCCCAGTAATATCAGCCTGCATTATATCTTTGCTCTGATGAAGGCCAAGTTCTTGCGCCACCACTAAAAACCAGAGCTTCTGATACTTAATCAAAGAGCATTATCATGGGCCACCTCTCAGGTACTATTCAGACCAACCGGCCGGCATGCAAAGTTATCTCCGTCGGCATCCCGCGACACGTAGCGACGTGCCCCGAAGTTGCATGCAAATATGTACTGTAATTACTGTTGATACATTTCAATGTTCTTTACCGCATTGTAAAATGCCGGCCGGTTGGTCTGAATCTTACCTAAGTATCCACAGCCATACTTATTCCTGGCGATACTTAATCAAGAAACATCATCCGTTACCCTAAACCGGATCAAATCAGTGTACAGTCAGCCTAAAAATCTTTAGCCGAACCTGCCTATATAATAAAATTCAAAACAGCAGGTTTTGCTGACGGTCACTAGAGCAAGGCTAAAGAAAACGGTATATAAAATATGTAAATTATATATTCATCACATTATAATAAGTTTCTTTTGATGTGGAGGTACAGATGAATGCAAATTGTAGTACGGACACAGCTGCGAGAACGCTGTGTTTTTTTAATTTGTTTAATTTGAAATGTGTGTAGACTTTTTCGTTATATTTATTCGGTTTATAACGATTTTATTGTTTTATTTGCCAGTTAGTTTTTAATATGCACATATGGAGGAGCACAGTGCAGTTGATTATCACTGTGAAACTATTATGGACATTGTCTTCACTGGAATAACATCCAAAATCAATTAATAGTTTGACAGACCAGTTGATGGTTTATAAAACATTAAAAAATCTGTGCTGTGTGAAAAAATCGTTCTTTTTAATCAAAAAGTCGCCATATTTTGACGCATGAAGTCCAACGATTTAAATTATGCCCAATCTTATGATTTAAATATTTAATGATGAATAATTAAACAAAGTGATTCCGATTTCCCTTTCTCTGTCCTGTGATCTCATTGTAATTCATAGCATTTTCTTTGAGAAAGTGTTTAAACTTTGTATACTTAACAATTTGAATTCACAGAATTAAATGAATAGTGCAGGTACTAGGTTCATACCTATTGATATTGATACATACCTATTTCACGCCCAATTCTTCATCATCATCTGCCTAGCCTTTTCCCAACTATATTGGGGTCGGCTTCCAGTCCAACCAGATTCAGCTGGATATCAGTATTTTACATAGAGCGACTGCCTGTCGGACCTCCACAACCCAGTAACTGGGTAATACCATACCCCATGGTTGTCATACTTTAGAGCCTCTGACTAACAGTAACGACTGTCAAAGATCTATAAATAACAGCCGGGACCCACGGCTTTACGTGCTTTCCGAGGCACGGAGGAAACTCGCTATGTCAGATGGTCACCCATCCACAGACCAACCTAGGTAAGCGCGGCTTAACCCAGAAGATCGGCCTGTGCGGGTGTAATTATTTAGCCACGAGCTCCTCACACGCACAATTCTTCAGATAAAGAAAAAAAAATATCTAGATTAAATTCTAATTTGGATGAAATATAGACTTACTGAATCGATTAAGTACTATATGTATATCGTTTATTTGATTGTGTGGTAAACCTCGATTTACTAAATAAAAAACCCAGCTAGGCGCATTGCTTTGTGTAATTAATTTCATCACCACTGCTCTCAAAACGGTGAAGGAAAATATGAGGAAACCAACATGTCCTAGAACCAAAAAATCGAAGACATGTGACATCTACCAATCAGCACTGCGCCCGTGCGGTGGAAAACGGCCCAATCCATCTCACAGAGAGGAGGCTTGTGTCCCAGCAGTGGGAACATTATAGGCTGATGATGATGATATGTGACGCAGTTTATGAAAAAAAAAAATTATCGAAATAAAAAAATAAAAAATAAAATAAGTTTATTTCATATAAATTTGGACAACATTATTCATATCAAGGAGTCTCCATTTAGGCATACAAATGCCTGTAGTTGAAGGCTCCGCTCATTCCCTTACAGCTTAAATATCAATGTATCATACTAATTAAATTATTTTTTTAATTTCAGGAAACCGAACGCCGCGTAGACGACGATGAGGACCGCAGCAACCCGCAGTACATCCCCAAGAGGGGAACCTTCTATGAACACGACGACCGTACTGCTGCCAGGTAATTATAGACTCTAATGATACTGACTCCCGTAGGGTTGACTGTCTATATTCAGTCATCAACAAAAATACGACTAGAGTGCCATCTATGTAACAACGGAAGAACCTGCATCACGAAATTAAAGTACGATTAGCCCAGTGGCTGAGTATTCGACAGCTGCGCTGCATGCCGCTGGTTCGATACCCTCTTACAAAAAAAAATATTTTTATGATCTGCAAGCAGTTATTTAAAAAAAAAATATCGTAAAATCACTATCCATGTTCGTTGCTTAAAGGTTTGCAGTAACTTATGTACTGGTTTATGGGCCAAAATGTCGACCACCTAAATTTAGGGGACCTTTTAGCTTTTAGTTGACCCTTAACAGCTGGTGAAACAGGACCATCTTTTAACGGTTTCCTAAGCATGTTTAGGGGATCCCATAACCTTAGGGGATGTTGGTGAAAACGGGCATAAATGTTTGTAAACGGACCCATGGTACAAGAGAGATTCTTAGTATGGGAAAAAGTATAAAAAAATCCTGTCAATTCTAAGACAGACGTGTATATCGTGATGGCAAAAGCCATGACTACAACAGGAGACTGCCATGTTTATGGCTATGACTTAAGCTTTTCTTTAAAATATATCATTCGACATTATGAACTTTTAATAAGTATTAAAAAGATAGAAAAATGAATGTAAAGAGAAACAACGCGAAACATTCTTTCTATAGCATCAAAATCTTATTAAATTATTCGCCTTAGAAAAACAATATTGATAGATTAATAACACCAGTCGCTTGCGTGCATGAAATCCGCGCTAAACAGTGAAAATGGCATCAAAATCCGCTTGCTTATAATTTTACAGATTCTTAGACCGTTGCGCTGTAGTCATTAATATTTCGCAGTGTACAGCGAATTCTTACGAGATTCAATGTGTTTTATTTAAATATTATTATTGTTTCGCCCACTTCTGTATATAAATAAAGCATGATTTAGACAATGCAAGAAATTATATGCAAGGTATGTGCAGATTAATAAATGGACAATGAATTCTCTATGTCTCCCTTTTTTTACGTGGTAAATTGTAAAATCATCAAATGAGTCCACCCCGGGCAGGGCGGAAGGAACTGTCAAACTTGTTCTGACTAAAATCCACGGTGTCCTTCAATAGCCCTTTATGTTCCGTGGTCACGGTAATGATATAAGTCCCGCGACCCCGGCTTTTCGCCCCGCAGCATGGCTGCGACCAATGCCGTCTCCGCCTACCGTTACCGTGATGACACGGCGTTTCCCCGTCCAAGCGAAGCAGTCCTGCACCGTATGCTCCACCGTGTCCTCAGGGTGAACCTCGCAGTGATGACACCCAGATCTCTAACTCTCCCTACGCCTAATCATAAATAAAAGGTCTATCTAGGTATCTTTGTTCAGGCTTTCCATGACGTTATCTTTTCTCCATTAGCACCCACATTTCGATACCTCCCACGTAAGTTGTTGTATCTTCAAAATTGTAATTTTACAGTAGAGCGTTTTAAAGACAAACACTCGCAGGAAATAGTCATTCTTCAATATATTCTCTTGAAATTTTGCATACACATATATTTTAAAGTACTTTCAATACTTACCTACCTAGTTATTTTTAAATACCTGTAGTTTTTGAGATTTTGTTCATACAACATTCTATCGTGTTATGTTAACTCACATAAATGTTGTACTGGATACTTACAACAATTTACACTGGACAACAATAGTTGAATTTAGCAGTATGTGCTAAATACCATAGTGTACGTTGATTTAATTTAATATTTTGTGGTAGTATGTGTAATAAGGTATAACTATCAGGGCTTTTTTTGTCGTGATTTACCTCAAAAAATGACCTCTACCCAGGGTGGGAGAACTTATTTGTTTTCATCAAATAAGGCCTCGGGCGGGAGGGACAGTCAGACTCGTACTGACTTACATCCACGGTGTCCTTTAATAGCTCTTTATGTTCCAGGGTCACGGTTATTCGCTAAGCCCCGCGACCAACTATCAGGGCTTAGTATAAAACCATGTTTACATAGGATATTATTCCCTTTATTCATTATTTTTATTCTTTATAAATTCTTACAAAGGTAAAAATATGAATAAAAACATGTAAAAAAATAAACAATAGTGGCCCACCGGTAACGGGAACAAGGTCCAAGCTACCAGCGGTCAGGACTCCAGAGAAAGAAACGTCCTAAAAATGCGCACCGTGTCCAGAAGAAATGCTTTCTGAATCAGCCCCTTGATCCACATTCATATTGATTGTTTTAACTACGTTTGAAATACCTAATAGAAGATACTCGCCTACATTATTTTTTTAAGAAATAAAATGCGCACTTTTTATTTCTAAAGCGGAGAATGAAGGCTTTGGCAGTAGGGTCGACGGAGCTTTTGCTGTCAACAGGGTTCAAAGGAACTTAATCCTACCCAAACCGAACCTCGGGCTGCCATTGAAGTCAACCGTCTTCTTCTCGTTCAAAATGACTAAGTTGATCAGTAGGTATTTAGGCAGGAGTGTACGCAACTGGGCCTTGAGAAAAAGAAAGTCGTGAAAACTACTTGGAGCACCCTGACACGGACAGGTTCGGTTAGAAGGGGCCATCCCCTACGTGGTTATTTTTTTATAAACCACCCACAAGTAGGAGCACCACTAGCCGTGCGCCGTCGATGTTTGTATCATGTCACAGATACCGCAACAGGGATGTTAATTTTAGCTAAACATACCTTAGTTGAATTAACCGTAGGTCTATTAAACCGTAGGCGAATTAACCGTAGGTGAGTTAACCGTAGCTGAATTGAACGTAGGTGAATGATCCATTAGTTATTTCGTACATCAGTTTTAACAAACTTACGTGAAACAACCAAAGAGTTCTCCGGATCGTAGCTAGGCAACGGACGCAGATGTGTCTACATCAGGCCCATATAGAGCCCGGAAAAAGCATTCGTGAAGATCCTTGATCTGTCATACCTCCTTGCGATCATAAGTGTATAGGGAATGCAGGTTTGCGCCAGTTCTCTTTAGCCAGGAGAGCGGGGTGAGGCCCTTGTCCACCGCCACAACATCTCGATGCATTCCCACGTCGGATTTAGCTATCTCATCATATCTTTTAGACTAGAGCCATTTCGTATATATTTTAAATAATCGTTGAAAATTAATATCGTCATCCAAATGTCTGTGTCTGACCTTTTTCTTGCATAATGTGACTCAACTGGTTCCGAGCTCTTGATGTGGTCACATACGCTGGTTTTGACAGATTCAGTTTTTTAAGAGGGTGAATTGAATGCCTACCGCTTTGATCAGGAATCAGTATTCCGGTTGTAACATCGATATATCCGATCTTTTCTAGTGCCTTAATGAGAACTTGGTCATTGACAGATATAGTGATTGAAATATAATAATAGCTAATTCAATCATCTCAGATTCATTAAAAGTAACTGGCAATGGAGAATCTGTAATGGTAAGTATCAATATGCTATTTATAATTTTCTATTGCTATCTAGACCTCAATCCGGCCCATGAGGCTAATCAGACACGGAAAAGTAAAAAAAGTGGTGGTAACCTTTTGCTCGATGATGAAGATATGAAGCGTTTTAAAACGTACATTGTTGTATGTAACTAAAAAAAATATATTTTAACAACGTAAAATATAGTATGTCAACATCCAATACATATTTGTGTATGTACTACCAACGTAAATTGTTGTATGTATTACATCACATATAATTTGTTATTTTTATACAAGGTAAAGTGTTGTATGTGATGATACAACGCTGATTTAGTATCTTATAAGCGACGTAAGTTGTTGTAAGTAATATATACAACAGTTTAGGTTGTTATTGTTGAAAAACAACATAAATATCATAATATCTTTTAAGAAAAAATTGTATCTGTGATATTATCGATTTTTGACCGCGTCTTCCACCTTTATGGAAGTCCGTGATGAACTGTCGTATGTCACACATACGCGGCGCGAGCGCCCGACGCGCCCCGAGTAAACGGTTGCGAAGGTGGATACAATGTTATACGCGGCCCGTTGTAATAAGATACAACTTTATACGTCTGGTAACTATGCTTAAAAATTGTATTTTTTAATTTTTTTTACACTGAACACGTAAAGTAGGCAAAAATAGGCGTTTTGGTGTAAAAAAAGCAAAACATGCATATTGTGGGTTACAACAACTTACGTGGGAGGTATCGATTTATGCCCAGCTTTTTTGGTAACATGGAACCTAGTCATTTTTTATCAAGGCCTTTAACCACTACATCATTTGCGCTAATATATCTCGTAAAAACAGATAAAAAAAAGTTTTAATGCAATTTTATGTCCAAAGCTACTTATCCAATTTCGAAAATTCTTTCACTAATAAGAAGCTGCATTATATCTTAACCCCTCAACCCTGCTTATGATCCCCTGGTGGGCGCGGGACTTATCCCAGTACCGTGACTCTGGAACATAAAGGGCTATTGAAAGACACCGTGGATTTTAGTCAGTACAAGTCTGACAGTCCCTCCCGAGAGGAGGAGGAGGGGTGTCTCGGGGTGGCAGGACTCATTTGATGATTTTACCACGTAAAAAAAATGATACCCTGGTGGATCATAAGAAAAAATGTCGCGTGAGTAACACGATCACGGGACAATTGGAGATTTTTTTAGGAAGTTCCATGTTTTCAAGGCGACGTTGGAGGGGTTAAGCTATATTTAAAACCATAAAACGCGCCAAACCGTGGTCAAAAGCTAGTCAAAATACAAAAGAATTTAGGCAAACGCTCGCCCTCATACGTTACATAACAGAAAACAATGCGTGTGCATTTATAATTACAATCAGTGGAGCGGTAATGACCGAACTGCTCAGTGATGCGATAATAGAAAGCTGCGAATACATTCAATTTGTACACAAAACTACATAATATTACACCTGTAATCTTTGAAGGGTTTGGCAGAAGTGTGCTTATCAGTGCACCTATATTTTGCCGGTTATGTTAAAGCATGTGTAAAGATGAATAAATAATAGACTGATGAATGAGGCTATACGACAACGTTACGAGATAAAGGAGGACGTAATCACAAAAATTGAGGCGCTCGTGACTAAATGCGGTCCCACAGGCCGTCGTTTGACAGTCGTTACTGTTAGTCAGAAGCTCTAAAGTATGACAACCAGTCTTACCATTGGGTATTGTATTACCCAGCTTCTGGGTTGTGGAGGTCCGATAGGCAGTTGCTCCATGTAAAATACTGAACACCTGGCTTGACTGGAAGCCGACCCCAATATAGTAGGGAAAAAGCTAGGCAGATGATGAGATGATGAGTCACAAAATTGAAAAGGCTATGCTTAGAGTTCGATCATGTAGAGAAGATGAGTAAAAGGCGAGTAACAAAAGCAATTTTTATGGCAGAGGTGAGCGAAAACGGGGAGGGGATGCCCTAGGAAAACCTGCGTTGAAGATATTGGTGAAGTGCTTCAGAAAGGTCGGGTCTGTAGTACTCGTAATCGGCGTGTGTGTATGAGATGTATGTAATGTGGATGAGGCGAAAGAAGTATGTAAGGATCGTAGCAGCGTTACAGGTGGCGCTCTGTAGTTTCTACCTACCCCCATGGGAAGAAAGCGCGAGTTTATGTATGTATAGCAATTTCATTAAAATATCAACTAGATGTATTGTATAAGTTATCCCAACTATGTTGACCACAACAGTAGTAACTGAGTGCAGCATATTTAATAGCAGTATTTACTGGGGACGACAACCTACCTGCACAACACAGTTACTGGGTACCAGTAGTAACACGAAACCCCTCGTCTACACTGGTCGTCATATTTTCGGGCCACTGACTTCTTTTAAAGACTGATCTTTTTTTTTTATAACTCGTTGCCGCATACTAGCAGTTTCTCCTGTACGACACAGGAGAAATTGCTAGTGTGAGGCAATGTAATATAAAACAATTTGGGTGCGTTTACAAACATAGACTCACATACACAAACACCCAGACCAAGAAAATCTTCAAATAAATTACCTATCTCCACTATGTATAACACATAATTATCTGTTCTAGCGGTGAAGAATCGAGCAACACCACCTCAGAGGCCGCCTCGGAGAAGAAGGAGGGCACGGAGCCTCCCACTGAACGTCGACGACCACCACGCAAGTCAGAGATCGTGAACAAATGGTCACACGACAAGTATAATGAGAACGAACAGGTTAGTAGCACTGAGATCTAATTGAACAAATACCTGTCGGGGTCGCGGGTCTGTCTAAAGTTACCGTGGCCCTGGAAGTTATAGAACACGTTGCATTTTAGTCAGTAAAACTTTGACAGTAGTTCAATAAAACGGTGCCTGAAAGTAGCTTCTCGATGGAGGAAGGTGTTTGGCATGACAGAGCCTTGTCCAAGTCTCACTTACCGGAGGCACTTTCTTAGTTTAACAGTATTTCTGTTGCAAAACTTATGATGACAATGAGCAAATCCCAGCTACTCTTTAAATATTCAATTTGAATCATGGTACTTGGCAGCCCTGATTATCCATTACCTGGCCTGCTCGAAAAAAAACGAAAGTCTAATAGCAGGAGGAATTTCGTACATTGACTTATTATTACCTGTCTGTGCAAGCGAGACTCATTATATTTACGCTGGAGTGACAGAGACAGGTGATAATAGGTCAGTGTACGAAATTCTTCCTTCTTTCTGACCGGACTTTAGCATTAAGCACACAGTTTTACGTTTAGGTATAGTTGAAAAAGTGGTCAAGTTTTCAGACTGCTCCAAAAACCTAACTAAAAATGTCGTCTCCAGACATATAGGGTGAATATGACGATTTTAATCTATATTTTATTTTCAGATGCCGAAATCTCGCGACGAGTTGGTAGCAATCTACGGATATGATATCAGGAACGAAGACGCGCCTCCACACGCGAGGCGCAACAGACGATACGGGTGATTATACTATTTTATTTTTAATATAATTTGTTTTTAATAAAGTAAAAGGTACCAGTAATATAATAAAATGCACTGTGACTTCAGGAGTGATATAAACTAATACAAAAAGTGTTTTGTATGTTTGTTATGGTTTAATTCAAAAACTACTAATATACATTTGGGTCTTCATTACTGATGAAAATTTTGGTAAAGCAATTCGAATTAACAAGTTTTTAACTAGATGTAAAATTCGGTAAAAGTTGTATATTGTAACGCTGGAAATAATTAATGCTTCTCGGGCACAATCTCGATACTGATCTAATTAAGTAGTGATGAACGTTGTTATTGTTATTTGGATAAAAAATATAAGAATTTTGTTCTGAACATAAATGTCAAGAAATTATATTGTGTAAAATTATTTTTCAATCATGCATTTCAAAATGGAGGTTCCGACAGTCGTGGCGGTTAGTGAAAACTAATGTCTGCATGCTGGTTTTTTCTTTTCAGTATATTTGATATGTAAAAATTATATTATGGATTTCTAAAGATTGTCTAAGGCGCCCATTAGACGGTAGGTTTTGCCATGGCGAAACTATCAATCATGACTGATGGTTGAATGATGGAATTTTTATCGCCTACAAGTTTCGTCATTGAAACGTCAATCATCGCATTAGACGATAGGTTTTCCGTCAGTCAAAATCTCTGCCATGGTTTTGCTTCGGCAAAACCTACCGTGTATTGGCCGCCTAAATGAGCTGCTTTCTGCCTATTGACTGTAGATTATTAAAGGCTTTTGCATGATCGTAGTACCTAATACGCTTTCATAAAGTTTATTCTGAATAATATTTGTATAATAATAACCAAGAGTAATGATGATGTCTCAGATCAAAAAAATAGGCAGATAGAGCGCTCCGAACACGCGAGTGTGTCCACTAACAAATAAAAAATCAAAAACGAATATCAAGTCGCGACAGTACCAAGCTATGCATCGTACAAAGCTACGCGTCGTTGTTGTTTGCCAAAATATACTGTCTCGTGTCTATAGACATTGTAAAAGTTGTTCTCAAAAACAAACTAAACAATATGGCATGTAATTCGATTTGATTTTGTGTTTGCTTTGGTGGACACACTCGCGTGTTCGGAGCGTTAATTCTATCTGCCTATTTTTTTGATCTGAGGATGATGTATATCATTATCGGAATTTATAAGGCAGAGGTCAGTGGCAGAGCCGGTAGGAGACTCCCTAGAAAGACCTACACTAACCTTATTGGTGGAGTGCTTCAGAAAGGTCGGGTGCGTAGTATACGCAATCGGCGTGTGTGTATGACCATATTATGTATGAATGTGGATGAGGTGAAAGGAGTATGTTAGGATTGTAGCAGGTGGCGCTCTGTAGTTTCTGCCTACCCCCAATGGCAAAAGGGGCGTGAGTTTGTTTTATGTATATTATCATTAACTGTATTCTTAGGCAGCTTACCCATGACGCCATACGCAATTTCTACTAACTATAAAAATGAAAATCGTCCTTGCTACTACGATATAATGATGCAATTCGAGTGTCTTACGTCGTCGTGGCGATCAATTTTTTGTTTTTCATCTACCCAATAGATAACCGCACGTTTTATGTCATATGTCGTAGTAGTATGGATGATTCTTACTTGTAGTTAGAATCGGGCAAATTGCGTCGCATCGCATCGTCAGTCAGCTCCCTAAGGGACTTTACTCATGGCGCGATGCGATGCGATTCGAACGAATTCCAACTACAAGTGAAAATCAACCTTGCCACTAAGAAATAATGATGCAATTCGAGTGACTTACGTCGTCGTGGCGAGCGTGTTCCGTTTTTAACAACGTATTTTATGTCATATGTCGTAGTGGTAAGGATGATTTTCACTTGTAGTTGGAATCGGTTCTCGTCGCATCGCGTCATCAGTAAACTCCCTTCTAATCTGACCTGTCACCCACAGCCGCGGCCCCAACAAGTACACGCGTACTTGGGAAGATGAAGAGGCTTACAGGAGGCAGTCAGCTGCCCAGCAACTGCCCAGGAAGCCTCCCACTGCTGAAGATTTCCCTGAGCTTGGTGATAATAGGAGACATGGGTATGTTGTTATTTATTGTTTTTTTTTTTTAATTAGTTGGAGACTCGTTTGAAACAATAAGTAAAAAAAAAAATTATCTACCTGACTATGCTGGTCCTATGCTACATTGCCCTCTTTTTTATTGTGGTAAAATCATAAAGAGTCCAGCCGTCCAGGGTACGGCAGGAGAGACTGTCTAACTTGTACTGACTAAATTCGACGGAGTTCTTCAATAGCCCTTTACGTTGTTCCGGGGACACGGTAATACGTTAGTCCCGCGGCCATGCTTTTTTGCTCTAAAGTTATGATTCCTTACTACTGTCAAAATGTATTGTTTTTTTTTTACGTGACGTGAGTGCGTCTTGCGTCTATGAACGTCAATGTGGAAGAAAAAGTTGACGAGTCGTTAAAAGTAGTATCTGAAAACGGATACCTAAGCTTTTAATAGTTTTTTTCTTTGCTCCACATCATTCAAATTTATCTGATACTAAGCTAAAAATCCTCATCATTTCTAAATTGTACTAAATTATCACTTTCCCCCCAACAGTAAGCCCCGCACCCCTCGCCCCCGCTCCAAGTCCCAGCCGTCAGTGAACGAGTCCCCCACTGAGAACGGCTCCCAGCTCCGTCGGAACGCGTCTATCAAGACTACAAAGAAGCCGACAGTCAACAAAGGCACCGGCCGTACCGCTGTGAAGGTGCCCAACAAACAGTCGCCGAAGGACAAGATGCCTGCCTTGGAGAACCTCACCATCACTGCTAATGTTCAGAACAAGTGAGAATTTGAGTTAAATGTTTTCTGAACTCATCACCGGTCCTATAGGCCTGTTGGTCTAGTGGTTAGTGACCCTGACTGCTATGCCGAGGGTCGTGGGCTCGATTCCCACCCAGGACAAATGTTTATGTGATGAGCATGATCATTTTTGTGTCTGGGTGTAATTGTCTAATTTATGAATTTAGAAATATGTAAGTATGTTTATCAGTTGTCTAGTACCCATAATACAAGCTCTGCTTAGCTTGGGACTAAATGACGTTGTGGAATATTATAATATTTTTATAACATTCCCGCTGCTGGGACACCGGCCACCTCTCTGTGAGAGAATAGGCCATAATCCACTACGCGGGCCCAGTGACAGTTGGTAGATGTTACATGTTTTCGAATTTGATTTTTATAGGACATGCCGGTTTCTTCACGATGTTTTCTTTCACTGTTTTGAAACCAGGTGGTTATTAAATAAATCACACAAAGTAACGCGCATGGCTGGGTTCGAACCCACGGTCAACAACGCGTCAGTCTGGGCTGATATCGTTGGGCTGTCACTGCTCCATATTCTGGATTAATGACGGTAAATTGAGACCTTTATTGTACGACTTTGGTCTAAGCGGCGAGACTGCAACGGGCGGCGCCAAAAAACATTAGTTACTTTGTAAATACGCGAATTCGCTACTGGCAAAGCCTGGTGCAAGGTTGCAAGGTCGTAAACAACAGTCGTTTTTGTATTAAAGGTTTAGGTACACTCAGCAAAACAGATAAAGGTGCAGACTGCAATGACTTGAGTAATATTTTGATCTGGCAAAAGCTTTGGTGCTATTCTATTTAGCTGCCATTACTATTAATCTAACTTTTATACCACTCTCGGTCTCTTTGGTTTGGTATGTCTCAACGCTGCTGGGTGTCAATTTTTTTATTTTAATTCTGTTTCGAATTACATCGATTCATTCTTAAATGGTGCGATTTTACCGGATGTCACTTTCGTACCCCTACGCCTTTATTAAAAACACTCTTATCACATCACAATTTAAAGTCCAAAATTGAAAATGATTTTGTTCTTTATGTAGGTACCTATAAAACGCAATTCAGAGATCAATTTACCAATTTCTGCAATAGATTTTCAACTTTATCACAAAAGTAGAAGCTTCATGTTCGATTGGGAACATTACAGATATAAAATCAAGTTATAATTTCCAGTCAAGGTCAGGCCCCGCGCAAGGTGAACGCGACAGTCGCTCAGCAGAGACCGGTGCCAACTGACCAGGCCAGGAAGAAACCCAACGCTAATAATGCACAGGTAAGACAATACTAAATGAAGTTACTTATAAAGAAAATTGTTACACCACTCTAGAAATTTCTCCTGTTTCATGGATGCGTTTATATACATAGAAACTCATATGCACAGACACGGAAAAACTACTTAATGTTAATACTCGTGGCTTTTCTGTGGAAAGAATAATTCGACAGCGAGCTGGGGGCCGATTCTCGGTTTTAGAGATGGTGTCGAATTCGACAAAATTTTTTAATGACGTCATTTTTCGACAAATTTTAAAAGTTGATAATTATGTCATATTGGCCATTTGTCGAAGGCTAACGTTAGAGTTCAGTAAAATTTGACGAATAAATGACGTCATTAGAAATTTTTGTCGAGATCGACACCATCTCTAAAACCGAGAATCGGCCCCCAGGACTATAAACTGCCACCGAGCTATCTCGGTCAAGCTCAAAAGCGTCGAATTTTTCATTCTATTCCTTACTTCTCATACCTAGGGCATTTTCATAGGTCGATATAGCAGTACGACAAATGCTCGTAAATAATATCCCCATAAAGTCTTGGCAACTGCAAACCAAATACTATAATTAGTTATTTTTCTGCAGCAGCCTCAACCACAATCGAATCCTGCGCCGAACAAGTCCCCGCCGCAGCAACAGCCCGCCCCGCAACAACAACAACAGCAACAGAAGCCGCAACAGAACCAACAACAACAGCAACCTGCTTCCGGTGAGTTTGAACCCAATTTTTAAGGCAGAATACTGTATTCTATAAGAAATCAATCAGAATTAATGTGAATCAATTGAAATTAATAATATTACAGCATTATTAATTTATCAATGTGTCTCTTGCTGTAAAAATGACAGAAAATTTATCATGGCCTCATTATAAAAAATCAGAAAAACATATTTAAATTAAACTGAAAGAATTTTTTGAACGCTGATTGAATTTAATATAATAATTTTTCATTTATTTTTATGGATTTAATAAATCTAAGTACTTAAATAATTATAAAACTTCAAAAAAATTGTATCATAGGGAAAGAAACGGGTTCATGACGGTGCGAACAAAAGGTATTTGTAAACAATCATGGTTTTATTCCCCGTAGGCGGCGGCAGTAAACGTTACAGCAGCTTACGTCAGCGACCACTCGCCGACTCCTACACCCCTCAACAACCGCAACAGCAGCAGCCACAGCAACAGCAACAGCCCCCAGCACAACAACAACAGCAGCAGCAACAACAACAGCCTCCACATAGATATCATGCTGGTAGGTTTTAAACTCTTATACAGGGTGGTGATGACAATACGACAATAAATTAAAACACACATTATACTAGTTCATAGGAATAATTCTGCACTGTCAAAAAAATCCCAAAATCGAAATTGAAAAAATTTTTTTTTCAAACAAACTAAATGACATAAAACTGAATACGAAATAGAACACCATTTATAATATTGGTTCACTAACCTATGTAAGAGCGGCAACCACGCAGTCCTGTAGCGACTTGACCTTTTAGCTAATGTTCAGTAAAACAATTACACTAAAATCACAGACTATTCACCAAACAATCAGGCACCTCTCATCAGCTGGTAATTTTTTAAATTAAATTATTAATCACTATCTGGATCACTGTTCAATTACTTAGATAAGTACGTCTGATGTAGGAATGTCGACCGGCCCAAACTAGACGTTGGGTTGCGTTCAAAATAATTTAAAATTCGTTCCTCAAGGGTCACTCTCACACGTGGAGTAGCACTACCCACATGCGGGATTAAGGATCGATTTTCACGCATCCTCTGGACAGCTGGAACAATCGTGAGCCCTTTAGACAAACTCGACTGTTCCCATACCTCTCTCAGTACGTCCGTATAGCCAAAGCGGCATTTCTGTGACACTCCCCGTTAATTAAAACCATGTCGGTGTATTCCAAAGCTGTGTAGGATTAACGAGGCATGATTGACACAATGAAAACTAAGAGTCTTATCATGCCCAATTCACTAAACGCTGATACCTATTAAAATGTTACGTGTCCTGGCACTAAAATAATAAAGCGTCCAATTTCGCACATAAGATAAAGAACTAATAACAAATCACAAACACAAACTCGGGCGCCGCGCCGGTTACTTCAAAGTAGGCGCGGCTAGGTGGCCAAAGAAAGTACATCCTGCGGTACTCGTGCGCTTGCGAACGGATGACGCGTGGATCGTCACAGGATCATAGCGACACACTGACCTAAATTCGTATTTCGTAGTTTCAAGTTACGACAAAAAATGAAGTACAAACAAATCAAATTACATTTTTATTTATCTCTTTCGCACTTACTAAATTTTCTATTAATCAACCTCCGCATGCGTTATCTTCTTGTGTAACTCATAAGGATACCCTTTGTGAATCTTATTGGCCTGGATTAAGGTCTAATTTGCAAAAAAATAATTTGGCGTAAGTTTTTAAATAGCGAGTTGGCAACGTGTCTTTAATGTTTTGATGTTTTACCGATGCGGGGGTCGTTAACCTGTTAGTGCTTCCTTAAAATCAGATACATCATGTTTTAAATAAATACTTTAAACATGAAGTTGACTTAGGAAAAAAAAATCTTATTTGATAGAAGACGTTCCATAAAAACAGCGCACTAAACACTGCCGCGGCTGTAGGTGACAAATCAGATTAGAGGGAGCTTCCCCACGACGCTATGTGACGCAATTCGACCGATTCCAACTACAAGTGAAAATCATCCTTACCACTACGACATGTGACATAAAAACGTGCATTTATCTATGGGTAGATGAAAAACAAAACACGATGGCCACGACGACGTCAAGTCATTCGAGTGGGGATGGCAACTGGGGAACTAATGGCGCTAGTATAGCTTGTTCCAAGCACCGTCATTAGTTCAAATCTTATAGGTACTTCAAAATAGTACTACGTCATTGGTCTGATTAGGACTAATCTATGGTGGCGTCATCTACAATTACCTTTGGCCGGCCTTCCCAATTGTGTCATTATATCGTAGCACCAAGGACGATTTTCATTTTTAGTTATTAGAAATTGCTCTCCTACTGACATTCGCTTGTGCCAGGTCCGGCCGGGTACGCGTCCGACAGCGCGCACGCGCAGCCCGCGCAGCAGCACGCGCACCCGCAACACATCATACACCAGGTATGCACCGCAATGTGGATCTTATGGTATGGGGATAAGGTATAAAATGTTTTGGTTCTTAGGCACATACGCATCGTAATGCGGACCTTATGGTATGGGGTATAAAATATGTTTGTTCTTGGTTGTTAAAGTTATACGAAAAGAAAAAAGAAATGACAAGAAAAGATCACCAAATGTTTTTTTTTAAATTAACACTGACGTGGAAAGTAGTTTTCTTTAACGATGTATTGCCGAAATCAGACTAGTATTAATAATACAAGTATTAATATTAATTTTTAAATTATATTTAAACATTGGTTCCACTGAGGCGGAGAGGAGCAAAGCGGAGACGATGTGTCGCGATTCACCAATCACATGGCTTTAAAGCCAAATCTCATCTCCACTCTTCCATGTGATTGGTGAATTCCGGTACAGCTCGTACAGCCTAATCATCTTCCTATCCTTATCCTACTTAGGGATCGGCGTAACACGTTTTCCTCTTCTATTCTCCCCTATCAGACTTCATGGCATCATTAACTTCTCATCTTTCAAGCGTCTTTCATCTCTTTCCAAGCATGTTTCATCTCTTTCCAAGCGTCTTTCATCTCTTTCCAACCATCTTTCATCTCTTTCCAATCACCTTTCATTTCTTTCCAAACATCTTTCATCTCTTTCCAAACATCTTTTATCCCTTTCTAATCGCCGAAGTTCATTATTTATTATCACTACCTAACGAATATCCCTCTCAGGTCCTAGCGAACAGCGCGGCGAATAACCACGCGTCGTCACCACCACACGCCATACCAGCCACACAGCAACAACCACAGCACGGACCACAGGTAACATAACGGTAGCTTAGTATAGATCAGGTGGCATCTTAAGGCGAAAGTAGTTACGTTGACGGAAAGGGACAGTCGTCTAGCGCCATCTTTTTCTCACACTGGAACTACTCTTGTTTTAAGACGTCATAGCAGGCCACCAGGAATCGCGAACAAACCGCACGCGTACGTCGATCATAGGAATTCGCTACGAGCGTCATCCCGTGATGTGTTTTAAACATTATGCATCTAATTGGACGCTTCTTAAAGTCGAATTACGGAATTACGTTTTACACTACTATAAAGAGCGCGTATTCTGAAAGCTGATGGCTGTCAAATATTTACAAGTTTTCATTAATACGGCAAATTAATTTAAAAAAAAAATGCAAAACAGTTCATTATTCTTCTGAAAATAAGAAATATCGCTCTGTAGTGCATTAAAAAATTGATTAGGGAATGCAATAATTAATATCGTAACGCCGAATACATAGTTTTAGACGCAGAATAAGTATTTAGAAACTTTCCAAATTACTTTTATACAAGAAACGGTTACAACATCAAATTCAGTGCTTTAATTGCATCCCTATATTAATTTTCTAGTGCACTACAGAGTCTTATTTCTTATTTCCATACAGTAACATTGCTAAATTAATTAAAGCTTGCAAATATTTGACAGCTATTAGCTACGTTGCCAACTTTCTGGTTACGCGCCCTTAAATAACACACCCTTATGTATATAAGTACGTATATGACATTATAATCGACACCAGAAATATGGGCTCGCTCTGTCTGCCCATATTTCTGGTGTCGGTACCTCAGCGGCGGGTGCTTACAGGTGCGCCTGGGCATGATGGAGCAGCCGCAGATGGGTCAGGTGCCACATCCGCATCACAACATGCATAATATACCTACACCACATACTATGGGTGAGTATAGATTTTTTTAGCGTGTAAAATCATCAAATGAGTCCTTCCAGAAGGGACTGTCAGACTTGTACTGACTAATATCCACAGTGTCCCAAGATTCCTCGTTGGTCCCGTGACCGAAGCAGGCTTTGGTCCTGTAAGAGGGTGTATCATACTATGGGTGAGTATAGAGTAAGATTTTCATTTGATTCAAAAGCTTACCAAAAAATCGTGTCCTAAAAGCCATTTCAGCCGACTTCAAAAAAGAAGGAGGTTCTCAATTCGACTAGATATTTTTCACGATTTTGGCGTGTACAATATTTAAAAACATAGGTACCTAAAAATGAAAAAAAAAAAACTGTAATTCTAGTGAATAAAAAATGTTTAAATCTCTGCAGGTCAAATACAACCAGCACAAGGATACGCGCCGCCAGCCATGATGCCTGCGCAATATATGCAGGTAAATAAACATACATATTAATGGTGGATTATGAATAGCTTACAAATAGGCAAGATGACAGAAAAATCTAATAAGTTTGTCAATTAGATTAAAATAAATAATTGACACGTATTTTTTCTTTTGTTACGTAAGCTAAAGTTGACGAGACGCTTATACGAATACGACAAAAAAAAATACTATTCTTTTTCTGAAAGTAGTTTGTAGCTACTAAATAAAGTAGACTGTAGCTGACCGATTATAGTTGGTGCCACATAAGATGTCAATAGCGGACATTGACCCCTACCTAATAAGTCCTCGTATAACGACATAAGCTATGAATTCGCATTTTTATAGAATCTATATGTATAAAAATTAAACCCGTTTTCCGTTGTCACGACATAACATGAAAACGGCTTGACCGATTCGGATATTTTTTTTTTGTGTTTGTAACCATCGGGACCGGGTTTTAGACCGGGTCCTCCACCCGTGCGAAGCCGGGACGGGCCGCTAGTACCGAATAAATTAGTAAGTATATTGTAAGGATATGAGTTTCTCAGTATTCATAAGATATCAAAATGGTATAAATAATTATTTCACCTGTAAGATTTTATATTATTTTTATATTTATGACTCACAAGTAAACACTATCATATCACAGAAAAATGGTAATTCTGATCTTATGTAATTATATGAAGACTTATTTTAGGTAAAGGTCAATGACCGTTATTGACATCTTAACTGGCACCAACTATAATTAGATTTGAAATTTGTTAATGTTGTTATCATCATGGTTAGTATACCATTTCAATATCAAAAATTACACCAAACTAAACCCTCTTAATTTCTCACAGCAAAGCAACAGTGGCGCAGTATTCCCCGGCGCGATGTACCCGCCGGCGCCGCACGCCCCCCCGCACGCCCCGCACGCCCCCCCGCACGCCGCTCACGCGGGCCACGCTCCGCCGCACGCGCTGGCCGGCGCGCCGCCGCACGCGCCGCCACACCCGACCTACCAGCATCAGATATACGCTCCGCATCATAATTATGTGAGTATATTTAGCTGGGTACTCACTTAGCAGTGTTGCATGTATCACTGCGAACTTACAGCGAGCGGTTCGCAGCAGGCTCGTGCCTACGTACTCACTTGATACCGTATCTGATACGTTACATGCAACACTGCTAAGTGAGTACCCAGCTTAAGATGTGGTTATACGTGTACCGGTCTTGAATACTAGACTTTGATCGTTGGTAAGATGGATAAGGTGAATAATGCCACATACTAAAGTCATAACTCGTCCCAGACACGTTAATCCAGTGGTCGGAGCCCCGTTCTGCGGGACTCCTATTACTTGTTAGTTTTTAAAATCAATCTAAGACATGACTTGAGGTATCCTGACACGGACAGGTTAATTAAAGTGTCTGTGTCAAAAGGGATAAAATGTCTAAAACCCGCTGTATACACTGAGCCAAGACATTGGGCCAGCATGTTTGGCCAAAATAATGAATATCAAATGTCACTGTTCACACATTGGGCCAACGTGTGAACACTGTTTACAATGCACGCCAAGATCCTTTGATTGGTGCACGAAAAACCGACAACTTTCGGTTGTCCGGCCAGTATTCCCGCCAACTACCAGCATACCGCCAAGTAGGTCTGTACACTCTGGCTCAATACCCTGGCCCATTGTGTACAGCGGGCTTAACAGAAATAATGCAGGTATTTGTAGTTGACTTTTGATATTGTTGGTACTCTACTAAGTTGTATACCTAAACGCAGGCGGGAGGAGTAACGTACTACAACTGCGAGGCACAGGAGCCGCCCGCGCCCGTGCCGCGCACTCAGCGTCGCCCCACTGCAGCCATACCCATCGTCAGTCCGCATCACGCAGACAGGTACCTTCAGTATATTTATACAACGTGTAACGTTAATAGAGCAAGAGGAGCTCGTGGCTAAATAATTACAGCCGCATAGGCCGATCTTCCGGGTTAAGCCGCGCTTGCCGAGGTTGGTCTGTGGATGGGTGACCATCTCTCATAGCGAGTTTCCTCCGTGCCTCGAAAAGCACGTAAAGCCGTTGGTCTCGGCTGTCATTTGTAGATCTTTGACAGTCGTTACTATTAGTCAGAAGCTCTTAAGTCTGACAACCAGTCTTACCATGGGGTATGGTATTGCCCAGTTACTGGGTAGTGGAGGTCCGACAGGCAGTCGCTCCATGTAAAATACTGATATCCAGCTGAATCTGGTTTGACTGGAAGCCGACCCCAATATAGTTGGGAAAAGGCAGGCAGATGATGATGAACGTTAATAGCGCAAAACCTCTCGTGAGGTAACTCAACCCATGTTACTGAACAATGTTTGTTCCAAGACTTGGAAATTCGCAAATAAAAATTGCTTTTTCATACAAAATTAGAAATTGATCGGGCCTATCAGCATGAAAAATCTTTTTTTTTTTTGCGAATTTCCAAGTCTTGGAACAAACATTGTTCAGTAACATGGGCTGAGTTACCCCACGAGAGGTTTTGCGCTATTAACGTTACAAGTTGTATATCATATATCCACTCATAAGCTAGACGCACACAAGCACAGTCGAATGTAATGACTTTAAGAATTCTTTCAATGTGTGAATGAATGAATATTTTTCTCGTTCCACTTGATTGTCGTGGCTGACCAGTCTGACCATAGTCTAATTAGTAGAGTAACTTCCATACACTCTTTGTACAGAATCTTTGTTACATCAATCAACTTGCAAGTAAAAACTGTCCTTAAGAAATGAATAAGAAAAAATACAAATTAAAAAAATTGGTAAATAATTAAAATAAACCGTGGCTGCTAAGAGATGATCAGAGTCACGAATGTCAGCGCCCGTTCACGAACATGACACATGCAACAGCATCACTTAGCTCAACCATTTTGAAGAGAACTAAATGATCCGACACACGCGCCACCATCAGCTTGACATTTGAGTGCGCATGACAGGGTCATTGAAGTCATTCAGAGACTCATTGAAAGAAATTATTACTATGTTATGTTATTGTATTTACGTTTGCTACCAGCAGGCCAGCGAATTCCTCTGAAAAGGACAACATAGACAGGATCGTGGAGAATATGTTCGTAAGGAAACCCTGGCCGGCGACACATGGAGTTGGTGAGTTTAGCTTTTTTTTACAACTTTTTTAAAATTGGTTTCGGACGTTCCTTATCCAATCTACAAAAAAATACTTTTAATAGTTTACGAATCCTACTATCCTACTACCACCACCTACTAATATTATAAACGTGAAAGTTTGTATGTGTGGATGGATGTTTGTTACTCTTTCACATAAAAACTACTGAACGGATTTGGATGAAATTTGGTACACAGATAGTTTATAACCTAGATTAACACATAGATGGAGTTTTTATCCCGATTTAATGTTCCCACGGGAGTTGTAGCGGGTGAAACCGCAGGCAACAGCTAGTCTAAAATAAATATGTATCACATGTGTTCTACAGTTATAGTCCCATAACTATAAACTACCACAGCGTCCCTTCCTTTGAATATTCTCGTTAGAGTGAATAAACTTTTTTTCTAGTTGTTTTTGCGGTTTAAACCATAGAATAAACAGCAAATAAATATCCACAGGAGGCCAATCGCGCTTATTTGAAACGTCTGCAAACGTATACGATAACGTTATGGTTCGATTGCAACAGTGGTAACGTTTCGATTCAGTTTTTCTTATTTTGGTATTGCGTTATAAGTTCAAACGCTAACCAAAGTTGGAACGTTGCGGAATTAAGTCTAGCTTTTAAGTTTTTCCTTTTGGTTTCGGCTACATCGTATTTATGAGATTACTCAAAAAAACCTACGTAGTCGTTCATGGTAATTTTGTATTTTTTTCAAGATTTTCACTCAGAATCACTTCACAACAAAGACAAAACACTCCAACGATGCAGTAACGATCCTAAAAAAGTAGCGTCCCATCAACTTTACGTTTGACAGCGGTCACGTTCCAGCTACGATTCTCAACTTGCTGTCAAACGCTGTCAAAATTTTAGCGCGATACGAAACGGACTAAAAGTTGTGTTATGGTAGCGGTTCAGTTGCGATTTCGTAGAAAAAAAATAGCGCGATTGGGCTCCTGCAATCGAATTTACATTGATGCAATATTTCATCCTAAATTTGTTTGTACGCACATATTTTGACGGTCTTACTACAAAAAAGTTAAATATCTGTTAAACACTTGTAAAACTGTCAGCTGCAAAATGACCTTTATATCAACGTGAAACAGATAAACAAATTCATTTATTGACATAGCTAATTACAATTACAATATGAATTCCCTAACACCTATGCTAGTAAAAACTGGTTACAGGTGTTAGTGAAAAGTTGTTTTGATGTTGACAGCTTTTTTAGACAAGTGTTTAACAGATGTTTACCTTTCTTGTGGTAAGACGGTACAGTACTCCAAAATTAATGAAGCAAATTGAAATCTTCGTCACTGTTCGGCAACGGTCGTATTTCCTGAACGTCGGAAGACGATATGTATATAGAGTGGTTAAGTGCATTTTCTTCATGCATAATTTAGTAGAATTATGTGTTTTGTAATAGCAGCTCTATATAATTCCACACAGAGAGAACACGTGCAGTAAACACCAATATATAAAGACTACTGACGGACCATTGACTGACCGGCGTCAGCCGCCGACCGCCCGAATTGTTTGCAATTGTTTCACATGAATTGACATATGACATTGACTTCTGTTTCTTTCGAACAAGGTGCAAAATGCAAGTGCATTGTTTAGGGCTCTCTCCGATTCAATGATTCGGGTGTTTTCGGGAATACGACAATTGGCGAAGATTTTCATGAGCATTATTAATATGGGAGTACCGTACTTATGTTGCCAGAATTTTCAATGAAATATCACTCTTTGAGTTAAATGACCCTTTTTCCACTCAAAGATTTGCTCTGGGCGAGGATTTCGTTGCAAGCATGGCTTCGTTCGCGAATGCAATTTAAGGATTAACGAGAAGAGAAACGGAAGAGTTTTACTAAAGGGATAGAAGATCCCGTTTTAAGTTGAATTGAATTTTATTTTACTGTTAGTATTTGTTATTCTATAACGTATCTAAAGCCATTTAAAGTCGATAGTTGAGAGCAAAATAGAAAAAAAATCCCCAAGAGTAGGTACAGTTTGTTGTCGTCTTTAGAAAGTTATGACAGAATTTCAGTATTAAAATTAGTGGTAAAATTACTTAGATTATATCTACGTCATGTTCATTTTTAGTTAGATAAGTAATTTAGTACGTGACTCATTGTAGTTTCCATTAGATCGGTCATACAAGTACTGCTGGAAGCAGCCAATATCTGACCGCTTCAAACTGCGACTGCCTAGCAAAGTACAGTCTTTTATGTACACATGAGCAGAGCCTCTACCATGAGTTTTCATTACGATTCTCGATCATACACATCGACCGCGTTTGGCGCTCTCATTGGTTGAGAGTTCATACAACCTTGGAGCGGGCCAATGAGAGCGACAAACGCGGTCTATATCGATGATCGAGTATCGTTATGACAACTCATGATATGGGTACAGTCAACGACGATATATTACTAGACTCCGCATGCACGATCTAAGGAACAAACACTATTCTGTCAACTCGCTGAGGTACTACGTTAGCGAGGGGGACGGGGTACTGCGTTGTGATTGGCTAACTCAAGGTCTGTTCTGTCTCAAGGTATGTTTACGGCTCACGGGAGTGGTCGAAATAAGACGGATATAAGACTTTTTTGCCTAATGTGTTGACAGACATCGGTCGCCTGTTATTAGGAGTCTAGTAATTTATCGTCGTTGTGTACAGTTGATGCCGCCTGTTTGAGTAGTTAGCAATGTCAGTTTCGAGCATTTGAATTTAAATGCTCGAACAGTCCCTGTTTGTTGGTCATATACACGGGTGGCCGTTTCAAAAAACAAAGTTCCACTATTTATAAAGTGGATGAAAGTGAACAATATCTATGTCTTAAATGACTATTAATATTTAAACTGTAACCTTTGCAGCTTTACTACAAAAACTTAAACATCTGTTGAACACTTGTCTAAAAAAAGTGTGACTGCAAAACGGACCTTATTTCAATGTCATAATCTGGCATTTTTTTAGACGAGTGTTCAACAGGCGTTTAAAATTTTTGTTGGTACGACGGTTAGTCTTTAAATGACAATCTCTTCAGCTCGATAATATAAGTATAGATTAAAAGTAAGATTAAATAAACCGTTTCGTCCCACAAATTGACAAAGCATTCAGAAACCAAGTCTCCCATAAAACAGCGTAACCAAAACATAACATACATAATTAAATAAATAAAACTTTCACAGATTCAAAAGAAAAACAGGCTGAAAACCGTAGTTCACAAGAGCCACCAAGCAAAGAGTCTTCCCAGCCTAACAGTCTAACATCCAGCTCAATCTCCACCGACTCCAAACCCTCAGAGAGCAGAGAAGAGAAGACGGAAGAAGTGAAAGAAGAGGTAGCAAGAGAGGAGAAGAAAGAGACAGTAGACTCAGCTGCGACACAAGAAAGTATAGCGACGGATGCCTGACTGGTAAGAATCCGCTTGTACGAATGCTACCAAGCAAAGTACTTTAGCAGGAGATAAAAATACTGTTTTTTTTAATCTGACGATCACGCTTTTTAGGTATTGGTCTGGAGTCTTCTACTTTCCTAGTTTTTGAACAGTAAACTTTATGTTTTACGTGATAACATTCAAATTACATTGATTTTAATTTACTTGAGATTTTGGGTTCAAGTATAACCAGTTTCAAATTGGAACCCCTCCAATGTTTGTTACGTATACAATTGAAAGTGTTTTGTATACAAAATTTTGTGATGGAGCGCAGTTTTGAAATGGTTGAACTATACTGAACCTTGAAATATGGAACACCGAGTTATGGAAAGAAAAAAATATGACTATCCGACATATTTATGTCAAAGTTTTAACCCATGAGCTGTAAGTCTCAATATCAAAGAACAAAAGTATAAAGAATAACATAATTATTACGAAATTGATAAATATTATACCTATATTTAATTAAGTACTTCAATATATTGTCCTAAGGCCAACAATTATGTTTAGTGTCGTTCTAAGACATAATTTTAACATTAAGGCTACCCTTAAATCTGGTACCGCCATAGTTGGGTAGAAAAAAAATATGTCAAATAAATACCGTCAACGAATTTGTGTAGTAAACTTTTAATCATTCGTTTTAAGAATAAAATTAAGTCGTGTAAATTATAATCGTAATTATATTTAATTAATTATCTATACGTAAAAAATCCTATACCTAGACTTAAATAATATTGACTAAATATCTGAAATCAAACGCAATAAAAATCACAAATATTTTTAATCTCGTGTACGAACACTTGTTAGATTTAGAACATTAACCTCAGCGTTGAAAGTTTAAAATCGAACAGCACACTTACGGTTTTACTACAAAATAGTTAAACATCTGTTGAACACTTGTCTAAAAAAGCTGCCAACTGTAAAACGACATTTGATATATTGATATAAGGGTCGTTTGTCGTTTGGCAATTACACTTTTTTTGGACAAGTGTTTAACAGATGTTTAACTAGTGATACGACGGTTACTGTTCTTTATTTATTTTTATTGGCTCCAGTCCAAGACCTTACTTACGTAATTATTTATAAAATGTTTTACGATTCCATGACCGAGTTTAGGCCTAGCTTATATTAAATGTTAGGGATTCGTATATATGGAATCTTTCTTTGCGTGATCGTCAGACAATCTAAATTATAAATACGTAGTTTTCAAATTTATGTACTACTTTGGCTGTGTTTAGGTCTGTGCGGTTGTAAAAATAATACATCTAAAGTCTTGTTTGTTGAAAATAAATTAAATTTTATGTTATATCAGGGTTGGAGACTCATTAAATTGCTAGAAATATCATCTTCCTGCCCTTATCCCATTCTATTTGGGGTCGAGTTAATACGTTTTCTTTTTCCATTCTCCCCTGTCAGACGTCACATCATTATGTACTCTGTTTTGGGTTCCATAGTGTAAAAGTAACCCTTATTGATTATTCTTCCATGTCATTCCTTAAATAATCTATCCTTCTTGCATTTGCCCTGTGTGTGTCAACAGAAAAAAAAGTGACGAGAAAGTAATATTACAGATTTCTTCCAATAAAGTGAAAATATCACAGTTATATTGTGTTATCTATATATATATAAATGAAACCCGTTTTCCGTTGTCACGACATAACATGAAAACGGCTTGACCGATTAGGATAATTATTTTTTTGTTGTGTTTGTAACCATCGGGACCGGGTTTTAGACCAGGTCCTCCACCCGTGCGAAGCCGGGACGGGCCGCTAGTATTTATATATTAATCAATAGTCAATTTTCCCATAAACAATTTTTTGAAACTGTAATCAAAATTATTTGATAGACTTAGTCAAAATATCACGATCTTTTTAATTAAATTTAAATATTCATGATCCAATCCATCCCTGATACAAACTAACTTAAGAACTCTTTGAATCTTAATAATAAAGTAAAGCCAAATTAATTCTTGTATTTCTTTGCAAAATAGGCCAATAGATTGAGAATTATCAATCTTCAACCTTAATTAACTTTGGCATAGAAGTATTTATAAAAATCTTATGAAATTTTAGAGTTGGAATAGCTTTAGTGGGTTAGCGATTGTTAAATTTTAAACTATTTTAAAAATACCGCAAATTTTACGAAAAAATTATTATTTCTTACAACCAAACAGAAGACTTTAAACAATAAGAATGAAATTAAAAATCTTTTCTATAAATATTCTTTGTAATTATCATTATCGTTGTTGAATTATGCACGCTTGCACCACGAATCATTTAATGCATTAAAGGTAACAATTGATCATTGTTTATTTTTAAACGGTTAAAAGTATCGAACGATGTTTCCAAATTGTGGTGTTTAACGTGTTATGTTATTTGTGGTGCAAGTGATCCTTATCGTTGAATGACAAAGATGGAAGCTCTAAGATAACCCGTGTTAGTAAATTTTTCAATTGTTGACGGCGAGTACGGCATTTACAGTGCTGTGCTTAGCTTACTAAATTTATATATATATATACTATACTATTTGTATGACTTTTTTCTTCAATACTCTGAAATCGTACTTACCTTACAGTGACATAGTCGATAATTGTAAAAAAAATGGTCAGATTCACTCATTTAAAAACTAGATTAAAAAATTTGGTGTGCATTGGTAACATAAAAATAAAATTTGATAGCAAAAATATCTCTTATTAATTCACATTTTTTCATTGTTCACTTAAAATAATATTTATGACTCCATAACCCGTCAGTTGTACGGTCTGACAAGGTCGGGCATAAACTCGAGCCAAATTTTTTCTGAATTTTACCAAATTTTTATAGACAAGTGTTCAAATTAAAAAAAAATATATCTATAATCTTCTCATTGAACACCTCCGTTCCTTTTATTTCGTCGGTTGAAAATTTCATGAAAATTCAGCGGGTCTAAGTCAGAGCATCCATCTTTGAAAGGAATGTAAATGTGTCAACTAGTTTGTCTGTCTTTGTGTCTTGTAACATGCTTGGTACAGCCAATCAATTAAAATGTAACAATGTTAAGTGGAATAAATTATTTTATAACTAATATATCAACAAAGATTTTTTTATCTCTGGAATTGTAGGTAGATATGAAATTTTATGTCGACGAAATGGGGCCGTGGTTTGGACAAAATCATCTAAATAACAGATGTCTGCGTTAAAAATGTTCTTATCATTAAACAAAAATAAGATTCAAATATTAACTCGTATGATTATACTTTCTAAATGAAGATAATCCGGCTAGCCATAATCACAACTTCCAGTCTTTCTGAACATAGCTGGATACCAGTATTCTACATGGAGCGACTGCCTATCTGAATTCCACTCCAGTTACTGGGTTCAGTAACTGTGTAACACAGTAATGACGTGTCTAAGCCATGGCCCCGAGTAAACGAATGCGGGCTCACGCTGCTTTCAAAGGCATATAATTTGCTGCGTGACTTAAAAAAAAACTTTTTTTTTCTGTATTTTTTTAAATTGCGATCTCAGTGCTTTGTTGTATTCGCATCTTGTTATTATTGTATTTTTACTCATATTATTATAAAAATTTGATGACGACACATGATTTTTACTTTGCGTGAAACGCTTGCAATCATTGTTTTTTTTTTTCTCAATCACCGCGTTTTAAGTTTTTTTTACAAATTAAGAATTCACAATAAATAAATGTAAAAACACCAACTAGTTGTATGTCGTTGATGTAACTGTTCTATAATACTATATTGTTGAAAAATTTTAATGATAAAATTGAAAAATATTTATACCAAATTCAAAAACACTATGTTTTTGTTGTCTCTAGAAATTAGTGGTCGTGTTGTGAAAAAATATCGCCATTGTAATGTAAAAATGTTTTGTATGAAATAAACGCATATCGATATCGAAATATTAAAGTTATTATAAAACTTTCAATTTAGGGTAGTGTGTGATTATTTTTTCGGGAAATAAAGGGTATATTTTCGAGAATTTTCCCAAATACTCCAATTTTTTTACTCACACATACAGAGAGATACATGAAAGATGTCGTTTAGGGCCATGCCACGGGTCACTGCGAAGTGACGCACATGCGGGTTGCGTCTCAGAGCTGGTACACACTAGGCGAACAGGGCGCGTATTGCTAGCGTGCAAACAGTGTGGTTTGCACGGCGTACTACGCTAGAAGGTTGAGAGTATAACATGTGTCCACTACACATGAAAAGGCGCGATTAAATATACAAAACCAGCGTGGCTGACGCTCGCGCAACGAGCGCTCTAACCAAATTCTGACGAAGTCCTTTAAAATCGCTCGTTTGGAAGTGTACGGCTTTGTCCACACTGGAAGCCTAGCGCGTCGGCGGTGGCAGGCGCGGTGGCGGGCGCTGCGGCGGGCGCGATACGTGTCCACACTGCCGACCAAGCGTTTGTTTTTGTCGCGGCGACTTCAGGTGTTGCAAACCGGTGGTACCTAGTAGAATCTATAAAACTTGTTTAAAGAAATTAATATTATTATTTTGTACAGGTTATTTAGCATTGAATACAACTTAATTATTAATCATTTTACATTTTTCTACTCAAGTACGGTAAAAATAATTTAAATATGTACAAAAACATCCAACGGTAGTACTTTAGTGCATGTTCTGGTAACTATATGGTGCTACTAAAAGACCGAAAAGGTTTGTTACACCTGCCACCCGTCCGTTGTATTGGTTGTTGCCTAGCAACGCCTAGGCTCGCAAAATCGCTCGTAACCACCGCGCTAGGCTCCCCGCCTAGTCACTTCAATGTGGCCACAAGCGGCGATTTCATACATTCATTATTATCGCGCCCGCCGCCGCCTTCGCGCTAGGCTCGCAGTGTGTTTGAGCACTATGGATCAGACTAGATGGCTTATCAACGCGCGTTTCCAAACGCCTTAGGTACCCACAAACGCGAGTCGCATCGCCCGAAGTTCGGCTAAGGCCTTATAAGAATGCTAGCACTGACACACATTAATGAAATCAATGTATTTCTCATGATAGTTCAGATACAGATGCCTTAATATATAATTATGTAATTGTATTGGCTTAAAAGAGAATAATTTTAGGATCAAGACCTATTTATTCATCATAAGGAGCGATTTAATTGCTTGTAGAACAAAATAATTGTGGGCAATAAAAGGGAAACCATTGACACTGTATATTGCCCCAATTTTTGCTTCTAATGAGTAATTAAATTGCCCCGGATAACGGTTGCCTTTTACTTGACAGCTAAAATAGTAATTAAATATAATTATATATAAAAAATGTGTGTTTTGTATGTTCCTAAAATAGCATACGTATGAATGTTAGTCGTTTAATATTATATTTCATACAAAATCTCTTCAGTCTTTGTTTGTATATCTGTTTCGTAATTTCTGACTACCCACATATGTTATGGGTGTTCTTAGAGGCCTTTTAGTACACCAATCTTCTAATTTTAAGGTCTATCTGCGTAATGATGTAACATTTTGAAATGTATTAAAAAACCTGACCAAAAACATTTGTAAAAAATACTTTTATTCGGTTATATGATTTAAAAAATTGGGGTATCACACCTAAATTGACGACGAAAAATTAATGACGTTAAGGAAGAATCGATTTTTTAAGTTTGCGAAAAAAAAGAAACTTTTTGAGATGTTACACCATAATGAAAGGAGGCCAACAACACATAATATTATGTATAAAATATAGCTATAAACATCGTTGTACGCAACTAGTCTTTTTTATAAGTATCGAGCGGTTAAGAACTAAGATAATGCTCCTACTTCGTTAAGAATTGGAACAAAAAAAAACATACATTTGACGACATCTTTGGCACCGTCTATGTAAATAAATTTAAAATTATTTGTTAAAAAGTAGGAGCATTGTCTAAGAAAAAATATTTTTTAATAAAGAAATAAAATCATTTACAGATAAAAAAGTAAAACTGGCAATAATTACACTTGAGTTTATTATAAACGATATTTTTTAATAAAACGAAGGGAAAAAATTGTAAAAAAAATAATGCTTTTGTAAACTAAGCTGGTTATTTATTATGATAAGTAAATCTTCTAAAACTGGCATTTTTGTTTAATTTTACAAAAGACCTTTTTCATAGAATTTAAAGACACCTTCTTTTTACCTCTTGGCCACAAACTATGCTACAAAAATATTGCGCCGGCGACAGCAGAAACTAGTGTCCATCAGGATGTACGGTCACTAGGGAAGTTGTTTACAGCAGTAACGCTGCGTTTCCACTGAGGCGGATTTCAAGCCATGTGATTGGTGAATGCGCGTGAGTGAGCCGCCCGTTCCGCACCTCTCTCCTCGCTTGTCTAGCCTAATCTAGCCCGTTTTCCCTCTCTACTCCTCTCCGCCAATGCCGTTTCCTTCCTGCAGCAGAGTGGAGATGTGAATCTTGTGTGTGTGATTCTTGTCTTCGCTCTGCTTTGCTCCGCCTCTGTGGAACCGCAGCCTAACCACGGGTTACAGAGTCAACATCAACAGGAGTATGAGTGAAAATGCGCCTATTTATTGACGTGTTTTAAGTGCCTGTGTTGAGGCCTATTGGAACAACGACGGTACCTACCGATGTGAAGGAGCAAGTGACTTACAGACGTATCGATTGAAGTTGTGGGTAGGGTTTTAAGTTTAAATGAAAATCAAAGAAAGTCAAAATAGATTGGAACGTATTTTTAATAATTACATCATTATCACATACCTGTTTCATTTTCTATTTACACCTATAATTTTATATAATACATAATATAATTAATTATACTTCATTAAATATGTAGCTTATTAATACATGTAACCTTGTATTTCTTTCTTGAAAATGAAAAAAATCTTAACAATTTAATTTTCAAAACCATAGTGACCTTTATTGGCATTGCAAAAAGGTTACTTTTTCACTGACTTTACTCAATCAAAACCAGTGATCCTATTTCGTTCTCGTTTTTGGGTACTGCTGTGATGTAATACAACTAGGAAATAGTCATATTTATTATCAAGCATAATATTATGTATCTAGCATACATATTTAAAAAAAAAACCTAAAATAATTTACCAAATCTAAACTTAGATATAGCATTCTAAAATAAATTTATAATGGGATATTGCAATATGGCGACTATCTAGTTTAGCTCTTATTAATATACATGAATATCTACAAATTATTTATTTTTCTTTCTGGCAACACTGTCTATTTTGCTGATTAATGAAATAAAACCATTCTACTGCCAAATGTATTATCACGCTGAAATGTATTGAGCAGATATTTGTACCGGGTGACTAGAAATAGACAATGTGACCAGTTAACTTAATTAAAAGCCTTTTATTTTAATATGGCAACACGGAATGATATGAAAATGGCCGTTTACAAAGAGATTCTTAAATTAAACTAAGAAATGATGAGTAATACTGAATTTTATAGATTTTCTATAAAATAATACTTATAGAAAATCTATAAAAAATTCTATGAGTAATAAGTAATTGCTTTCTATTTGTATACATTCTCAAAACGAAATGGATGAAGATATTACATATATTTTTGTCTTTCAAGTATTTTTTTTAAGTTTAAAATAATAATTAAGTATCAAAACCGTATAAAAATAGCTTGATTTACGTAACAAAATATAGCAGCCTAATTTCTTATTTATTTCTAATAATACCGCCATTTTATTTACACTGGTCGCAGTTCAATACAATGGCTGATGTTTACAAATTTCCATCGCAAAAAATAGGACCTTCATTCAAAATATACAACTAATAAATTAAAAAGAAAATTGCATCCATTTTGATTCGTTACGTCACTATTTTTAAACAAACGTTTTTGTATAACGTCAGCCATTTTGACCAAGATGGCGGCTTAAACTTAGCATTTTTTTTTATTGTCTATAGGAACATAAACCTAAACATGATTTGTCTCCACAATATCTTCTACATCCTTCTTTTTCCTCTTCTTTCCTTCTAGATCCGCGTAAATGTCTTCTAGACTTCTCATTTTCGTCTCAGGAACACAGAAGATTAGGTAGAAGACATTTGAAAGACATATGATGCTGAAGACCCAGAAAGTGGAGTGGTATCCTATCCAGGAGTTGAGGGGGGCGAAGAGTTTGAGGAGTGCGAAGTCAGTGGCCAGGGATATCGCCATGATGAGGGTCGCTACTGTACCTCGGAGCTGGAAAAGAAATACATGGATTGTTTATACTGCTTGATGAAAAAAAAAGACAAGAACTAGAAGGGCTTCGAATTTTATATTTCGAAAGACATCTAAAATTGAATAGCTAGTCGTTATACTTGTTTTCAAGAAGTTCAGCTACCATAGTGTTTTTAATTTTATACTGCAAGTGGAGCACCTTGTTTTAGCCATGTTGAACGTAGTAACAACCTACTTTAGTAACAACCAATGACTTTCTTAGTTTTTTGCAGGTACCTTTCTCCCTGTTGCATTTTATGCTAAACTTATGTTGCTCACAACTTCAGAAATACATTTTTGTAGTTTCTGGAAGTTGCTAAATGCTACGACTATTTCTGGAAATTCGGATCTGAGACCATATTATTTACTCCAACTAAAAACTACCAGGCACACATACCTAAATCAAAGAAGCTTCACAACAACTCACCTGGAAGTTGAACATCTCAGTCATAATCACAAACGGCAGGGGTTGCAAACCGGACGCGTCGGCGAATATGCACACGCATAGCGCGACGATCGGCACCCAGCCGGGCATGACGACTCCTATGCTTTGGAGGTAGAACCAGACACCTAGGAGACACATGCTGAAGCCCGCTACCACGCTTGTTACTGCAAGGAGTGGCTGGAAAGAAAAGAAAAACAAATTAAGAACATACAACTTATTTTTGAAAACTTCTTTAGCATCGTCGTGATTGCAAAGTCGATGAAACAAAAAAGAGACAAACACAAATTTAACGTTGGAGAAAATGGGACAGGAAGCATGCATAAAGTGTTTCTTATATTCGAGGTTCTGTTTTAAAAATTGAAGGTTTCCCTTCTAACGCGTGTGAATTACAAACATGTTTTTGTTTGTTTCTGTGGGAATCCTCCAAACGGACTTTGTAGATAAGACTGGAACGTGATGGTGTTATACCTCACTAAATCTAACCTCGATAGTCACAATCCCCACAAGAAAGAAAGGTTGGCCTTTTAGGAGAAAACGGTACCTGTTTTCTAAAAGACCTACCCAGAACTGCCTTTGTGCGAAGTAGATGGCTGCTCCGTTATGGCGCTCGAAAAGATTACTTATAAGGTTATTGGGAAGCAAAGCCTTCCCGAGCAGTGGGTCAAATAAATGTGGTTTTAAACCCTAGAAAATATACCTTACTACCTCTCCCTGTTATTTTTGTGCTTAACATGAGGCACCTGGGTGCCTGGCGGTTTAATTGGATTTTCTATTATTAAATTTTCGTAATGGAAAATTTTGCTCTGTGGATGTCAAAAGGTTCGTCCCCTACAACCTAAACGTAATTGGTTAGATACACCTCTACCTCACCCCTACAGGATTACAGGCGTAATATTACGTTGCTAAGTAAATAGATATTCGTACTTGCTCTAATATTTCTTAGTATTTGACGAGGAAAAATCCACGCCAATTACAATAGCCAATAGCTCCAATTTCATTTCCAATTACCTACCAAATTCTCAATATTAATCGGAATAATGAATAAGGTCACGTATAAATCCGAGTTCGTCAATTAATGACAGCCGCACGTGTTTTATAGACGAAGTGGCGTTGGCCGAATACTAAAAATTTGGTCTGTGGTTTTGAGACTACATTTAGGCGGATGAAGAAGGAGACGAATTCACTTCTTAGAAACCTGCGAGCAAGTCTGTAGACATGTCCGATCTCATTATAACTGCGCGGGCATATGATCATACAACAAACTGGTAAGTTTTATGTATGTAAAATATTGTGCCGACAGACATACCCGTTTAAATTACCCGCAGGTATGTCTGTCTACTGAATTCCCCGCTTTAGCCGTTGGCCCCGCCCGGCTGTCAAATTGTACCTATATCTTTGACAGGTATTCAACAATCCGAAGACAATCATTCATACCAAGGTGAATCACCCAGTAGATACTAAATGGCTCATTAAGGTCAAGATTACGTAAACAATATAATTTTTCAAAAGGAGAACCGACAATTGCTTAGCTGTATGTATTTCCCGGTGTCATTAAGATCGCTTATTTCTTTCCAAAATGCCCATCTCATTATGGTGCGTCAAAAAATGTTGTCACAAATTCCCCCCGGATCATTTATTTAATTAACAATATTGTGACAAGCTAATTTACATCACGCTGTTGTCATTAGAATACCCAGAAGTTGGCAATTAATAGGGTGATTAACTAAATTATAAGATAGACGGTATAGTCACGGAGACTATTCAAAAATCTCGTGTCCCTCACGTGTTTCTTGTTCCGTTCCTTTAAAATGGCTCAACCGATGTTCATGTTTTTTTTTGTTTATTTGATAGATGAGAGAAGGTTACAAAGTCCTCTACCTCTTATTTTTTTATTTATGAGTGATGTCGGCTCTAATCCATCCAACGATTTTAGTTTTGTGTCACCTTTTATATTGACCTATCCGACTCTTAAACTAAGAGCAAGGGTTGCACGATTTGGCAGACGATCGAGTAAAGGGCAACTCGCTGTCCGGGCCGACGGCGCGTCGTGTTCCACGTGCGTGCAAAGAGCGTCAGCGAGATGACGGGGCTCCCCTCTAGAGGGCTAAAGCCTGCCGGGGTCGCGAGACTTATTTCACAACCGTGACCCCGGAATATAAAGGGCTATTGAAGGACACCGTGGATTTTAGTCAGTGCAAGTCTGACAGTCCCTCTCGCCCTGCCCGGGGTGGAAGGACTCATTTGACGATATTATCACGCAAAAAAGGGGTGCACGATTGGGAATGGAATGTGGAACAAAAATTTCCCAGTCCTTTATAATGTAAACGGATATTTACGAGCGGGAACTACCCATTAGCTATTGTCTTCTTCTGTACATTGATTGTGATTTAATGATGTCACGCGCTAGATAGGAATCCAAATGATGAAATGAATTAAATGCTATCTCAAAGTCATTAATCCAAGAAAAAAAATTGCTTTTGTAGGTAATTAATTTTACGCAGTTTGTATCAGAAATATGTTGTCACCTTATCTTACTTAAGTATCTTATTATTTGAATAATGCGAAAGTTTATGAAGACTGTTACATTATTCTAAATCTTAATACTAAAATTACCAAACGAATTAGAATGATAAGCCCCATTGCGCCTACACAAGGCGACGCAAGTCTCCGATACCTTACGACTTTGGTATCCAGACGACTATCGCCATTCGAATTTATAGAGGTTCGTACACAACCACACGTCAATGGATGCGAAAGTCGTAAGTTATTGGAGACTTGCGTCGCTTTATGTATGAGGGGGCTATTTCGTAATCTTTTTATCGTGGTAAAATCATCATATGAGAATGTAATGATGATGAGACAGCCCGTGAGGTCATCATAACCTGGATTAACACATTGGATAGGTATTTTTTATCCCGGTAGCCGCAAGATATTATTACAGAAATTCAAACGAGCATCGCCGCTGGCAAAAGCTAGCCTTACATAAAACCATTTCCACCTTGAAACCAACACTTGAGTCCACAAATAACCCATACATTTCAAGATTTTATCTTAATAATAGATATTTTTTCGCAACAAGTGTACCAGGCTAACAAAGTATTTGAGAAGTAAACTAAACAATACCGTGTTATTAAGTTTTCTTGGCGTTTTCCACGGGTTTCCATGAGGTTCCTTACAACGTAAATACCTTCTAGATTTCAACCAGTAATTTATGTTTAATTGTTTCTTTGATTGTCTGGTTTTATTGGTGTCTCAATGGTTTCATGACCCGTACAAGCAGTTATTATCTAGGTACTGTAATGATATGCTCACTTCTATAATTCTGCTATTAAATCATGCTAGCAATCTGGTCTGGCTTCGCACCATATTAAACATTTCACAAATGCACAGATCATCATCATCTGCCTAGCCTTTTCCCAACTATATTGGGGTCTGCTTCCAGTCGAACCAGATGCAGCTGGATGTAATTATGGAGCGTCTAATTGTACTACTACTACTCATTTGACATCATCTTCACAAATGCACTGATAATGTCTACTTATGTAGGTACTCCTGACAGATTATCCAACATTAATTGATGCAACTAAATATCAAACACGTGCACGAATTTGTTGCCAAATTAATTACATTCCATGAGACTATTAATATTGGTATTGTATTAGATCAACGTACGTGTGTTCATGGCTGCAAACCAAGCTATGCATAACCAGTTTATACTGACCGTTGCATTGTGCGTAAATTGCATACAAAGCTAGATCACAATAAACTAGTTTTGTATAGTTTGTTGTGTAGCCGTGTGTACAGCTGTACAATTAGACGAGTTGAGTTTGTTCCGTCTATTCTCTTATGATTTAAAATTTGTGTATTAAAAGGGTTTAATTTTAGGGCCAAAGCCTGCCGGAGCCGTGGGTCTGTCTTATTAAGTAACCATTACTCCCGAACGTAAATAGCTAATTGGCTATTGAAGGACACCGTAGATTTTAGTCAGTACGAGTCTGAAAGTGCCTCCCGTCCCGCCCTGTGTGACATTTGATTATATTACCACGTAACAAAAACATAAGAAGCGTTGTTCCTTTTCTTGGGTGAATACAAACATTAAACACATAAACAAAATTACCTACAGGTCTTTAAATATTTTTTTGACAAACCCACGCTCTATTCACAAACCACTGCAACTCTTGAAAGCCCGAATCAATAGTGGTGACCACCAGATAAGCGCCGAGACAATGAAGCTCGACTTGCTACAAACATTTAGGTATAGATTTTACCTTATGCTGGGGCACCACTAATGGGAAATGCAGCTAATTTATCTACGCGATAATAAACTTATAAATTCCCATCACGATAAATGACGATAAGAGACTTTATAATTAACGATTTTCTTATAAATGCCTATCATCGCGATAATTTACGGCATTTCCTGTTATTGTGGCCCCGCTTAAGAACTAGCTTCTACATTAGAAACTATAATTGTGAGATACATAAAAAGTAAAATCTTACCTTCCTCCCAGCTCTATCCACAAGCTGGCACGCCAAAAACGACCCAAAGATCTGGACAGCAGCGAGCAAAATCGACTGCTTGTTCGGCGATAGCGCGATGCGAGTGTCTGGATCCCTACTGGCTTCTGTGAAGATATGGCTGGCGTACACCAGCACTGCGATGCAGCCGCAGAACTCCCTGGTGAGGTTCACGATGAGAGCCACCCAGAACGCTTTAAGGGCTGTCTTGTCGGCAACTGTTGGAAGAAAAATGGTCTTTAGCATCCTGGGTCTAAAGGTGAAAATGGACTGGGAGGCTGCCTTAAATAAGGTTCAGTTTTGTGTTTAAAGGCAGTGTGTGATCAAACATGTACGAACAAATTCTAACTACATTGCATCAGTTGAACCATTGGTGATTTTCGGAAAGAACGTCGAACGTTTTTTGAAGTTGTGCAGATCAGATAGGTAGTCGCTCCACGTAAAGTGGATACTGGGAGCCGACCATAACATAAGTAAATGCAAAAAGGCTCGCTAGGCAGATGATGCATAGATATCTAGATATTTATTTTCGCTTTTGTATATCGTAAAAAATATTTAAGCGCAAATGTCCTTTGCTCTTTTAGAAGGTCATAAAAGGGCAGTTCTGTTTGTTCAATTAGGGCTTCGTTTCAGCAATGGTAATTATTCAAAATGGTTGAAAATTACGGTCTGACGGCCCTCAATCTATTTTGCAGCTCTTGAAAAATTACTCATACGGAAATTGTGCAAAAATTACTCATCTGGAATATGCTGTATCTACCTACCCATGTAATTCGTTTTCCAAAATAAACAACTTTTTAACCGACTTCAAAAGGTATATCTTCTCAATTCGGTCGGTATTTCTTTAAGCATGTAAACCGATTACTCGGAGGATTCTGGATTCCGATTTGTGTGATTCTGTTTTTGTTCGATGATCATTCAGTTATTATTTCTTGGACTGTGCTTGGACGATGTCATTAACGTAACTACGGATAAAATTTTAGTGTGACCATTGATCTATTATTACTACGTATAGAGACAACGTATCACCACTATGTCCTATCCAGGATGAGTGCGCGCGCACAAGTTCATTAAATTTTTGACATCTCTGTGGCGTGCTCTAGGCGCGCGCACTCTTTCTGGATGGGACACAGTGGTGATGCGTGGTGTCGTCTCTATACGTAGTAATAATAGCTCAATGAGTGTGACTTTAAGAAAATTATGGACCTAATGACAAGAGTTTTCGTTGACTAATTGAACTAAAAAGTCTATAATAAAAACTTTAAAAATGGCCGTCCTCGCACGGCGGCTGGGTCGTAATGTGGAGGTCGTCCTCTCCCTCACGCATTCCATTAAACCTACGCTACACTGACTGTTTCACAGAAGCAGTTGATTTCTTCCCATTCCTCATCTTCCTGCAGTATGGCCTCAACCAATACTGGTTGCGAGAGGTCGCTACCGCCTAAAGCCACCGTGAGGTCACGGTAGTGCTCTGCCCATGCGAGACCGTAAGCTCCATTTTGTCCTCCGGGCGATCCTCACAATGGCGACACCCAGGCGTATCTTCCCGCCCAGTCTAACATATTTTAACATATTTAGGAACTTCCCGAAACATCCGTTTCTGGTAAGGACCTGCGTCAGATGGAAGATGAGAACGCTGTGGAGCTTCTTCATCCAATCGGACCCTGAAGTGGGATCTACCATAAGCATGACGGATTTCGTCGCATCGTATGACTTGCGTTTCTTCTGGTCTACTAGCGCCTACTGTATTCTAAGAAATTAAACCGTAAGTTTTGTAGGTACCCCATACGTCGAAAAGAATAATAAACCATGACAAACAAAACATCTTCGCCTACGACTAACAAACAACACAATTGTTAATCAAAACAACAACAACACGCCCCGCAAATTAGAAAAGTAAAAAACAATCAAGTACCAGGAACACACAAACATTAGGCGGTTGACACTTCCACAATTAACCCCAAACAAAACGTTACCAATTGACATTTGACACATGCAAAATGACAGAAGCGAATTAAATGGCTGCCAGAATTGAGAGTAATGTTGGTTGGTCAAGATTCAAGGACATTTTGCTCTTCATGCTTTATAAAGAGGTCGGGGCAAATAGTACGTCACCAATTATTTATTTATTATTGGTGTCGCGTTGTTATAAATACACGTGCATGTTTAATTGTATGTTTTGATCCTGTGATAAGGCTTCCTCAACACGGTACGCGATATTCTTGAAGTTACATTTATAGTGACATGCCAGCAAAGTTGACTAATAAACTACTACTTTGTACAGACTTGTTGCACATCAACCTACTCGAATTTGTCCATTTTTGCCAACCGAACGTGGACTTTTTTGGTTCGTGATTAAGTTGGTTGAGTCGACTACAAAAGACAGATTGTGGTAGCTTTCTGTGCTGCAATCCGTACATATCTCTGTTTATGCCTATTATACCTCCTCGTAATTTCTAGAAACATTGTAAAGAAATAAGTGCAAGAGAATTTCCTAGTCTGGTGTTTTTTTTTTTTAAATGGCATTTATTTCCGTTATCGTAGTTTATAATCACTAAATGTTAAATCATGAAATTACGGTCTCTTCCACTTATCACACGAAAAATTTGAAAACGTTCCAGAATTTTCCGTATTCTGACAAAGAAGTCTGACTTGTAACTGAGATTTTCGTGATAGAATTAAATTATATTATACGTGGTCAAAGCAGCTCTTTACCACCAACAAGGCATCCAGGAAGACTAAAGTCAAAGTCTAATATAAATACCTTTCTGAAGCGATTCAGGAAACCAAGCATAAAGGCGCGGGTCACCGGGAGTATCCCGTTTAATGTAACATTATAGATTCGACTTTGAGCATTACATTATAATACTGCCTCCCTGACTGACGAGCATTCGGAGGTATTCCACTAAGGGCAACCTGTTGACAATGGCACTTGAGTCAAAATGTTGTCACACTGTCAAAATTTTTTGCAGGTGCCAGGTGCCCTTCGTAGTATACCTCTCATTCGCATACATTACTTAACAGGGTAATTTCGAACTGGCGTATATCGCACTCGTATGCTTTATAACTAACGGTACGTCGGCCTTGCATACTTCGCTCCAGCGAACATTCGAACTGGCGTACTTCGAGATTCCGTACTTTAGAGCTAACATACGTAGACATTTCAAACTTCGACATTTAGAGGCGGAGTCATCCCACTCCTACCTGAATAGAAACCTTAGAAACGAACGGACTATGAATTGACGGAAATCATGTTGGTGGAAAAGATTTTCCCTAAAATGCTGTTGAAGATTGGGGCAGTCTCATATTAATGCTCATTCTCCAAATAATTTTATTTAAATGCAATATTTGCAGGTGTTACTGTTATTATACATTTAAGACAATATACAATGTACGAGTAATAGGTACCTACTAGTACCATATTTCGCTATAACGGCATGCAAATATAAAATTAAAATTACACCTTTTACCAGTCATTACCTGCTTTTTATTTATTTAATATCAATGACAAGGTATTTATTTTGGGAGTGACGCCATTTCTGCCACGGTCTATACAATTTAAAGTACCAATATTTTCGGGAACGCTAATAATTATTATGACACTGAGTAACAAGAAGGAAATCATCTATTTCCTTCTTGTTCAATTCGAGTCAATTCCAATTTCCGCGTTTAAAGTGATTTGTTTGTTGACATTCATTTGTAGATCTAAAAATACTCTGCCCTGTGAACTCCTTTTTTTCCAACTGCCCAATTATACTGCTAAATTAACTGCTCAAATGAGTTGTGCGATAACATTCCCCATTGCTCAACTACAAACTATGCTCAACTCATCTATGGATATGATAAGATCTATCTCTCTGACACCTAAGTAGTCACCAATCGACAATGAAGGCGCTCTCTCACCGGGAGCATTCGCGTGTAATGTAACATCAAAGTGCGCATTGTGATGCTCGATTGTCTTCAATCACTGATGAAATGTTCGAATCTGTAACGTTACATCACAGGTGAATGTTCGCGGTGAGGGAGCGCCTTTAGGTATTTTCATTTCGTCCTACATATTAAAAAACAGAAGAAACCTAATACGAAGGTGTACCTGCTATGTACGAAGTCGAAGGCGAGGACTATCAAATCGATTGCAGCGCGTGATGTGCAAGATATAAGAACTAACTGGTGACACTCTCGGAGTTAAATACGTGTCAAGTACAGCACAACAATGTTTTTTAAATACTTTTAGGTGATATTTAATTTTTAATGAAAAACAAGCTGAAAATGTTTATGAAAACATTTAGGGCCTATACACACCATTTACCGTCTTGCCATAAATAAAGTTAGTTAAATATTTGTTGAACACTTGTCTAAAACAACTATCAACGTCAGAATTACATTTCACGTTGATATACGGGTCATTTTGCAGTTACACTTTTTTTAGACAACCGTTTAACAGATGTTTATCTTTCTGTGGTAAGGAGGTTAGATTTTTTATTATTTTTATCTAGTCGCGCGGAATCGGAGTAAGTGATTCTATACTTTTACTCCCTAGTATTAAAGTTTATTTTAGCTTACAAAATAATACTTACACAATAGTTTTGGCGAGAACTTGGGTTCTGTAGTCGTCTGTTCTATGATGATTCTGTCAACTTCTTCAGATATGGACTTGTGATCTACAGGCAAGGATCGTAGCCACGCCAGGACCTTTGCTGTTTCCTGAAACAACATGATATATTAATCATCATCATCATCATCAAGCCGGAAGACGTCCACTGCTGAACATAGGCCTCCCCCTTAGACCGCCACGCCGAACGACAATTCGCCACATGCATCCATCGGTTGCCCGCGACTCTCACGATGTCGTCGGTCCACCTAGTGGGAGGCCTACCTACGCTGCGTTTTCCGGTCCGTGGTCGCCACTCGAGAACCTTTCTTCCCCATATATATATTAATAACAGAAGAATTTTTAGAAAATATGCAGCAAAAATGTGCAATTTTTGGTTGATGCGATCCATTTACTAGCTGTAAATCCCACTTTCGGCACCCCCGAAGTCGATGGCAAAAAAGTTTATGAATTAAATACAAAGCCACTAGTTTTTTTTTTATCGTGGTAATATCATCAAATAAGGGCAGAGCGGGAGAGACTGTCAGCCTCATACAGACTAAAATCCACGGTGTTCTTCAATAGCCTTCTACATTCCGGGGTTACGGTATTCGTTAGTCCCGCGACCCCGGTAGGCTTTGGCCCCCTAAAGGCGCCCGTCATAATGTTGACACTCTTTGAGGCTGAGACTCTTTATTTCATAGACTATTGCCACTGACCCCCGAAAGTAAATTTATTTTACGCATTTTTGTGCTTGTTTCCAGAAATCAGAAAACATTATTGTGAACATAGGTCAAGTCACACATAGTGTGAGGTGTATGTTACATGGGTAGATCCTCCATGGTTTTGCCCAGAGGCGTATGGGAGGACTATTTTGATGATGACCTTCCTCGATAAATGGACTATCCAACACAAAAATATTTCTTCAATTCGGACCAGTAGTAAATGAAAAACCAAAGAAATAAACTTTTCAGCTTTATAATATTGAAGCATAGATTATAGTTTATCTAGAATGTAACTCGACATTAAGTGGACAGTAATTATGGCGCAGTTAACCCTTTTTATACGGCTTTTGAGTCGATCATTAATCATAATGTAATCGCATTATTATCTTACGTTGTTAAAGTACTATAGATCATAGATTAAGAGCATATTTTGTGTTGAATCTAACACATCTGGCAGCCATTGGAGCAAACGAGGCCTGGGGGGCAATTCTCGGTTTTAGGATGTCGAACTCGACAAAAAATTTCTAATGACGTCATTTTTTCGACAAATTTTACTGAACTCTAACGTTAGCCTTTGACAAATAGCGAATTTCACATAGCAACTTTAAAAAATTGTTTGAAAAAATGACGTCATTAGAAATTTTTATCGAGTTCGACACCATCTCTAAAACCGAGAATAGGCCCCCTGAACAAAAGGACTACTCTTTCAGGTAGTTTTTTTCAAAAATCCAATGATGCACTTTTAATCAAAATCGGTTTCTAGACTTCTTTCAGTATTTTTCAAAACTCCTCATAGTTTCGGATATAGCTATCCAAGCCCAGTTTGAAACATTCGCCCTGTATAAAGAGGCTCTAACACGAATTTAACGTATTTTACCGTACTTTGTACCAACGTAAATTGTATTGAAAATGAAATAGAGCCTCTAGTGTACGAATGAGGAACAAAGTCGAAGTCAAATAATTAATTTCAATTAGCCCATCAAAGAGGTACTTTTAAACGTCAAGTGTGAAAATTAAAGGAAATAAGATGGGATGGGATTGATTCTACACCCATTCGCAAGGGTAGGTATGTATGGAGTAGAATGCACAATAAACTCCATAAGTCAAAGTCAAAGTCAAATCATTTATTCAATTAGGCCATCAAAGAGGCACTTTTAAACGTCGCATAAATTAAAATTAAGGAATGGGATGGGATGGGAATGATTCTACACCCATTCGCAAGCTAGGTTGTATGAAGAAGAATGGGCAAGAAACTCCATACTTACTCTTTTTAAAAATGTTTTACAATATATTTTACATCCTTTGAAATAATAATGTAAAAGCAATGTACCTTGAAAAACTAGACTAAATATGATTAAAAATAAAATAATAAGAAATAAAAAAAAATGCAAAAAGGTACATGGAGTTCACATTTTAACAAAACATTGCAATTAAATCTATTTACAAATACAATAAGAAGTGTGTGAGCATTAAAATTTCAACCAGCTTGATTCTGTTTAAGCCCTACATTGTACTATGGAGCAGGGACCAGCCATGTTTCCAAACATTTTTATCTTGGATATAGTCTTCTAATTTTATAATATGCTTGTTTTACTGAGTGTATTTTTTACATAACTTTTAAATTTCCTTTCATTTAGAGTTAAAATTTCGCTAGGTATTTTATTATAACATTTAACACAGTACCCCATAAAAGATTTTTGGACTTTAGACAATCTAAAATAAGGTTGATCAATTTTGTCTTTATTTCTAGTATTAAAATTATGTCTGTCGCTTATTTTTTTAAAAAGATGAAGATTTTTCCTAACATGCATTATATTTTCATAAATAAATTGACAAGGCACTGTCATTATGTTAATCTTTTTAAATAGTTCCCTAAGAGATTCGCGACGACGTAGATTGTAAATTGCTCTGACAGCTCTTTTTTGCAGAATGAAAATGGATTCAATGTCAGCTGCCCGGCCCCACAGTAGAATGCCATAAGACATTATGCTGTGAAAGTAGCTAAAGTACACCATACGCGCAGTTTCAACGTTTGTTAACTGTCTTATCTTTCTAACAGCGTAAGCGGCTGAGCTTAATCGCCCCGCAAGAGATGCTATATGGGGGCCCCATTGCAATTTATCGTCTAGCGTGATTCCCAGGAAAACAGTCTGATTAACAAATTCCACAGTTTTTCTCCGTTCAGTTTAATGTCACATTCGCTACTTCTAACATTTGGTAAAGTGAATCTCATACATTTGTTTTTTTTTTCATTAAGTACAAGATTATTCAATGTAAACCAATTTTGAACCTGATGAATAGAGTCATTTATCTCATTTAGATTTTTTGAACGTCGGTCTATTTTAAAAATTAACGAGGTATCATCTGCAAATAAAACCATCTTTGGCTGATTTTTAAGTAAGTGAGGTAAATCATTAATATAAACTAAGAAGAGGAATGGACCCAGAATCGAGCCTTGCGGAACGCCCATTGTCATTTTGGACCCTAACAGGCCTGGGTTCACTCCGCGGCGTAGGTTATAAAACTGCACGTAGGGTGGGGCGCCTCTCCGGGAAGGACAATTCAGTCGGGTGCCGCGCGCTACCCGTTTCCGCTCGCGCGTCATCTACTAAATATTTTTGTTGGGTTACGTCTATTTACGCACATTTACCTATCTGTGTTTCATTTAGTTTCGTAAAAGTTTTCATAACAGTATTATTCATAATTTAATTTCACTATGAAGAAAAGAAAATACTGCATAACTTTTGGTTTGTCTAAATAATGACAGTGATAAAAGCCTCACGTTTTCACAAGCTACCGCGTGATCTTGAAAGGTAAGAAATAAAGTGCATATTTATCTATGTAGTACATTTAAAATACGATTATTAATCCCAGTCAGTAAAAGACCAGTGATACAATTTAATTTAGTAGGTACCTACATTTCCATTAATGCACAAATGTCAATTTAACTAACTGGAATTAATAATCTTTAATAATGATCAACAAAATTATCTACCTGCTTGTGGTGTGCTTATTATTGTCATTCAAGTATCCCCGCTTAAACTGACCATGATTAGGTAGGTTACAAGTTTGGCTTACGAGAGGACCAAGATAAAATAGACGAAGATCAAACTGACACACCCCCTACTCACGTTAAGCTGAGTAGGTTACGTAGGGAGGTTCTAATTCAAGATCGGTAGAAAAGTAGAAAGAATGTTTCTTTGGTTGTTTACCGCCGTGTCAAGACACAGAAAAATGGCCACACGACGCCAAATTTCAATGTTCGAAGCGATCGTATTTTCGCTGCGCGTTTTTTTATAATATTAATATAACAATAGAATTACGATCCTAATAACAACTTTACCTACATCCTACATTTCCTTCCCTTTAAATTCTAGTATGAAATTAAATTTCTCTAACGACCAAATCGAGTCACTAGCCTCCCTGTACTATTAAACCTGCCAAGAGCGTTGAAGGCCGCAGGGCGGCGGGAGGCCGGCGCCGGTTGAGGCACCGCCCGAACTTGGGGGGCGAAATGTCACGGATGAGGTAATAAAGCCTAACATGTTCAAATATTTTAAATATTAGTTCCTTAAGATAAAAAGAAGAAATACTTATACATAAAATAATAGGGTTAAACAGATAATATTAATTATATATAATTGTTCCTCCACGAAATGTTGCCGTAGGTGTATGAAGTAAGCGATGATGAGAATCCAAAAGATATAGGTTGATGATTAAATAAAACACAATCCATGAGGAACATAGGTATTATGTTATTATGTTAATTGACAAATGCGTAAAAACGCTATACCCACCTAACTGTGTCTAAACTCGCGAGTCGCATCCCTATGAGCTTGACCGACGGTAACATGTCAATGTACTTGGCGTCAGATAAAAATATAAAACAAAAATAAACTTCGCGCTAACCATTCAGTACTTTTTGCTTGCGCATGGGAAGTTTAGGCTGAATATAAAAGTACGGTGGGCCGGTACGGCGGCCGTTAAAATGTACTTTATTATTTCGTGCATAAGATTTACATTTGTTTTATTTTTTTTTGGGAGAGACGTTCTTGCGTAGTAATATTATTTATTCTTTGACCCTAACGAGTCATAAACTAAGGCCTCCATAACTAGAAGTAGCGAGAAGACCCCAACAACAAGTAGATTTTCATAACTTATTGGGGATACTCCAATCAATCTAATGTAATAATTTTGGAACAATACTAGTAGATTACGCACCAAGGGAGTAAAGCATTGCCTTACGTCACGGGCGTATTGAACCCGAAGCGACACTAAGGATTCTGGGGGTGAACCTCCGTAGCGTTTTTCTTAAGGTTTTATTTGAGGTTCCAAATTCAAATCAAATTATTCCCACGGGAATTATGAAATTCAGTACAATATTATTGCCCGGCTCGAGCGAGGGGGAACAATGAGTTTGTTGTGTGTTTTATGTCAAATGATATCATTTGACATAAAATATATTATTATTAAAACAAAAAACTTAAAAAAAATACAATATTTTTTACCATAATTTGAAACACATCACGTGAAAGCGTTCATCCATCATAATTTTCGTCAAAGTTCGTGTCTACGTCACAAAAAAAATGAATAGTAGGTACTAGGGCCTCATTATGTAATACACTTTTTATCATTGCTTACATAACCAGATATCAAAGGGCCCACAATATAATCCTCGTCTATTTGCAGTTGTCAAATATTGTCCTAAAATGTAATCACAAGTTTATTGCTATAACAGCGTGTATTTTAACTAATTTTATAAAAATATGGTCGTGTTGCGGGATTTTTAAAAGGGTTCCCGCAGCCCTGTAACGCAAAGGGATTATTGGAGGAATACGGTGGGTTTTGATAAGTTTTTTTAGCGTCGTAAAATTATCAAATTGAGTCCTTCCACCCATTCTGCAACGATTCGCCGACGACCGGTTCAACCATGGACCGTTTCGTCGACAGGACGATTCACTATAGGCCGTTTCATTCACCGATAGACTCTTTCACCTTTTGGACTTTTCCGCCGATACGAATGATTCATTTATGCCCGGTTCATCGATAGAACTTTTCACCTAAGGACTATTTCGCAAACAGGTAGATTTAAGCTCTGTCCATGCGATTAAAATGTGCCCAACACTTTTATAACACACCCTTAGTCTATTTATAGATGAAATAAAAACTATTCAAATATAAATAACTATATTATGATATGACTCAAATAGGTTGAGTTTGATTCTAATTTATTTAATTAATTTTATGAAACTTTTTACTACTCTTTGTTTTGGCAAATATTTATTTGCTAAAAATTTGCTTAGTAATTTTGTAGTATTATTTCATCATAATTATACTATTTAAAATAGTTTACTTTTTTTAAATTACCAAACCATGTCCCTTTTTCTTACTGTAGTAGATCGTTTAGATTTGTAAAGATTGTTTTTGTCAAAGGTCAAATGAGATATAAATAATCTTGTCTATAAATAACTGTCTTTTAATCAACTTTTAGAATCAAAATTACGGGCAACAATCAATAACTTCATTCTAAATCGCGACAAAAGTCCGACGGTATCCGACAAAAAGACACAAAAAAAATAAAGAAAATTATAATACTAAGTAGTTATATATTCATTCCTCCCGCATTTGACCAGTACGAGGGTGTCTCCGGCAGTCGCAGCAGGATACAAAAGTGGAATGAGGGGAATCGCCAGTAGGATCCAGAGCACCGTGTTGAACGGCAGCAGGTCTCCAAGAACGAAGACTAGTAAGGTTTCCAGCAGTCTGGAGGCAAATTAAAATAAATTAGGTTTGAAGAAAAGTTGGCGGAACTTGTGACTAAGTTGTGTAGATATAAGGTGGAATATCGCAATCACTGCAAGGATGCAAATTTTGCCGAAAAAATCTCAATAGTCCGTCTTTGATATTTTTTTTCTTTTGGTCACGTAAACCAAAATAGAACTATACTGGTTTTTGACGTCACAAGCGCTGTGTATCGAATTTGAACTTTTATGTACCTAAAGATAAATACTAGTTATTATTTTCCTTAACTAATAGACTAATTAGTATTGATTGATCCCATCAACATGTCTATAACTAAAGTTATTAAATTAATTTTCAAGTAACGATGATGTGCTTACAGGTTTTGCTTAACGATGGTTATCTCAACGAAAATTTGTCGGGAAAATCCCGAAAAATTAGTACTCACAAAAAAAATCTCTAGGAACTGAAAATATATAAACAGGAAAATAACCTAAGTAGTCTTGTTCGAAAGGGGAAACACCAGAGAACGCTAATTTGCAAATTCTCGGGAAAAAATACCGATATTTTACGGTATATTTTCCTTATTTATCGTGGCGATACTGGTCACAATTGCAATTGTTTTTTCTTATTAAGTATTAAATCGAGGATGGTCCTAGAATGTGGTAATGGCAAGAGATCGTGTTGTAATAATTGATTCTATTTTTAAGTTCAAGTTTAGCGTGAGCATGCGGATGGGACATTTATTGGGTGACTATTCCGTCCGATCATGACGACGCGTCGTGCTCAAAGAGTGTAGCATCTGACGGTGACACATCAATCTCAGCCATAGGACGTCCACTGCTGAACATAGGCCTCCCCGTTTGATCTCCTACACAACAGTACCGGTTTTGAAGCGACCTGCATCCAGCGTCTTCCAAGCGACCTTCATAATGTCGTCTGTCCACCTTGTTGGTGACGTCCTACGCTGCGCTTGCTAGTCCGTGTCACACGCTAGCACGTTTCCACCCCATCGGCTCTGCTCTGGACGAGCAATATGGCTGGCCCATTGCCACTTTCAGCCTTGCTAATCCGGATGGGCTATAGCGGTGACTTTAGTTCGTCTAGAGTCTGTGGTAAAATGAGTGCTGCAAAAAAAATGGTGGGTGGTGGTTGGAAAAGGTGAAAGCAGAAAATCTGACTTATGAACTTTTGTTGGACTAGTTAAGGAAGATAAACATATTTAAAAGTCCTGACCCCCCTCCGATGTGAGGCCGCGAGGGATGGGGTGGGCAAAGAAGGTCCCCGTTTTTTTGGTTTTTTCTTATATCTCGAAAACAATGCGTCGTATCAATGTTTGTTTGTACTACATAATAAAACCTCATAAAATGTTCTACAACTGTGGGTGTTCACACTTTGGTATCTATCTGCCAATATTTGGCCATAGCTGTAGCTCCGAAAAAGGACCATCTTCAAAAATGTGTTAAATGATCTGTCCGTACTTGGTTTTTCTTGTTTAGGTGATTGAAAACGGTGCGTCGCAGGAATTTAGGCTGTACTAGAGAATAACCTGATAAAATTCTCTATAAATATGTACTTTCAACATTTTTTAAATTTCGCAATTGCCTAGCTATGAGACTCTAAAAAAGCGTTAATCGATTGTTTTAAAACTTTTGCGGAACAAATGCAAGGTTCATATTTTTCAAAAAAAGTGTCGCAATTAAAACAAACAAAGACAATTAACAATGGGGGATTGACGCCTCAGGCCGTTAATGACGTCTGGAGCTGGTTTGGCATCCATCGTGAGGTCTTGGATAGGTATTGACTGGGGATATTGTACCAATCCTCCCCCGCAGCAGCCGTCTTGTGCTCTTTCAGGGTCGTAGGGCGCTGGGCTACTCTTATCAGAGACGTGTTTTTTTTTTAGGTTGTCCCCTATATGCTCAATCGGTTTATGATTGGAACTGCGTGCTAGCGATGGTAAAACTGGAATCCCGACTCATTCAGGTGATGAGAGACTGATCTAGCGGCTATGTCAACGTGCATTGTCATGCATCATCTGAAGGTGAAACAACGAATGGTAGCAAAGGCATAGCATGGTCTTGAAGAACTTCCTACGGCGTAGCATTTAAGCATTGTCACAACGGCCTCTATCGAATACAACAAGGATCGGTACGAGACGAGCCTCGTAAGAGATGCTCCGCAAACCATTTGGACCCTGCCTGTTTAACCCACTGTTTTCGGTTATAACGCCTGGAGCAACCTTTCGTTTAGCCTCGTAGACATACTGTTGTCCACCTGGACCTCTTTGAGGCTTTCTCTCTCATCTGAGACCATTATGTCCTTCCATTCTCCATTGTCCAGATCAGCAGATTCTCGTACAAAATGTAAAGTCCAGCTCTACCGTGTTGGTGGGAGGACAGTTGTGGATCATAGCTGGACGATAAGCCTTCATACTCTTTTCTGACAGTCTTCCTTCTAACCGCACTTTTATACTCACACTTTACATTTCTCCACCTTAAAAAGACGGGTAC